>CM031597.1:124059977-124062477 GCA_018398815.1 Conus ventricosus | reverse complement strand
TGTGTGTGTGTGTGTGTGTGTGTGTGTGTGTGTGTCATGTGTGTGTGTGCACACGTGTGTGTGTATGTGTGTGTGAGTGTGCATGTGTATGTGTGTGTATGCTATTTATGTATGTATGTATGTATGTATGTATGTATACCAATAGAAATAACATATTTAACTCTTTTACTTTGTGTTTCTATTCACTTTCTTTCAACGGCGCAATATTAACACAGCATTGTAAATTCTACTTAAACAGTCAGGAGTTTCAATAGAAATTGAAAATAACATACGTATTAAACACACAAAGTTTCTTCATTGAGCATTCATAACATAGATATAGTGTTCTTCATTGAGCATTCATAACATAGATATAGTGTTCTTCATTGAGCATTCATAACATAGATATAGTGTTCTTCATTGAGCATTCATAACATAGATATAGTGTTCTTCATTGAGCATTCATAACATAGATATAGTGTTCTTCATTGAGCATTCATAACATAGATATAGTGTTCTTCATTGAGCATTCATAACATAGATATAGTGTTCTTCATTGAGCATTCATAACATAGATATAGTGTTCTTCATTGAGCATTCATAACATAGATATAGTGTTCTTCATTGAGCATTCATAACATAGATATAGTGTTCTTCATTGAGCATTCATAACATAGATATAGTGTTCTTCATTGAGCATTCATAACATAGATATAGTGTTCTTCATTGAGCATTCATAACATAGATATAGTGTTCTTCATTGAGCATTCATAACATAGATATAGTGTTCTTCATTGAGCATTCATAACATAGATATAGTGTTCTTCATTGAGCATTCATAACATAGATATAGTGTTCTTCATTGAGCATTCATAACATAGATATAGTGTTCTTCATTGAGCATTCATAACATAGATATAGTGTTCTTCATTGAGCATTCATAACATAGATATAGTGTTCTTCATTGAGCATTCATAACATAGATATAGTGTTCTTCATTGAGCATTCATAACATAGATATAGTGTTCTTCATTGAGCATTCATAACATAGATATAGTGTTCTTCATTGAGCATTCATAACATAGATATAGTGTTCTTCATTGAGCATTCATAACATAGATATAGTGTTCTTCATTGAGCATTCATAACATAGATATAGTGTTCTTCATTGAGCATTCATAACATAGATATAGTGTTCTTCATTGAGCATTCATAACATAGATATAGTGTTCTTCATTGAGCATTCATAACATAGACATAGTGTTCTTCATTGAGCATTCATAACATAGACATAGTGTTCTTCATTGAGCATTCATAACATAGATATAGTGTTCTTCATTGAGCATTCATAACATAGATATAGTGTTCTTCATTGAGCATTCATAACATAGATATAGTGTTCTTCATTGAGCATTCATAACATAGACATAGTGTTCTTCATTGAGCATTCATAACATAGATATAGTGTTCTTCATTGAGCATTCATAACATAGATATAGTGTTCTTCATTGAGCATTCATAACATAGATATAGTGTTCTTCATTGAGCATTCATAACATAGATATAGTGTTCTTCATGGAGCATTCATACATAGATATAGTGTTCTTCATGGAGCATTCATAACATAGATATAGTGTTCTTCATCGAGCATTCATAACATAGATATAGTGTTCTTCATGGAGCATTCATAACATAGATATAGTGTTCTTCATGGAGCATTCATAACATAGATATAGTGTTCTTCATGGAGCATTCATAACATAGATATAGTGTTCTTCATTGAGCATTCATAACATAGATATAGTGTTCTTCATTGAGCATTCATAACATAGATATAGTGTTCTTCATTGAGCATTCATAACATAGATATAGTGTTCTTCATTGAGCATTCATAACATAAACATAGTGTTCTTCATTGAGCATTCATAACATAGACATAGTGTTCTTCAGTGAGCATTCATAACATAGATATAGTGTTCTTCAGTGAGCATTCATAACATAGATATAGTGTTCTTCAGTGAGCATTCATAACATAGATATAGTGTTCTTCATTGAGCATTCATAACATAGATATAGTGTTCTTCATTGAGCATTCATAACATAGATATAGTGTTCTTCATTGAGCATTCATAACATAGATATAGTGTTCTTCATTGAGCATTCATAACATAGATATAGTGTTCTTCATTGAGCATTCATAACATAGATATAGTGTTCTTCATTGAGCATTCATAACATAGATATAGTGTTCTTCATTGAGCATTCATAACATAGACATAGTGTTCTTCATTGAGCATTCATAACATAGACATAGTGTTCTTCATTGAGCATTCATAACATAGATATAGTGTTAAAAAACATTTCTCTGCTCCTACTTTCTTTTCACCACGCAATAATAACCCAACGAAGTTCAAATGTCCCGTTTAACCCATCTGGGATTTCAAAACAACACAATGAGCATCTACTCATGAAGCAGAGTTATGTCCGACTCGATAGTCAGAATATCTGTTCAATCCAGTCC
>CM031597.1:124049977-124052477 GCA_018398815.1 Conus ventricosus | reverse complement strand
TCCGGTCCTCTTCAACGTCTTCTTCACCTGCATTCTGTCCACGCTGTCCAAGACCTGGAAATGGGAGTCTACTTCCGCTATCGTCTGGACGGCTCCCTCTTTGACCTTCGTCGCCTCACTGCCAAGACAAAGAGCATCAAAGATCTCCTTCAAGAAGTCCTTTTTTGCCGATGACTGCGCACTGGTGGCCCATGCAGAATCCGATCTGCAAACGATGCTTGACCGCTTCTCCGATGCTTCAAAGCTCTTCGGCCTGACAATCAGCCTCGGCAAGACTGAGGTGCTTCACCAACCCGCACCCAAAAACCAACCCCTCGGCACCCACCATCGTCATTAACGACTCCCAGCTTCCGGACGTTGAACATTTCAGATATCTAGGAAGTACCATCTCCTGTGATGGCTCCCTGGACAGGGAAGTTGATGCCCGAATCAGCAAAGCAAGCCAGGGCGTGGAGACTCCGCAACAGAGTGCTTAGTCAACACAACATTCGGCTGACTACAAAACTGAGAGTTTACAACGCAGTGGTCTTGCCCTCTCTCCTCTATGGGTGCGAATCTTGGACACTGTACCGCAGACACGTCAAGAAGCTGGAGAACTTCCACATGCGAGCTCTTCGCTCCATACTCGGAATCCATTGGCAGGACCGTGTTTCCAACCTCGAGGTCCTGGACCGTGCTCACACTGCAAGTATCGAGTCCATGCTCATCAAGGCCCAGCTTCAAATGGTGGGGCATGTCATCTGTATGGAAGAGCACCGTATGCCAAGGCGACTGCTGTATGGAGAGCTTCTGCACGGCAAGAGAAACCAAAGGGCGCCCAAAGAAACGGTACAAGGACTCGGTCAAATCAAACCTCCAGTGGTGCGAACTCAAACCAAAAGAACTAGAGGAGTGCGCCAGTGGGCCGAACCTCTGTGGCGGGCCACAATTCACAAAGCCGCTACCAACTTCGAAAGTACTCGACGCCAAAAGCTGACTGCCGCCAGGGATCAACGTCACAGAGCAGCAGCAGCAGTGATCACGACAACGGACTTCCAGTGCCCCCACTGTTCCAGACTCTGCGCTCCAGATTGGGGCTGCAGAGCCACTCCGCGTACATCGATGAGCTGCAGAAACGCTAACGTCATCTTCGGATCCGAAGGACTACCATCATTATATCTACGTAATTTTACGCCGTGTTTTCTGTGTATATTTGTGTTTCGCCTTAAATCTATACACTTCGGTACCTCCTGGGATATAGGCCAGTGGCACTGCATGAAAGTGTTGACTTTTGAGCTCTCTCTCTCTCTCTCTCTTCTCTCTCTCTCTCTCTCTTCTCTCTCTCTCTCCCTCTCTCTCTCTGACATACACAGGCACGCAGACATAGATACACAGACACACACACACACACACACACAACACACACACACACACAATATATATAAAATATATATATATACTCACACACACACAAAACACACACACACACACACACACACACACACACACACTGCACACACACAAAACACACACACACACAAAACACACACACACACACACACACACACACACACACACACACACACACACCGAGCCTGCGCGCACGCATTTATGACAGTTTATTTGAGTCCAGCTCAGAATAATAAGCTTACCTCCGTGACAGCTTCAAATCGAAAATGACCGACGGGCCAAATGAAATCATATGACAGAAATAAGAAATTTAAAAAAAAAAAAAAAAAACATACTGAAGTCTTGGGTCGTGTGCACTCCTTTCTAATGACCTTATCCAGCGGTCTCCATCCACCCACTCACCCACTCCCATCCCTACCTCGTCTCCATCCCCACCTCTGCCGTCATGGCGATGCGATGACGCAGACAAGCATGCAAACACGCACTCCATCACACACACACACACACACACACCAGGGTCCATCATAGGAGGGAGGGGTGGGGTGCGGAGAAATAGCGTGTGTGTGTGTGTGTGTGTGTGTGTGTGTGTGTGTGTGGTGTGTGTGGTGTGTGTGTGTGTTTGTGTGTGTTTGTGTGCGTGCGTGTGTGTGTGTGTGTGTGTGTGTGTTTGTATGTGTGTGTGTGTGTGTGGTGTGTGTAGTGTGTGTGTGTGGTGTGTGTGTGTGTGTGTGTGTGGTTGAGAGAGAGAGAGAGGAGAGAGAGAGAGAGAGAGAGAGAGAGAGAGAGAGAGGAGAGAGGAGAGAGAGGAGAGAGAGAGAGGAGAGAGAGAGGAGAGAGTGAGTAAGTTCATTAAAAAGTTAGAGTCTGTCCACACTTGGTCATATTAGACTATTAAAAAAATGCAAAGCATATAAACGTACTTCCAGTTTATCCTGAATACGCGTGATATATTCTATAAAGAGTAAAAACCGTCTTGGGCTGGTGTAACCGTTAGTAATGGCTATTTCTGGTAAACATCGGCCATCATCTGTGATCTATAATGAACATACTTACAAATTTTCAGAAAGATCGGCCATGAACTTTCTGAGATTTTCCATCAAGAATAAAACCA
>CM031597.1:124039977-124044977 GCA_018398815.1 Conus ventricosus | reverse complement strand
CAAGACTTACCATTCATCTCTAAGAAACACACGATTTCATTCATTGTCAGAAATGCATTTATAATTTAAAAAAAAAAATGTATGGGTTCTCCAGTCTCAGACGTTTTTTTTAAATTGCATTCTCTCTCTCTCTCTCTCTCTCTCTCTCTCTCTCTCTCTCCTCTCCTCTCTCTCTCTCTCTCTCTCCTCTCTCTCTCTCTCTCTCTCTCTCTCTTCTCTGTAAATGTAACCCTTACGCAACTTGTCTCAACATGAGTTCGATGATTTCACACTTTGGAATATACGAATTACCAAGGACACGTTCAACGAGATCTATTTTTTCTAGACGTTGTTCATGTGATTGTTGTTATCATTATCAACACAGGGGGAATCAAAATCGCCTCCATATTTATTATCACTTCCACAATCATACCAACAATGGCTATTCCAGCCAAACTCCTGCCAAAAGTGTTCTCGCGCAAGCTTGGTGAAAATAATTAATAAGGACACGCCTCATTTTTGTCCGACAAAAGTCTATTTTGTGGATATGAAAAAAAAACTGTTAAAAACCTTCGCCGCCAAACAAAACCCAACAAGCATAAAGTAATTTTGAAAAGGGCCCTGTCTTCTTTTTTTAGAGGGAAAAAAAAAAAAGAAAGATAAAGAGAGAAAAAAAATAAAAAAGCAGAAAAAAAAAAGGGTCGGGTTTAAATTCTGAAAAGGGCCTTTCCAAAAGGGGGCCCAGTAAAAGGGAAAGAGATAGGGGGGGTTTGGAAAAAAAAGAGATGTTAAAAGTGTAGATGTTCCACCCTTTCACTGAAACCATAGGGGAAAACTATTGGGTTCTTTATGTAAATGGATTTGGGGTTCTGAAAGCGTTGGAGGGGGGTTTTTGGTTTGTGAATCGAGCGGGTTGTGTATTGAATCGAGTTTCTATTGAAAACTGAATCTGATATTTAAATTTGGGGTTTTGGGAATTTTCTGAAAATTGGTAAATCGAGTTTAGTTCTGAAATTGTAAATTGAGGCGAGTTCTGTAATTGGGGTCGAGTTGGTTTTTTTTGAAATGGTTCCGAAAGGTGAAATGAGTGAGTCGTATGTAAAATCGAGTTGAGCTTGTATATAAATGCGTTTGTATTGAATGGGCTGATTTCCCGAGTTGGGAAATGGAACCAAAATTGTATTGTGAAATGAGTTGAGTTAAGGGTTGTAAATCGATTTGGGGTTTAATCTATTTAAATGAGGGGGTTCTGATAGTGAATTGAGATGGGGTTTTAATTCTGTATAAAAAGTGACTGTTTTCTGTTTTGGAAAATCGATTTAAAGTTCTGTATTGTAAAAAAATTTAAAGGGTTTGTATTTTTGAATAAAGTTAAAGGGTTTGTATTGGAATCTTTAAAAGGTTCTGTACTTTTGAATCGAATTAAGTTTGTTTGTGAATAATTGAATTCTGTATTGTGAATAATTTTGTTCTGAAATTTTTGGATCAAGTTTAATTTTCGGATTGTGAATCGAGTTAATTCTGTATTGTGTTTGGGAATTGAGTTCTGCATTGTGATTCAGTTTTTTTTCTGAATTTATTGGGAAAATTAAACAAAGCCCACGCAAGGGGGTTTTGCATTTTAAAAAATTGAAATTTTACGAGCCTATTGTGGAGGAAGGAGAAGTTACTTTAAAGTATTGGGCGACAGTTTGCGGGGCCAAATTTCAGAGGTAGGGCCCACTGGGATTTAAACGTTTTGGGGAAAGGGCGGGAAAAATTGATTATTACTCAAAACATTTTTTTGGGGAAGGGCGTAATTCCCCTTCCCCCACAATAGGCCGAAATAATTTAAAATTAAATGCAACCCCCTAGGTAGGCTATTTTTAATTTTTCAAAATTAATCCCCCCAAAGGGCTCCCGGAAGGGAAGTACGTTGAGACTTTGGGGAAAAAAAAAGAAAGGGATAGGGGCCCAAAATAAAATCCCGGGCCCAAATGAAAGCCACACACTTTTATTCACAATGACCCCTTATCTTTTTTTTATTTACTGTTACATAGCCATAAGTCCCTTTCGGCGGGAAATGGCACTGTTCTGTCTTTTATAGAAATTTACAGAATGTTTTTCATTTGTCCCCCGCTGCTTTAACATTTTTTTAATGAAACTCCCAACCCCGGGGGGCTGCACGCAGCTTGCACCCCGGGTTTGGAGTGTGGGGAGGGGTTGTGTCAATCCCTGAGCAGGGCAAAGACCTCTTTAAACCCCCCGGGGCAATGTCTGTTTTCCCCAAATGCGTGGGGTTTTGGGTTTTGGGGAGATAAAAACCTCTTTTTGGTGATGCCCAGACCTTAGTTGTGTAAATCCCTGCTTTCAAGTGTTTCAGGGACACGGGTTTTTCATTCTTGAAAATCCCCCAAAACTTTTGGGGTTTCTTTATTTTTCCCCCCTGGCTTTTTGTTTTTTCAATAAATGAAAATTGAAACACACGTTTAAAATTCAAAATCTTTACAAACTTGTTTTAAAGGGGTATAAGAAAAAAACCTCTTTGTCCGGAAATTAAAGAAAACAAATGCAATTTTTCAAATTCAGTTTTTTTCAAAGTCAATATTGATGGGAGATAAGAAAATTTAAAAACAAAGTCAGTATTTACACCCCAAGTGTTTTTATTTTTGGGGAAAGGGAAAGGGCCCCTATGTTAAAATGCCCCTTTTCACAATTTTGGAAATAATGGATGACTCCCCACTAAAAACCCATTCACTAATGGGGGATAAGGGGACAAAGGAGCGCCCCCGAGTTTTTTTTACCCACTTTGGGCTTGCCCGCCTAAAAAAGTTCGGAAAAAGTTTGTCCCTGCAAAAATGCCCGGCACTATGTGGGATACTATTCTTTGCTGGTACTCCCTTCCCCATTGGCAAGGGGGTGTTGTACACTGCGCGTTTTGGGGGGGCCCCAAAAACCCTGACGATTACGCGTGCCGGGTTTTGGAACACCCTTTCCCCTCTGGTCCCGCCCCCTGATACTTTGCATATCTTAGTTAAAGGGGGGAAAAAGGGGGTGGGTTCCCCCTTTGCGCGTGGGGGGAGAGGATGGTGCCCCGTTTTGGGGTAGCGTAGGGGTTTTGTTTTCCGCACTGTGTCAGCAGGGGCCCACCAGACTTGTTTTGGGCCCGGGGGGGCCCACCACTGGGCCCTCCCCCCATCGCTCGCTCTTTTTCCCCTTTCCCCCAACACGGTGTTTGTACTAAAAGGGGGAAAGGAAAAATTAAAGGTTCCCCAAAGGGGAGAAAAATGATTTTACTGCAAAAGGCGGGGGGGTTGGGGTTGTAAGAAAAAGCGCTGTTTGGTTTTTTCAACCTTGAGGCAAAGAAAAACAATGCCCGGTTTAAAAAAGAAATTTGTATAAATTGCTTTTTTTAAAGGTCTTCTCTGTTCAATTTCCCATTTTTGCCCCCAGGTTTATTTTTTTACCCCTCATCTGCTGCTGTTTTTTTCCTTACCGGGAAAAAAGCAGCAAAAACCATAGTGTTTTGGGTAAATTGCACCCATTCCAAATCATCTGTGTAAAATTCAAATTACATGAAATGGAAATGACTTGTTCCCATTTTGTTTAAACCCATGCAACACTTTTGTGTTGTCTAAAAGAAGGGGAATGTCCCCCAAAAACCCCTGTTTTTAGGAAACATTTCAAAGAAAAAAAAATGCTCCCCTTAAGTTCCAGTTAGTTGATGGGGAAAATTTTTTTTCTTCGGGTACCTTCCCCCCCCAGATTTTGACTGTTCCCATGAAAAACCCCCATCCATTTTTGATGACCCGAGGTCAGGGTAAATTTCCGGCTCTTTTTGGGGTAAAAGAAATTATAACCCGCCCTCAATGTTGTTGTTTCCCCCAAATTTATTTTCCCCTTTTGGCAAAAAGGGGGCCCAATGTCATGTGTCTTTTCCAAAATTTCCCATACAGCATCAGTGTTTTGTCCTTTTTCCCTTTTTCCCCAGCTGTTTAAAGAAGGGGCCCCAAAATCCCCGTGGAAAGGAAGCACAATTTTCCTCACTCCCCCAACCCCCTAAAAACACCTGTTTTTCTTAAAGGGACAGGAAACCCAAAAAACCATGCCCTGCTATTCTCTCGGGTTTTAAAAGTTACTGTCATGATCAAAAGTCAATGATACCCCCAGATACTGAAGGGGGTGAGTGGGTTTTAGTAGTTTTTTGGGGGAGGGATGAAAAACCCCAGAGACCTTAAAGTTTCACTGGGGTTAAATACATTAGAGGCACATGAAAATTCCCGTTCTGAAAAAAAAATTTAATCACCCAAAAAAATACTGAGAAAAAAAGACTTTTCCCCTTAAAGGGGGCAAACACAGGTTTTAACAGCTTGGTGAATTTACGTATGCAATTGCCAGCCAAAAGGGAGACAGTTAAACTGCCAAAGCTGGGCATCCCCCTCCCAAAACTGGAAATCTTCTGGGTTCCCCTTTGATGTACGAGTAAAATTGCATCCCTTTAAAACCCAATTTAAGCATGAAGCAGTTTGGAGTTTCCCAGTTTTTTGAGCATATGCAAGGTTTCCATTTTTTAAATGAAAATTTTAAAGGGTATCTTCTTTTAGTTTCTTTTTGGGTTAAATCATTTTGAGTTCCCTCTTTTTTGGAAAAAACAAAAACTGGTGAAACAAACTGTTTGCTTCAGTCTGACACTTTGGGAAAAAAAAAACCTTTTTGGCAAAGTTTCTGTAATTTTTTGTCAATTTAAATTTTTTTTTTTCTGAAGCATTTAAAACAGGGGGAAAAAATGTAATCCTGTTGATTTGGAATAACCCAATCAAAATTTAAGGGGTCCCCCCTTTTTTTAAACCCGTTTCCCAAAATTCAGGGGCTTTTGTCAAATTTTTTTCCCTCTATCCCAATATTGTGTAAAACCTTTCCACCCCCTTTAAAAAATAAAGCCCCTGTCCCCATTTCATCCGCGATTTAGGAGGGATAGTGTTTCCCTGGCCAAAACCCAAAAGTGAAAACAGATCTAGGTTTTCTGGTAGAACCCGTCCTGC
>CM031597.1:124025677-124033977 GCA_018398815.1 Conus ventricosus | reverse complement strand
TGTGTGTGGTGTGTGTGTGTGTGTGTGTGTGTGTGTGTGTGTGTGTGTGTGTGTGAAGCAGTTCTACTGCCGTATCTAATATGATAGGACAGCCGTGGTTGGTCTGCGAAAGGGAAAACGTACTTCAGGTTCTCAGAAGGATGCGTTCTATGATACTCCCTTCTCAGTACACCCCCTCACTCTATTCTCTCTGTCAATACTTCCCCCACTTCGCGCTGCACGTCACTGCCCCCCATATCCAACATCCCCCCTGCCTGCTCGACCATGTACGCACCACACCGACACCCACCCACCCAACCCAACACACACACCCCACCACAACACACACCACACACACCCCAAAACACACACAACACACAAACACACACACACACAGAGGATACCATAGGCAAGCAGGCAGATAACTGAAAAAGGGGAGTGCTTCAACAGGAGAGAGATCATTAACTGAGGCAGCATCGCCGCAAGCAGGTATCGAGCTGGGGATCTATCGGTACGGGAAAACGTGCACATGCACATCAGCGCACATGCAGGCATCCATTCACTGGAGACGTAAAAAGAACCGGGATATCAAAATCTGCCGTATCCCGAAATACAGAGAGAGAGAGAGAGGAGAGAGAGAGAGGAGGAGAGAGAGGAGAGGAGAGAGGGAGAAGAGGAGAGAGAGAGAGAGAGAAAAAAGAGAGAGAGGAGAGAGAGAGAGAGAAGAGAGAGAGAGGGAGAGATGAGAGAGGGGGGAGAGAGAGAGGAGAGAGATCCCCATTCCTGTTGTTATTGGATCACAACGTCATGAATGTGCTAAAAAACTGATAGTGTTGATTGAAATCACAAAATTTGAGCCTTTGTGTCACTCTAAATCACAACTTTTTTTTTTAATGGAATTCAAAATCGTGTTAGCGTACGGACATGTTACTAGTTATAGGGGATGGGGGTGGGGGTGCCCCGGCGATACTCTTTCTGGCGTCACTCCTGTTCAGGTTAGATACAATTGTCTCGGGCGAAGTTCCCCACTGGGCTCATATGCCCCCTATCACCATCCCTGCCGCCACTGACCCACCCACCACACAACACACACACAATCAACACAAACATGCCATCACATCAATCACATAGGGCCGGACTGAATTCAACAGATGTGCCGGACATTCAGTCACAATATTAGCGTGACAGCATTCGCAAGGGCCGTGACAGTGATTTCTATGTGCCGTGACAGTCACATGCACAATAGCCGCACATGCATGCACCATTACTGCCGTGACAGTCAAACAATAGTGCCGTGACAGTCAAATTCCATATGTGCCGTGACAGTCAACAGCAATGGTACCGTGAGGGAATTCACAGATGTACGGAGTCAATCACAATATGGCGTGACATTCAATTAGAATATGTGCGATGGAATTCAAGTTAAAAGTGCCGAGACATGCAATTCCCCAATATTGCCGTTGACAGTCATTCACAATATGAATGGTGCCTTCAATCAAAATAGTGTGATTGGAAATAACCAAAATATGTAAGCCTTGTGACATTCATTCACAATATGTTTTTTTTTACAGTGATTCAAATCATGTCCGTACAGTCATTACATTGTGCCGTGACATTCATTCAGGATTGTGGGGTGGGGTGGTCAATCACATAGGGCCCGTGACATTTCAGTTCAAACATTGCCGGGACATAAACCAATATGTGCCGTGGCATTCATCACATATGTGCCGTGACATTCAATTCATTTCATGTTGTTTGAAGTCCAGTCGACCGGAAAGGGCCAATTAAGCCGCCAACGCGGCACCTTTATTCTCTACACAGACATTTAATAACAACAAACATTCACTGCCACTAAAGTCATTTAAAACAGTTGTCTAAGAACATGTTGGAATTGCTTTCAAAATTCTCTTCTATAAAATCTTAAATGAGATGAAAAATGTTTATCTCTTTCAGGAACTCAAAAATAAGAACATCATCATTAACAACAGCAACAACAACAAAACAACAACAAAACAACAACAATAACAACAACAAAAGCCATAGTTTCCTTCGCAGCTGGAACTATGGATTTATCCAGACGAATTTCAAAGTCAGGAAAGTATTGTCAATCGTTGTGAAAGTGGATACATGAGTTTTGGTAGCTGAAATTTCGAAAAGATAAACTATTTTCTCGGCCCACTGTCGGATCTTATCCACGCTAAACTGGAGTCCACGATCTGCACCACCAGAGGTGACTCCAGCTGCTCAGAGTGTAACGTTGTCAATAAGCAGGAAGGATTCGGGAACCTTGGTTTACAGAGCTGACTACCTCATTAATCTTGATGCTGAAGAGAAAGTGGCCTATTGCAGAATAGCACTTCATGGAAATCGTACTGGTCTTCCACCATAGGTAATTGGTTTCCAGCTTCAACATAAAACGAGAAATGGCCGTCCCTTCTGTTAATTTACAAAGACAGCAGCAGGTCAGTGCTTGTTAGAAGTGTTGGTAAGTTTTGATTATATTTGTCTGTTTGTTTGTTTGTTTGTTTTGGAGGCTGTGGGCATTTGAATGGTGAGGGCTTTCAGCCAAGAGGGCGGAAAGTACACTGTCGATCAGAAATCATAACGGAACATTTTTATAACAGTCTGGCTGCAGATGGTCCTTGACCAAATGTAGTGTCCATGAAGAGTGCAAGGCATTCGTGTTGTAATACCAGGTTGCTTCCAATTATTGTGAACATGTTACTATAAGGTGGAAATGTAGGCAGACACAAGATTAGCATTGCACTGTATGATGAATGGAAGTGGCCTTGTCGCTCGTGGCTCCGCGCGCTGTTGTTTCAGACTTTCTCACGGTGTGGTGAAGTGGGAGTATTGTTGATGCCATGCTGCTACACTCCACCACTAGTCCACCGGCTGAGGCGGGGCAAAACAAAATTGTTGACACATATGGGAATTTCCCTGAGCGACCGATTCCTAGAAATGCTTTGTGTGTGTGTGTGTGTGTGTGTGTGTGTGTTGTGTGTGTGGTGTGTGTGTGTGTGTGTGTGTGCGTGTGTGTGTGTGTGTGTCTGTGTGTTTGTGTGTGTGTTGGTGTGTGTGTGTGTGCGTGCGTCGTGTGCGTGTTGTGTGTGTGTGTGTGAGTGTGTGTGTGTGTGTGTGTAGTGTCGTGTGTGTGTGATGCGTGTGGCATCGCGCGCGCGCGCGCGGTGTGTGTGTGTGTGTGTGGTTGATGTGTGGTGTGTGTGGTGTGTTGTGTGTGTTGTGTGTTGTGTGTGTGTGTGTGTTGTGTGTGTGTATGGTATGTGGTGTGTGTGTGTGGTGTGATTTGTGCAGGAGTGTCAAGGCCACACATGCCTCTGGCCTTCCCCATGGAACCTGACACTGATACTCTCCCAGGACACACCGACTGGCACTGAAGGACAGAGTCCATGTCAGGCACACACTTCAACAGGAAGCTGCAGACCCCACGCCAAAAGGACCCCATTGCTTCTTCTACAACGTGTGCCGAAGAGGTAATATGCAAGCTGACCATTCATCTCTAAGAAACACACGATTTCATTCATTGTCAGAAATGCATTATAATTTAAAAAAAAAAATGTATGGGTTCTCCAGTCTCAGACGTTTTTTTTTATTGCATCTCTTCTCTCTCTCTCTCTTCTCATCTCTCTCTCTCTCTCTCTCTCTCTCTCTCTCTCTCTCTCTCTCTCTCTCTCTCTCTCTCTCTGTAAATGTAACCCTTACGCAACTTGTCTCAACATGAGTTCGATGATTTCACACTTTGGAATATACGAATTACCAAGGACACGTTCAACGAGATCTATTTTTTCTAGACGTTGTTCATGTGATTGTTGTTATCATTATCAACACAGGGGCAATCAAAATCGCCTCCATATTTATTATCACTTCCACAATCATACCAACAATGCTATTCCAGCCAAACTCCTGCCAAAAGTGTTCTCGCGCAAGCTTGGTGAAAAAATTAATAGGACACGCCTCATTTTTGTCCGACAAAAGTCTTTTTGTGGATATGAAACTAACTGTTGAAACCTTCAGCCGCCAAACAAAAGCAACAAGCACTGAAGTATGTGACAAGGCCTGTCCGTCTGTTTTTCAGCAGGGAAAACAAAAAGAAAGATAAAGAGAGAAACAAATAAAAAGAGCAGCAAAAAAAAGGGCCTAGGTCATTCTGTAAAGACCATTTCCAAAAGAGGGGGTCAGTGAAAGGGAAGAGATGAGAGGGGTGGGAAAAAAAGAGATGTTGAAGTGTAGATGTTCCATCCTTCACTGACAGCATATGGGAACTATTGGGTTCTGTATCGTGAATCGAGTTGAGTTCTGTAATGCGATTGGAGTGGGATTTTGTTTGTGAATCGAGCTGGGTTGTGTATTGAATCGAGTTTCTATTGTAAACTGAGATCTGCATAGTAAATTGAGTTGAATTCTGTATTGTGAATCGAGTTTAGTTCTGTATTGTCAATTGAGGCGAGTTCTGTAATCTGGGAGTCGAGTTGAGTTCTGTTTGCAAATCGAGTTCCGCATGGTGAAATGAGCTGAGATCTGTATCGTGAATCGAGTTGAGCTCTGTATAGTAAATGCGTTCTGTACTATGAATAGAGCTGAGTTCCGAGTTGTAAATGGAACTAAATCTGTATTGTGAAATGAGTTGAGTTCCAAGTTGTGAATCGAGTTGGGTTATCTATTGTAAATCGAGTTGGGTTCTGTATAGTGAATTGAGATCGGGTTAATTTCTGTATCATGAAGTGAGCTGAGTTCTGTATTGTGAATCGAGTTAAGTTCTGTATTGTGAATCAAATTAAGTTCTGTATTGTGAATGAAGTTAAGTTCTGTATTGTGAATCATGTTAGTTCTGTACTGTGAATCGAATTAAGTTCTGTATTGTGAATCAAGTGAAGTTCTGTATTGGTGAATCAAGTTAAGTTCTGTATTGTGGATCAAGTTTAAGTTCTGTATTGTGAATCGAGTTAAGTTCTGTATTGTGATTCGAATTGAGTTCTGCATTGTGATTCGAGTTACGTTCTGTATTTAGTTAGAAAATTAAACTAGACCTACGCTAGGAGGTTGCAGTTTAATTGAAATTATTACGAGCCTATTGTGGAGGAAGGAGAAGTTACGTTGAGTATTGGCGCGCACAGCATTGCAGGCAAATTTCAGAGCTGTATGGCCACTAGACTTACGCCTTAGGGAAGGACAGTAAAATTGATTATTACTACGAACACTAATTGGGAGGGACGTAACTTCTCCTTCCTCCACAATAGGCTCGTAATAATTTCAATTAAACTGCAACCTCCTAGCGTAGGTCTAGTTTAATTTTCTAATATCACTCGCCTATTGCTCCCGGAAGGGAAGCTACGTTGAGACTTTAGAGAAAGTAAGGATAGTGGCCAATATAAACATCACAGGGCCAGACATGTAATGCCACACACATTTATTCACATGATCCTTCATCATTTTTATTTACTGTTCACATAGCCATCAAGTACCTTCTGGCTGAAACTGGCACTGTTCTGTCTCTTATAGTATTTACAGAATGTCTTTTCATTTGTCCAGCCCGCTGCTGTTCAATATTGTTTTCAATGAAACTCCAGCCTGGGCGGCTGCACTGCAGCTTGCAGCCCTGGTGGAGTGTGCTGTGTACTGGTTAGTGTCAATGCCTGAGCACGCTAGCACCTCTTTCACCCATCGTGCGAATGTCTGCTTACCCACAGGTGCGTGAGGTTTGGTGTGACTGATGAATAACTGCTGTTGGTGACTGCCTCAGATCCTTAGTTGTGTCAATATACTGCTTCAAGTGTTTCACTGGACACAGATTTTCATTCTTTGCAAATGCCTAATCTCTGCTGGTTCTGTATGTTTCCCTGGCTTTGTTGTTTTCAATACACATGAAAATTGTAACACACGTTTACAATCAAACATCTTTACATCACTTGTTTTCAAAGAGTATAAAGAAAGACCTCTTTGTCCTGTAACTAAGCTAACAACATGCAAGTTTTCAAAGTCAGTTCTTTCAAAGTCAACTGATTGATGGGAGATAAGCAATCTAAATAACTAAGTACAGTATTTACATCCCAAGTGTCCTTATATTTGGGTAAGGAAGGCTATGTTCAAATGCTCTTTCAAAGTTTGCAAATAACTGGATGACTGCCCACTGAAAATCCATTCACTAATGGCAGATAAGCGGACAAAGCGCAGCGCGCCGAGTTTATAGCACTGTGGCTTGCTCCAGCACTAAAAAGTTCGGCAAAAAGTTTGCTGCCTGCACAATGTCCGGCACATCATGTGGGATACTATTCTTTGCTGCGTACTGCTTCCACTTGGCAATGTAGGTGTTTGTACACTGCGCGTGTGTGGGGCGCCAAGAACTGACGATTAGCGCTGCTGCCTGGTTGGAACAGCCTTCCCTCTGGTACCGCTCCCTGATACTTTGCATATCATCAGTTGAGGTGGGAGAAGGGGGTGGGTTCTCCTTGCTGCGTGGGGAGGGAGAGGATGGTGTCCCGTGTTGGTAGCAGTACTGGGTCTTGTGTCAGCAGCTGTGTCAGCAGAGGCCACCAGACTTGTGTTGGCCAGCGGCGGACCACCACTAGGCCTACCCCCATCGCTCGCTCTCTCTTCACCTTCCCCAACACTGCCGTGATCGTACTAAAAGGGGAAAGGCATAAAATTGAAGGTTACTCCAAGGGAGAGAAAATGCATCTACTGCATAGCGCTTGGGTCAGGTCTGTAAGAAACATAGCGCTGCATTTGGTTGTTCAACCTTGAGGCAAAGAGATCAATGTCCGGATTCATATGCAATTGTATCAATGCTTTGTGAAGCTCTTCTCTCTGTTCAACTTCCATTCTGCATCCAGGTTTATTTTCCTTGACTCCTCATCTGCTGCTGGTTTTCCTACCTGGAATATAAGCAGCACTCAACATACGTGATTGTCAATGCACCAGTTCCATATCATCTGTGTCATCAAATTACATGAATCGGAATGACTTGTTCCCATATGATTTATACATGCAACAGCAGTTGTGTTGTCTATCATGATACGGACATGTCGCCCATAAACCTGATTTAGGAACATTTCAAAGCAAAAAATGCTGCCTTAAGTTCCAGATAGTTGATGTGAAAATCTTTTTCTTCTGGTAGCCATTCTCCCCCAGATTTTGACTGTTCACATGCACAACCCATCCAGTTTTTGATGCATCCGAGGTCAGGGTGACATCAGGCTCTGTTTGGTGAAGAACATTATAAGCAGTCTCAATTGTTGTGATCCACCAATTTAGTTCTCTTTTGGCAAGAGGCGACAATGTCATGTGTCTGTCAAAATTTCCTGCATACAGCAACAGTGCTGTCTTTTTCTCTTTCTCCAGCTGTCTATAATGAAGTGGCCCATACATCACCGCTGGAAAGGAAGCCACTATCTTTTCCAATCACTCTCGCCACATCCCTGATACTCACTGTATCTTTCTTGACAGCTGACAGGCAAATCGAAACCAGTCTGCTACTCTCTCAGGTGTTAAAGTTACTGTCATTGACTCAGAGTCAATGATGACTCCCAGATACTGAAGGCGATGAGTGGGTTCTAGTACTGATTTTTGGGGATGGATGATAAATCCCAGAGACCTTAGAAGTTCACACTGTGTTAAATACATTAGAGGCACATGACATTCTCGTCTCTGCAAACAAAAGTGAATCATCCAAAAATACTGAGAAAAGATGACGTTCCCCTCTCAAGGTGGCAAACACAGGTTTTAACAGCTTGGTGAATTTACGTAGTGCAAGTGCCAGCCTATTAGGCAGACAGTTTAAACTGCCAAAGCTGGTCATCCCACTCAAATCTGAGAATCTCTGTTTCCTCTTTGACTGATACTGAGTAGTATGCATCCTTCAAGTCAATTGAAGCCATGAAGCAGTTTGGAGTCACTAGTTTTAGAGCAGTATGCAAGGTTTCCATTTTGAAGTGAAAATAAACGATATCTTCTTTTAGTTTCTTTAAGTTCAGAATCATTTATGAGTTCCATCTTTCTTCGGAAGAACAAAAACTGGTGACACAAACTGCTCTGCTTCAGTCTGACACTTTGAAATCACACCTTTTTGGCAAAGTTTCTGTACTTCTTTGTCATAACTTTCTTTCTGATGCATTTAACTCAGGCTGGAAAGTGTAATCCTGTCTGATTTGGCCAATATCCCAATCAAATTGAAGGCTCACGCCTTAAACTGTTTCTAAAATTTCAGGGTCTTTTGTCAAATTTTTCCATCTATCAACATATTGTGTAAGCCTGCCACCTTGAAAAAGTAAAGCCTCCTGTCCTATTTCATCCAGCAGATGAGG
>CM031597.1:124013026-124019677 GCA_018398815.1 Conus ventricosus | reverse complement strand
CTGCTTGAAATGTGGGGGGCGTTCGCCCCCTTGCGCCCGTGTCTCTGTCTGGTAAAAAACTGAACATTTTCCTTTAAAATGGCGGAGTTGGGGCTGGGGGTCTTCTCTTTTTTGGGGGAACTTATTTCTTCCATATTCTTTGCACGAATGTCAACACGGGAACTAGTTTTGGGATCCGTTTTACGTTTTTTTCTTTACGATTTCCGCGGCCGTTTCCCGCCCCCCCAAAACTTTCACAGAATGATCCCACTTTTTCCCTTTTCAGGGGCCGTCGTTGCATAAAAAAAAAAAAAATCACCCAAAAACTCGTGTGGGAGGAGGCAACGGGTCTGGGTCAACTTCTGCTTTGAACTTGATCGAGTGTTAATTAACACAAAAAGTTAATTAATTTGCGCTCCGGAAAGCTACTCCCCGACGTGACAAGCTCACCTCAAGCCTGTTTTTCAATACTATTTTCATTTTTCCACCATCCCCATCTTTTTTCACTTGAAAACTTATCTTGCAGATTTTAAAAAAAAATGGATGACAAAGGGCCACACGTTTTATTTTCATTTTACTTTTTTTTGGTTTTCGTTACAAAAAATTTGATATGATGTCATCCTGGCAAATTTCTTTTTTTTTTTTCATACAAGGGGGGCAATCTTTCTAGGGTCTTTTGAAAAGAAAATTTTTGATCTTAATTTGTTTTTTAAAAAAAAAGGGGACAAAATTTTGTTTCCTTAAATATTTTATTCATCTTTAATATCTTTGGGTTTTCCCTTTTCGTGCCTTCCCTTTTGTTTTCAAGCTAGTTTGCGTCCCAAACATAGCACCCAACAAAAAAGTAAAATGCCTGGGTAGTATTGGCCTGCCTATTCCTGAGACAACCCAAACCGTCTTCAGTCTTTTTGACCTTACGGGCGACAGGGGAGGGAATAGGGGGAGGGGTGGGGGGGGGGGGGGGGGATAGGCGAAAATGGAGAGAGGATCGTCCCTTTTTTTTATCTCCCCCAAACACACACGGGCACAGGAAAACCCGGCCCCTCTGTCCACCCAAACTTGCTGCTCTGTCTCCTTTCAACGTTTTCACACGCTAAGGGAAGCTGACCAAGGGGGTGTGTGGTGTGTGGTTTGGGTTGTGTGTGTGTGTGTGTTGTTGTGTGGTGTGTGGCGGTGTTGTGCGTGGGGTGTTTGGTTGTTGGAGAAGGACAGAGAGAGAGGAGAGAGAAAGAGAGTGTGTGTGGGGTTTTGTGTGGGTGGTGTGGGTGGTGTGTGGTGAGTGTGTGTGGGTGCGCGCGCGTGTGTGTGTGTGTGGGTGGTTGTGTGGTGTGTGTGTGGTGGCGCGCGCGCCCCCAGTGTGTGTGTGTGTTGTTGTTGTGTGTGTGTGTGTGTGTGTGTAGTGCGGGCGTGCGTGCGTGTGTGCGTGTTAGGTGTGTGTGTGTTGTTTTTTGAGAGAGAAGAGAGAGAGAGAAGAGAAGAAGAAGGAGAGGAGAAGGCACCCCTCACGCTCACATGTGGGTGAGAAAGGTGAGGCCTACCAACCATCGCCCCAAATGCAAGAACACGAACTATTGGGCAGATCATCCTTTCTCTCGTTTTTTGTCCTTTTTTTTAACCTTTCCTCTCGGAAGAACCCGTAACTGAAAAAAAGTCGGGAAAAATAAAGAAAATGTAATCTAATAAATCCCCATCAAAACACATGCGCCACCGCTCAACCACACACACAACACACCAACACACACAAACACACACACACACACACAGAGCGAGGACAGAGACAGACAGACAGAAAAAACGCCCGCCCCGAAGGAGACATTTTAAAAAAAATAGAAAATGGATGATAAATAATTATAATATACTAATTGGTGTGTATTTGATATTATACACTCAACACACACACCCACACAACCACACACACACACACACACACACACAACAAAAAAACACACTGATGCAGAAAAGGCAGATAAACACACAGATAATGGACAGACCAACACACACACACACACACACACACACACCAACACAACACACCCGCGCGCGGCGCGCGCCGCCCCACCACACAAACAAAAAACAAGAATTGCAAACGCGAAAACCGTTAAAAATGAAATCATCAACGGGCAATAAAAACCTCCTCGTCTTTATCTCTTATCATTATCATCATCTCGCCCCGCGTCGCGTCGTCATCGTCATTTGCCGAACGGTTGCAACAGACTAACAAACAACAACTCACTCTGCGGCCAAACTTGGTAAAGTGTTCTCCCCTTCCCGGCCAAAGGGGGGCAGACGCGCAACTCATTCCCAGCCTCACGGAAATCCCCGCTCGTGCCTGCACGCGCCCGCCCTTTCGGGCGGCAGAGTCTGGGGCACATGACCCGCAATCAAAGGCCTGGGACCAACTTCTTTGGGAAAAAGAGTCGGACCGGGTCTGGGAAGAGGGCGGGAAAGGGAAGACCGCCACTTTTTGTTTTGGTGTGTGTGTGGTTAGGCGTGTGTGGCATCATTTGGGACCCCATTTTCTGCCCAAAGACCCCAGTTGCGTCAAGTGAGTATCAAAAAGGTCTTTTGTGTTGGTTTTGCATGCATAAAATGAGATTCTTATTGCTGGTTTTTTTTTTTTACATAAATATTTCTTTTAATTTTTTCATATTGGAATATTCAAGAAACGTATCTAAGTTTTTAAGCGTCAAGTGGGGGGGTAGGCCTACTTTGATTTATATATACTTTTTTTTAAACCGGGAAAAAAAAGTCCCCAAACAATATTTTTAATTTGTTACTTTGATTTCTTAAATAATTGGATCTTTTTTTTTTGATTTTGTTCGTCATTCAGTCTGTTTTGTTGACTTTTTTCAGTCCAGTTCCCTTTTTGTTGACTTTGTTCAGTCAGTCAGCTCCTGTTGTTGACTTTTTTTCAGTCATTTCCCTGCCTTTGTTGACTTTGTTCATCAGTCAGCTCCCCTGTTGTTGACTTTGTTCAGTCATCGTCTGCCTGTTGTTCATAAACAGGGGACCAAAGTTTTGTTTTTCTTTTCTTAGAGGGGGGGAAAGGGGGATTCTTTCCCATAAGGCTTGTTTTCTTTTTTTCACATTTAGCACAACAGTTTAAATAAACAGAGTAGCCCTGTAACAATATGCCTGTCCCTCGAGGGGGGGGAAAAAATCCTTTCGTTGTATAACATATGAAACAGTGTGAAATATTCAGGGAAAAATAATAATATCAAATATTGAAAAAGAAAAAAAAAAAAAAAGGGAAAATCTTAACAAAATACACAGGAAAACAATTAACAAATATTGTTTTCCCAAAAAGGGGCTAAGACCCCTAAAATTTTCAAGAAATGCCCGGGAACCTTTTTTTTGTAAAAAGTCTCGTTTGTCATTTCAAAATTTAAAAAGTTTTGTTTTCAACTGTAAATAAAATAAAAACCTTTTTTAAAGTAGTAACTATTACTTAATTTCTTCTGTTTTTTGTAATATAGTGGGCCCCAATGCCCATTTTATTATGAATAAACCCTTTTTTAATAATTAATTAAATGACAAACCATCCCTCAAAATTTTGTTCCTTTTTTAATCACCATTTTCTTGCTTCAACTTTTCAACATGCAGTCAAGACTTTTTTCTGAAATCTTTTTCCAATTTAAATTTTTCCAATTGCATGTTTTTTGCTGTGTCACGTTTTAAAAGCCGTTTGAACACAAAAAATTTTCTATACTTTTTATTTAAAAATTTTCACTGCATTTGGGTTTTTTGGGAAATTTTGCCAACTCTATCCATGCTCTCCTCCTCTCCTCTCTCTCTTCTCTCTCCCCTCTCTCTCTCTCTCTCTTCTCTTCTCTGTGTGGTGTGTGTTGTGGCGCGCGCCGTGGGTTTTTACAAAGTTCATGCACGAATAGTTACGCTTTGTTCTCATGCACGTCTCATCAATGGCAATAAAAGAACACATGAACTAAGACTTGGACTTGTGTGTCAAGATTTCTTTGCACACATTTTTAACCGATTGAACCCCGTCCCGAAAAAAAAAGACCCCGGCGAAAAAAAAGCACAAAAGGTGAGCTGGACGGGCCGGGCAGCCGGCCCTTGATACCCTCACGCTGTCCCCTTAGCGGACTGACCTCAGGCCGACAACTGGGCCTGTGTGGGACAGGCTGGCCGGGAGCCAGACAGGAATAGCGTCTCTTGGGACCTGCCGGGTCCGTCTTTGTTCCTGCCCGTGTTAGAGAGGACTGACTCATCTTTTGAGCCTGTTTCATTCTTGGTGAAAGAAGTAGGCTACAAAAACGATTAAATGAATTGCCGACGAAGTCATGTAGCCTGCCCAACTTACGGGAAGTATGTATGTCAGGACAGAGAACGAAATTTGGCGAGGCTTTAAATGCTGTCGGCAGAAACTGACGTTGTCATTTGTGTAGGAGATATCGGAACGGCGACCACTACTGGCGATTCTAAGTTCTTCCATCAAAGGTACTTGTGTTGATGTGTCTGGGAAGAGAGAGAGAGAGAGAGAGAGAGAGAGAGAGAGAGAGACAGAGACAGAGACACAGAGAGAGAGAGAGAGAGAGAGAGAGAGAGAGAGAGAGAGAGAGAGAGAGAGAGAGAGAGAGAGCACATTATGGACATCACAATGGTACAAACAGTAACTTGGGTATTAACTTGGGTTACACAGAATCTGCGCGTGTTGTTAAGTTTTATTGGAACGGACTTACATCTTTGGCAGTTTAATGTAACATTTACATATGTTATGTTTCCTGTGCAGCATTGAAGATCAGGTTCTACGTATTTTTTTCATAGTCTGAAGATCTCTCTCTCTCTCTCTCTCTCTCTCTCTCTCTCTCTCTCTCTCTCTCTCTCTCTCTCTCTCTCTCTCTCTCTCTCTCTCTCTCTCTCTCTCTGTGTGTGTGTGTGTGTGTGTGTGTGTGTGTGTGTGTGTGTGTGTGTGTGTGTGTGTGTGTGTGTGTGTGTGTGTGAGAGAGAGATCGGGGAGAAGGGGGAGTATATTATGTCCTACTATATTCCTAATTCCACACGGTACTTAAGGGAAAACGATTCTGACGACTTACAGATGAACATGATTCTTGTGGATGCTAGTTTTGGACTTCAAATTTTCACAGACTGAAGGATGCAGATATAGTAGCAAAATGAAGATGGTGACACTTACGAAAAAAGAAGAAAAAGAAAAGGCGTACAAAATCAGTGAACAAACAAGCAACAACAACAAAGATACAAAGGTTGTGCAACAACAACAAAGATACAAAGGGTTGTGCAACAACAACAAAGATACAAAGGTTGTTTTTGCATTGCTCTTCTCAGACCGTGACTACAAGGGCAGCAAAAAAGAAGCACGGATTTTTTTTTTTTTTTTTTTTGGTCATATGTTCACTTACTTACATTGATTACATGGATCCAGCCGTCTTTTATTATGCAATTAGTAATGTGTATTCACTCATTTGTCAGACGATTGTTTACATACACAGTTTTGTTTCATCACACTAATGTTGACATACATTTCATTCTGCTTTATCATGTGATTACTGACATATGCCTACATTCCAGCCTGCTTTATCATAAACGTAGTGGCATACATTCCATTCAGTTTTACACTACGATTAGTACATGTATTCCATTCTATTCCATAATAGACTGACGAGATATTTCCATTCTGTTCTATCGTGCAATGGGTTGTATACACTCCATTCTGTTTTAGCCTTCCGATTAATAACATGTATTATATTCTATCCCATAATATACTAATAACATGAATTCCATTCTGTTCTGTCGCACAGCTGGTGATTAACATGCCATTCTGGTCCAGCCTACGATTGATAACATGTACTATATTCTATCCCATAATAGGCTAATGGCATGAATTACATTCTATGCTATCGTATAATTGGTGATAAACATTCCATTCTGTTCCAGCCTGCGATTGATAACATGTCTTATTTTCTATCCCATATAGATTAATAACATAAATTCCATTCTGTTGTGTCGTACAATTGGTGATAAACTTTCCGTTCTATTCTAACCTACGATTGATAACATGTATTACATTCTATCCCATAGTAGATTAATAACATAACTCCCATTCTGTTCTACCGTACAATTGGTGATAAACATTCCATTTTGTTCTAGTCTACGATTGATAACATGTATTATATTCTGTCCCATAATAGATTAATAACATAAATTCTATTTTGTTCTATCGTACAATTGGTGTTATATATTTTTATTTCTGTTTTAGCCTACGATTAATAACACGTATTATATTCTATCACATAATAGACTAATGACATGAATTCCATTCTGTTCCATCATACAACTGGTGACATACAATCCATTCTGCTGTCTGACAGCTGATGATCCTGTGTGGTTGCAGACTGTCGTCTCCATAGTGACCAAGAATAATCACCGCCCTATGTGTCGACTATCTGACCTCTGACCTTCAAGGACAGCACGTGCACAACTGGATGAAAACCGTGTATGGCTGTGTCGTCACAAGGTAACGTGTCACCACTGAGATACTGTGGAAGTCGATGATACATTTGACCAAACCACCGTTTACCCAAACTAAGAGTTCTACAATCATTACTGTGCTGTAACTCTTACCAACACTTTTATTTCTGCTTCCAATATCAATCACCACATACAATATAACTCCCACACAGAATTTCTCATCGA
>CM031597.1:124003026-124008026 GCA_018398815.1 Conus ventricosus | reverse complement strand
AACACAGTGTCCTGCCTCATTCACTTCCCTCTCTCTCCTTTCATTTGTATGTAACACAGTGACTCTGCCCTTATTCACTTGCCTCCTCTCCTTCATTGTCATGGTAACACAGTGACTCTGCTCTCTTGCACTTCCCTCCTCCTCTCCTTCATGGTATGGTAACACAGTGACTCTGCCCTATTCACTTCCCTCCTCTCTCCTTCATTGCCAGGTAACACAGTGACTCTGCCCTCATTCACTTCCCTCCTCCTCTCCTTCATTGTCATGGAAAACACAGTGCTCTGCCCTCTTTCACTTCCTCCTCCTCTCTTCATTGTCATGGTAACACTGTGACTCTGCTCTCTTGCACTTCCCTCCTCCTCTCCTTCTTGTCATGGTAACACAGTGACTCTGCCTCTTTCACTTCCCTCCTCTCCTTCATTGTCATGGTAACACTGTGACTCTGCCTCTCTTTCACTACCCTCCTCCTCTCCTCATTGTCATGGTAACACAGTGATCCTGCCCTCATTCACTATCCCTCCTCTCCTTCATTGTCATGGTAACACAGTGACCCTGCCCCTTATTCACTTCCCTCCTCCTCTCCTTCATTGTCATGGTAACACAGTGATCCTGCCCTCATTCACTACCCTCCTCCTCTCCTTCATTGTCATGGTAACACAGTGACTCTGCCCTCATTCACTTCCCTCCTCCTCTCCTTCATTGTCATGGTAACACAGTGACTCTGCCCTATTCACTTCCCCTCCTCTCCTTCATTGCCATGGTAACACAGTGATCCTGCCCTATTCACTTCCCCTCTCTCCTTCATTGTCATGGTAACACAGTGATCCTGCCTCTCATTCACTTCCTCCTCCTCTCCTTCATTGCCATGGTAACACAGTGGATCCTAGCCTTATTCACTTCCCTCCTCTCCTTCATTGTCATGGTAACACAGTATCCTGCCCGTCATTCACTTCCCTCCTCCTCTCCTTCATTGCCATTGGTAACACAGTGATCTGCCCTTATTCACTCCCTCCCTCCCTTCATGTCATGGTAACACAGGACTCTTGCCTCATTCACTTTCCTCCTCCTCTCCTTCATTGTCACTGGTAACACGTGACCTGCCCTTATTCACTTCCCTCCTCCTCTCCTTCATTGTCATGGTAACACGTGACTCTGCCCTATTCACTCTCCTCTCCTTCATTGTCATGGTAACACAGTGACTCTGCCCTCATTCACTACCCTCCTCCTCTCATCATTGTCATGGTAACACAGTGACTCTGCCTCTTGCACTTCCCTCCTCTCTCCTTCATTGTCATGGTAACACAGTGACTCTGCTCTCTTGCACTTCCCTCCCTCCTCTCCTTCATTGTCATGGTAACACAGTGACTCTGCTCTCTTGCACTTCCCTCCTCCTCTCTTTCATTGTCATGGTAACTCAGTGACTATTGTCGTCATTCATTCCCTCCTCCTCTCCTACATTGTCATGGTCGTCTGTCTCTCCATCATAAGTCACATTGACTCTGCTTCCATGCACACCCCCCCCCTCGCTCCCCCCCCCCCTCCCCCCTGCCCCTACTCCTCGGTTTGCTTGTGGTAGTAACGCAGTCACTAGCACTTTATTCATTACCCTGCTCTGCTTTCTGTTGAGGCGACACTATATCCTCTGTAACCTCACCCCGCCCCTCATTTCTCTGCTAAGGCAACGCAGTCATCCTACCCCTTTCGATCCCATACTTCTTCACTTTTTTTGTTGTCAAGGTTACACACTCAATCTCACCTCATGTGTTCTCCTGCTCCACCACTTTGCTGGTCAAGTTATGAAATCAGCTTATGTTCATTCTTTCCCTCCTCCTCCATTCCTTTATCAAGAGAACAGTCTTCACTCTTTTGTCTCACCTCCGTTGTTAAGGTAACTCACACTGATTCTGGTCTCATCCCTTCCTCTTCTCCTCTACTTCGTTTACAAGGCCACACATAGTGACACTGATGTATTCGTCATGATCTCCATGCTCAGCAGAAGAAGAAAAAAATTGTGAGCCGGATGAAAGAACAGGGATCTGTCATTTTTTTTTTAGCGTGTGCAAGCGTGCGCTTGACGGGTACTTTCAAACTACAGCTCATTTTCTCCGTTTCTTTCAAAGTGAAATTGCGTATCATACATGAATTAGGTACTA
Organism: Conus ventricosus; assembly: GCA_018398815.1. Taxonomy (NCBI): domain Eukaryota; kingdom Metazoa; phylum Mollusca; class Gastropoda; order Neogastropoda; family Conidae; genus Conus; species Conus ventricosus. The sequence continues at coordinate 124,005,873 of CM031597.1, read as the reverse complement.
ATAACTTTACAAGTACATTGAAACCAGTTGAGCATCGCTCTAGCGCCTTAGTTTAGCATCACTTTAGTGCCTAAAGTCCAGTTAGTGTTAGCTGAGGCAGTTGATGCCACAACACGAGAGGCCAGACGTTCTTGAAAGTTTGGCGTGTGGTCGGTGTTTCATAGCACATTTCTTCGGCAAGTGATCACGAGATTGTGTCTGGGCTCTCTGGTAAGCGAGAGACATAGTTAACAGTAGCTAAGTCTTCTGATTGATTCATGAACAGTGGTGACGTTCTCTGATTGATGCATGAACAGTGTGACGTTCTCTGATTGATGCATGAACAGTGGTGACTTTCTCTGATTGATGCATGAACAGTGGTGACGTTTATGATTGATGCATGAACAGTGGTGACGTTTTCTGATTGGTCATCAACAGTGGTGACGTTCTCTGTTGATGCATCAACAGTGGTGACGTCTCTGATTGATGCATGAACAGTGGTGACGTTCTCTAATTGATGCAGCAACAGTGGTGACGTTCTCTGATTGATGCATCAACAGTGGTGACTTTCTCTGATTGATGCGTGAACAGTGGTGACGTTCTCTGATTGATGCATGAACAGTGGTGTGACGTTCTCTCATTGATGCATCAACAGTGGTGACGTTCTCTGATGATGCATGAACAGTGGTGAGTATCTGATTGTACAATGAACAGTGGTGACGTTCTACTGATTGATGCTGAAACAGGGTGTCGTTCACTGATTTGATGCATCAACATGTGGTTGACGTTCTCTGTATTGGCACAAAATGGTTAGAACTCACACTCTTCAGCAGATAAAAACTGGAAGGGTGCTCTTAAACTGGAGAGTGCGCCACTGGTATCCAATTTCCGTCATGCGCCACTGTCTTTGCACATCTGGCCCTCTCGACTTCTCTCTGCCGCACACAACGTCTAGCTACTCGCCATTCATTGGCGCCTAGGCAACCGCCAGCAGCACTTGGATTCGGGTGCAATGTTATGGTGACGAACGATGTGCGGTGACTGGTGTTCCAGAGTCCCTATGGCACGCGTGTGTTCTATGCTGCTTGGGTCTGGCCTCGCCGGGGGTTAGGTGGCTGTTCCTTTCACCTCAGGGTCTGCGGATGGGCTTATCGATGCCCATCCTCATCCTCACGCCGCCCCGTCTGCCTCTTCGTTAAGTGCACAAGTATGCTCTGCCACGTGCGTGCGATGTGTCGTGCGTGCGCCGCCGCTGCCTGCTCTGTGTGTGTTGTGTGTGTGTGTTGTGGTGTGTGGTGTGTTGTGTGTGTGTGGTGGTGTGCTGTTTTGTGTGATTTGTGCATGCATTTTGAACAAGAAAAAAAAGAGAAGTTCTGATTTGTGGCTATTCATGCCTCTCATGTCTCCATCCTACCTCACCCCCCCCCCCCCATCCTCCTCGTCCTCACGCTTCCCCCCCCCCCACCCCCGAAGTACATTTCTGTTTCGCTGCCATTTAGGTATCTGAGAAAAAGTTTGCACTTTCCCTTCCTTTTCCCGTCATCTCCCTTTTGATATAAACGACCTGTTCCTTGTATGCATATGACAGTAATGTTATAGAGTACAGCATGGACAAACCATACTGTTGATGTTTCTGGTTTCCGCCCGAGACCGGTATGAAACAGTTTCATTTCTGTTTACTCTGGACTGGGCTGCTATACCTAATATTGTCAGACAAAAAAGACAGACTGGTCTTGGTTTGGTTCGGCTGTTAGTTGATGTGCTATTATATGGACCGGTGGATGATGGTGGTTCGGGTGGTTGACTGCTTATTTCGCTAGAGCAGAAAGAACGATAAAGGTTCCAGTTTCAGTTTCTACAAGCTGTGACAATTATGACATGTATTTTGACTAGTAAGATTATGAATCATATCATAAGCGATGTCTATATTTTAGCCTCTCACACTGTGTTTCAGGTGCGTGCCGCCATGCGGAGGCAACGTCAGAGACACTTTTCCACCTCCTCCGTCCTTCTCACCCCCACCCTCATCCCCACCGCCCCTGCCCCCTTCGCCTATCCGCCCCTCCCTCACCCGACACTCCCCGGAGGGGGCGGAGGAGAAGGAGGGAGGTTCCTGCTGCCAGGACTCCTGTCCAAAGCCCCCCGCCCGAAGAGTCAGACGCCCGGCTCGCTGACTGTGACCACGAGCAACGCCATCACCTCCGCCAACCTGCCCACCACCTGCACCTCCACGCTGGAGGCCCGCAAGCGGCGCAGCAGCCGTGACCTTCAGGTGGTGAAGACCTTGGTCTTTCTCGTGCTGCTCTTCCTCCTCATGTGGGCGCCCATCTTCGTCGTCTTCGTCCTCATCATGCGGGACGCCCACTATGACGTCATGAAGGTGTCTTCGCAGGCCTTCCTGGGAGCCATGTGCGTGGCCTACACCAACGCCGTGCTCAACCCCCTGGCCTACGGGCTGAGCACGGATCGCCTCAGGCTCTACCTGCGCACCTGGTGCCGCTCCTCTTCCATCGCCACGTGCTGCCGTGGCGGGTCCTCGGCCTTGTCCGACGGGCTTAGGTCCGGCCGAGGCTTGGGAGAAGGGGGGCGGGGTGGGTGCGGGGGCGGCAGCTCGGGCGTCGGGGGTGGAGCTGAAGACAAGAGGGTGAGACTGATGGGGGGAGGGGAGAGAGCGGGCATGGTGGTGAAGAGTTCAGGGGGCACTTCAGTGTCTTGACATTGCTTGAAACTGTTGGCCCTTTACTTTCCTTCCAAACCCTGGGTCTACAGCTTTCATGTGGGCTCTTCACTGGGTACCTGCTGTGGCAAAGAATTAAATGCAAAGCTGCCAGATCTGCTTTCAGTGCCTCATGTGTGATGTCTTGTCCT
>CM031597.1:123970526-123983026 GCA_018398815.1 Conus ventricosus | reverse complement strand
GCCATATGAATTCTTTCTTTCTCTTTTCTATAGGTTTCCCCCCTGTACCTTTCCCAACTATCTATGGCTCACCTGGTAATGACTGGAAAGCGAAGAGGACCCTTGACCAACGTCCTGACAGGTTCGAGTCTTTAGGCCATCTCTGGGCTAAAACTAATTCTTTCCTCCCTCCTCTAGTGAGTGCATACTCAGTGTTCAAAACACATGACCAGCCCCTTACCAGCCCTTATTAAACTCTCAGTGGCCACTTTCACCAATTACCAACCCTTGTCTATTTTACTGAGAGATCCTCACAATTATTGTGGACGCCGCTACACTAGTCACGCCACATGAATATTCTTCCTTTTTAGTTGTGGCATGGGGGAAATGCTTTCATATCACTAGACTAAATGTGATGGAGCGTCACATGCCTTGATGTGAGGTTACGTCACATAACACCCCCCCCCCCCCCCTCCCATCCTGGGGTGGAAAAAAAATCCTCAAAAAAATGTTGTTGTTTTTTTAAAGATATACAACTTCACTTAAACACATTTTCAGCCATGAATCACAAAATGTGTATCCATGAATCACTAGATTACTCATCAACGTATAGAATCAACCATCATGATCCACCATAAATACCATGTTTAAAAAGTTCAGTCTTTCTAAAAAAAAACAAAATTCATAATTCATCACCACATGTCACAAATTACATTTAACAAATTATATGGACAAAAACAATTAGGTATATTGACAATTCAAAGTACAAATTGTGTTTATATGTTAAAATGTAAAGCACATTTCTTTTTTACTTCACCTTTGTCTCACATCATGTGTTTCAAAACCCTCATGAAAATATTTCCACGTGTAAATGTTTCTCAAGAGACATGTAAACAAATAAACATAGTTTTTTCCCGCATGTAATGCTATTAGTCCATTGAAAAGTCAAACATATTTTCCATTGTTGACAATGGACTAATGAAAACAATAGGTTTGTGTCACAACACAATCAAAATATGTATACATTTCTAATGTGTTATTCGCTTGTGACACATATATGTTCACCTTCACATGCAAGTTAGACATAAATAGTATATTTTTTCATTGTTCACAAAGGAATAAGCACAGAATAGATGTTAATACATCAACATTAAGTAGTTTTTGCCTGTAAAGCATATAGTCACTTCAACAAGCAAATTAAGCATAAATACCACTTGATTAAAATAGGCACTAGCATACAATTCACTGTCAATGTGAACACACTGTGATCATAAAGAAAGACAAAAACAGCAGAAAATAGTCTTTCCCTTGAAGACAGTTACATTCGTCCATGAATATTCATACACGTGACAACAAATCTGCCATGACATTTTGTGTTCCAGGCACTGGTTCAATAGTAAATTTGAATTTCTGCAATGCCAAAGACCCCTTATAATCTGTGTTCTTAATCTTTGACGATTGCAGGAACGTCAATGGCCTGTGGTCGGTCTGTAACCGAAACTTTCTTCCAGTCAAGAACCTGGCGAACTTCTCACATGCCCATACAATAGCCAAGCACTCTCTGTCTCAATAGTAAAGTATTTCTCCTGTGTCTTTGAGAACTTTTTACTGGCGTATTGTACGGGATGAAACAAAGCATTTTTTCCTGCAAAAATACCCCTCCCATTCCTTTGGAACTGGCATCGGTTCTCAAAATAAAGTCTTCTGAGAGGGAGGGTAACAAACAAAAAAAAAGGAATGAGTTGAGGGTGTTCTGAACACACTCTAAAGACTTTTGGCACTCATCAGACTACACAATACTTTTATTCTTCGTCCCTTTCGTCAATTCAGTCAAAGGGGCCGTCAGGGACCTAAAGTGGGGTACATATAGTCTGCGTAAGACAATAATCCGATAGGTGACCTGATCTGTTTCTTTGCAGTGGGTTTGTGTAAGGATAAAATCTTTTCCATTTTCCTTCCTTCTGGCATCATTTTCCCCACTGAAATAGTGTGACCCAAAAACTCGTGAGTTTGAAAACCGGCACGAATTTTGGATGGTCTCGCAGTTAGACCAAAACTTTGGAGTTTGAAAAAAATAGCTCGTAAGTTAGAAAGGAGGTCACTCATGACTTATCAGCCAACAAATATCGTCAAAAAAGCTGACTGCACCACATTCATGGAGTTTCAGGGCTCGCATTTTCTGGCAAAAGAAGCTGGGGCATTTTGCAAGCCAATGACATTTTCGGCCGTTGAAAAAGTCCAAAAGGTGTTTGAAATGCTATCTTTTCCTTGTCAGCTTCAGCCATTGGGATCTGCCAGTATCCTTTAGTTAAGTCTACTTTCACAAAATAATTTCCTTCTGAGAGCTGACACAGAAGTTCTTCAATGTCTGGGATGGGCTCCACATCGAACACAGTGATCTTGTTTAATTCCTGTAATCGATGCAGAACCCGCACCGAGCCATCAGGTTTGTCCACCAATACAACTGGTGAGCTGTACGGAGATGTAGAAGGTTCTATGACCTTTAAATCCAGCATTACTTTAATTTCTCTCTCGAGAACCTCTTTTTTTGCAATGGGAGGGGGTATGGTCTGGTTCGCACTTGTATTTCAGTACCTAACTGAATACTATGGGGTTCAATTCCCGTCACTGTACTCTGGGGTGTCTGTCAAACACATCCTGAAAGTCTTTCAAAATTTCTTTGAGCTGTTCTGTCTGACTTGCAGACAAATCATTCGACAGAACCACATCATCATAGATTTCACCTTTGATAGACAGAGTAGGAAGGGGTACAACATCATCTGCACTGGTAGATGTTAACAATCCTACATTTGCTGTTGTCACAACCTTTGATCTGTCCTTGTACGTTACATTGGGTACAAAATCATCACTGATAATATCTGTCATGTTGACATCAGTTTTGACATAGAACATATCCATTCAACTAATGTTGATTGCAACATTTGTACGCTCAATATACTTCTTGAACATGTTCACGTGGAATACCTTCTCAGTGTTTGCCATTTGATCTTATAATTAACTGCGGAAAGTTTTTCGACCACCTGAAAAGGACCCTTCCACATAACACGAAGTTTGTTATGTTCATCAGTGAGTAGCACAAGGACTTTATCCCCTACACTGAAGGAACGTGTCTTTGCTTTTCTGTCTGCAAAGACCTTGTATACATCTGTTTTCTATCAGCTGACTATGTTTGTCCGTTGGTTATGTCAGTGACAGTCTATTTAGCAGTAGAAAGTATTGTCGACAGCGTCTGGTCTTTTCCCTGCATTTCTTTTGATCATCTGGGGTAATTTGTAGTTCATCCAGCTTTGAGACTTTTAGCGGCTTTGTAGCCTTTCCTGCTCTATGATGTCTGATCTGGTACTCACAGGACAAGGAACGAACGATCCTCCAGCACCACCATGTACTGTAGCGACCCTAGCAAATTGCCCAAGATCAAGTCGCAGACTGGAATATCGATAACACAGGCGGTGAGAATTCCGGAGAGTAGTACGGTGTATCGACCGAATTTTGCCTGCCGAAACGTTTCTATCTTGCCTCGAAACGACCTACACTTTTGGACAGTGTTGAGATATGGTTTTGTGCACGAAAGATTTTCTTACACCAGCGGTAGTGCCCCAGTGTCTCGCAAACCGAAGCCTGCAATCCGTTGATGGCTCCGTTTTCTAACACGTCCATCAACCAATTGATGTGGTGCCAAAACATGGCCTTCTTCACAATCAGTGGAGACTAATGCAGGTCTTGAATCATTTTGGTTTTGAAAGGGCAATTCTTTTTCAAATGGAACTTGCCATCACAAAAAACAACAACATCGCATTGTCTGATCGGCAGCCGACTGATTGGTGTTACTTTGTGAACTTCGGTTCTGTCCACGAGCTGACCCAAAAGGTCTACGCGGTGGTCGTTGTCCACGACCTCGGAACGTTTGCTGAGGAACAACGGGTTTTTCCGGTGGTGAGTACTGGTACTGACGAAAGTAACTTGAACCACGGAAAGATCCCTGTCCATTCCTAGGATAGGTATATCCTTGAGGACCCGGAAATGACCCACGATTTCCTTTCCTGTAATTTCCCTGTCCCGATGGGATTGTAAATGATGCATGCGACTCAAAGATGGAAGATTCTCCTTTCCTAGCCACGCCCTTATCCGGGTGAGCGATACAATGCTGATCATCCATCTGACACATTTCCTCAACGTTTTCAAATTGCCTTTCTTTAAGGAAAGTGGCCAGATCTTTGCTCACGCTCTGGAAAAGGTGTTCTCAAAGAAGGAGATCTCGCAGTGATTGAAAAGTTCTGTTCGTTTTTGATAAATCGATCCATCGATCTAAGCAATGACTCATACGAATTAGAAACGACGGGAACGATTCTCCTTTGTCAGGGCGCACAGAACGGAAACGTTCACGAAAACGATCGGCAGAACATTGAAATTTCTTGAGGAGTTCTTCTTTCAATTGATCCCAAGTTAAATTTTATTTTGTCGCGAGTGTGTGGTACAGTGCCAAAGTGCTACCTTTAAACAACGACGCAATATACAATGTCCACTTTTCCTTTGGCCAACCACAAGATGTTGCGTGACTTTCAAATCGGAAAAAGGAAACTATCGATGTCATCCGTTTTTTCCTCGAAAGGCGGCAACTTTGGAATATATGCTGTTTTTGGTTGAGGCGCGCTTGCAGAACTGACAGGTGGAGCTGGTGGAGGTTCTCTCGATGCCTGTAATCTTTTCATTTCAGCATCGGTCTCCATTTCTAACTGCCTCAACTTAAATTAACGTTCTTTATCTTCAGATTCCCTCTGTAGTCCTTGTAGTCCTTTTTCTTCAGATTCAGATTCCCTCTGTAGTCTTTTTTCTTCTAACTCTATTTTCCTTTGATTTTCTTCTCTCTCTCTCTCTCTCTCTCTCTCTCTCTCTCTCTCTCTCCTCTCTCTCTCTCTCTCTCTCTCTCTCTCTCTCTCTTAGCCTGTCTGCCCCCTCTATGCATTGTTGCACATAGTTGCTAAGTTTTTCTCCATCAAAACCCAAGCGTTCCGCTTGATGAACATATTCATCAAAATCATCCATAATGAACTGGCAACAAATATAAACGCAAAACAGTTTCTAAATATGAGTGAAAATAAGACGATATATGATGGTGTTATATGGTTCACAAACCATAATTATAATATATACAAATAAAGAATTCAATTTCCTGTGTAAACATAAAACAGCTTACTAAAACCCACGGAATGTATTTTTCCAAAAGTAATTTGTTTTCTATGAAGTTGGAATTTTTTTTTGAATAGTGAAGTTCAATGCTAATATCTGATTTTTTCCAAGAAAGGAAAAAAAACACAATACTAAAGTGTTCCTGGAAATAAATTCTTTATAAAGTTTTAGTTCTTAAATGTTCTTGTTGCCAGTCTTTCTTTCTTACTTAATTTCAAATGAATCCACAAAACAAATATATCGCCTTATACGATAATTGAAAATAAATTTACAAGACAAATGAAATCACAAACAATTAAAAGAAGAGGGAGAAACACAAACTAAAAGATGAATATGTTGAAAAGAAAACTAGACAGGAGCTTATTATAAAGAAGGTGTAGAGATTTTGAAAAAAAAGGGGGTGAAAAGGAAATGAAAGGTTACACAGGTTCGGAATAGTGAGATGAAATCAAGAAAAAGCAAAAGAGGCCCTCAGACAGCACCCTCTGACAGTCTCCGTGAAACTGGAGACGGGAAGTATTCAAATAATGATACACACAATATACTAACAATACAATGCAATAAACAATTAATCTAATAAATATACAGTAAAAAAAACAAAACAAAAGATAATCAAGAAAAAGATGTTTATTTGGGCTGAGCGGTAATCAGCTCCACCACCGACACTAGTTGAGTGACGGAGGTGAAGTCGATCCCACACTCAGAGGGATAAGGGGTAAAATCCAAATGAAACGATAGGAAAGGGAAAAAAAATAGATATTAATGAGAGGGGGAGGGAATATCGACTCCCCAACGCCATGTCCCCCTGCTAAATCGGAGCAGGAAGAGGTTGGGGCTATCAGTCCTGGAGAAGGGAACAAAACAAATTCTAATACTGTAACTCTAGGGGAAGGACAGCAACTCCTCAACGCTCTCCCCCACGCTGCCAGGTACGAGCAAGAGGAGGCTGAGGCTATCGGTCCTGAGAGGGGGAAGGGTAAAAAAAAAATCCTACAAAAAAAAAAAAAAAAAAACTTAACAGTGTAGAGCAACCAAAAGAAATCTTAAACACTTGAAAACACACATACAAAAACAAATGAAAAATAAAAACTGCAAACAGTAATCACAACAATAAATAATACAAAACTTTTCTTTTCGCAAATAGAAATGTTAATTATTTTCCTTGGAGGGGGTATAAAAAAAACTTAGTCCTTAGTCGGGGTCACCACTGTCACACTGTCACTCTTGCGCACACGCATTCATGACAGTATTTACTCCATATGCACACGCAATCCCTCCAGCCAACCAAAAGGCACGCTACAGAATGTTGTTTTTTTTCTTCTCCCCCTCTCCTCCGGGAAAACACTTTACTAAATGAATTGAACAATTCCGACAATGTTCATCACACTCCAGTAGTTATCAAACAAATTCTATACATGTTTCTCTCTCTCTCTCTCTCTCTCTCTCTCTCTCTCTCTCTCTCTCTCTCTTTCTTTCTCTCTCTCTCTCTCTCTTTCTCTCTCTCTCTCTCTTTCTCTCTCTCTCTCTCTCTTCTCTCTCTCTCTCTCTCTCTCTCTCTCTCTCTCTCTCTCTCTCTCTCTCTCTCTCTCTCTCTCTCTCTCTCTCTCTCTCTCTCTCTCTCTTTCACACTGAGAGATAAATCAAGTTACGAATTTATATGTATAAAGTCTTGCTAGATTCCTCCTTCTTGCTGGAGAAAGAATACACACATCCTCCAAGAACATAAAGTCATGGCCTTTTACACAACATTGGCCCACGATCCAGACCAGGAGAATAAACAATTCATACCTTCATGATGCCATACTTGCATCAGAAAAAGCACTCGCCCCATACCGTCATGATGCCCTGCTTCCATCAGAAAAAGCGCTTGCCCCTTGAACTCTCCGGTCACTGGGGGAACGATGAGATCCGACTCCTCTACCCAGGGTCCTCAATGGCTGGGGCTGAACTATCGGCCTGTTCCCCACACCATGGCCATCGTTAAACACCCGTCTCAGCACTTAAGAAACAGATGCCATCGCAGCATCAGAGGAGAAATAGCCGACGGGGTGAAGAGTGAAGGGTGAAGGGTTGAAACACGAATAAGGTTCGTGTAAGTAACCTGCTTCCCAATTTAACATATTGATTCTTTCTTTCTCTTTCTTTAGATTTTCCCCTGTACCTCTCCCCAACTATCTATGGCTCACCTGGTAATGACTGGTAAGCGAAGAGGACCCCTTGACCAACGTCCTGACAGGTTCGAGTCTTTCGGCAATCTCCTGGGCTAAAACTAATTCTTTCCGCCCTCCTCCTAGTGAGTGCATACTCAGTGTTCAAAACACATGACCAGCACCTTACCAGCCCTTATTAAACTATCTCTCAGTGGCCACTTTCACCCAATGACCAACCCTTGTCTATTTTACTGAGTTATCCTCACAATTATTGGGGACGCCCGCTACACTAGTCAAGCCACATGAATATTCTTCCTCTTTAGTTGTGGCATGGAGGAAATGATTCATATCACTAGACTAAATCTGATGGAGCGTCACATGCCTTGATGTGAGGCTACGTCACATGACAAGGACAGATTAACGTGAAATTACGTAAATCTTCATTACAGTGACCATCACACTGTTTACAAATGGATCAGTGATTTGTTGAGCTAGCTGGGTGACACAAACTATTCAAAGGTGACCGAGTGCATCTAAACAGAAACAAAACACGATGTTCGCGAGCAGACAACTGGCTCACGTAACTGGCCATTACTATCACTAGGTGACACATACTATAGGCAATGGGAGGGTATGATGAAAGTTAAGAATGCCAGTCTTGAAAATATGAATCCTTCAAACGTTGATTGAGCAGATCTATGAAACAATGAGCATTTCCCATATTCTGCATCTGCCATGCATATCCAAAGCCATAAGTGTGCACAATAGCAGTCTTACACGTGTAGCCCAGTTTTTTTCTACCAGAGTGATCGTGAATTTGTATCATTTAATAGCCTTGTTTTGACGATCTGTTGTCAGACATACACACAAGCCTGCACCAATATTTCACCAATCGAAGATATGTATCAACAGATAGATAGGATATCTACCACATTCCCAAGGGCAATGTTGTTTTTGACATCCCTTCCAACCGCTAAAACCATCTTGCAAAATGTAATCTGTACTTTTTCAATAGCATCATATTTTTGAAACCCCATATTTCAGAACCATTCAACAGAATTGGCTTTATTTTTTTGTCAAAAAATTGAATAACGTAGCTGCTGGAATTCCTTGAAGTTTAACATGCAGTCTTTTATTTCCTGCCACCGCTCTCAGAGCCTTACCTGACAAATTTTCTGTACACCTGGACCAGTTTAATGTGGCTGAGAATATAACGCCAAGATAATGATAATTGTATCTAGGTTCAACCTGGATCTGCTTACCATCATACCACCATTTATCAGTTGATTTCATGAAACCACCATTTTTAACACAGCCACTCTAGTTATATCCATATTCACAGTTAGATCCCATTTACTGCAGCATTTTTCCAGACACATTATCTTCTTCTGTGAGTCAGCCACAGAGTCGGAAACTAAAGCAATATTATCTGCATACATCAACAGAAAGATACCAAGTGGGTCTGTAAAAATGTTGATACCTCTAGCACCACAGCCTAATAAGTCGGCTTGCAACTCAGACAAAAATATAGAGAACAACAATGGACTTAAAACACAGCCCTGTCTTACACCTGACGCAGAGTCAAAATACTCAGTTATACTGGTCCCCACTTTGACAGCGGCTTTCGATGTTTTGAACAGTTTTCCGTGAATACCCGTTTTCTGTAATGTGAAGTATGGCAGTTTTTGTCTGTGTATACTATCAAATGCTTTAGAAAAATCACCAAAGAATGTGTAAAACCGACCACCATGTTTTGTTAGGTATTTTTGAACCAGTGATTGAAGAGAAAAAAACAACTGTTATCTGTGGTATTGTAATCTTTGCGAAAGCCTGCCTGAGCTTCAGGAATAGTATCATTTGCTTCACAAAAGTCCTTTAGTCTGTTTTAACTGCTGCACTGTATGATTTGCTGATTATGTTCAACAATAAAATCCCCTATAATTGTCTGTTTTACTTGAATTACCTTTTTGTGTAAGGGGAATATGACAGCATTTGCCCAGTCAGCGTGGATTGTTTTTAGGTGGGGCCGGGTTCGCTTCAGCATCTCCACACCGAAGTAAGAGGCTGAACAAGAACACGATCATGACAGCCACCGGTGCACGGACTGACACTGAGCGAACACGCAAGGCTACTTTCTCCCACGCGCGCGCGCGCGCACGCGCACGCGCGCGCGTGTGTGTGTGTGTGTGTGTGTGTGTGTGTGTGTGTGTGTGTGTGTGTGTGTGTGTGTGCGTGCGTGCGTGCGTGCGTGCATGCGTGCGTGCGTGCGTGCGTGCGTGCGTGCGTGCGTGTGTGTGTGTGTGTGTGTGTGTGTGTGTGTGTCTGTCTGTCTGTCTGTCTGTCTGTCTGTCTGTCTGTGTGCAAGCGCGCGCGCGCGCGCGCGCGCGGTGTGTGTGTGTGTGTGTGTGTGTGTGTGTGTGTGTGTGTGTGTGTGTGTGTGTGTGTGTGTGTGTGTGTGTGTGTGTGTGTGTGTGTGTGTGTGTGCCACTGGTGCACAGACTGACACTGAGCGAACACGCGTGGCTGCTTTCTTCCGCGCGCGTGCGTGTGTGTGTGTGTGTGTGTGTGTGTGTGTGTGTGTGTGTGTGTGTGTGTGTGTGTGTGTGTGTGTGTGAGTGTGTGTGTGTGTGTGTGTGTGTGTGTGTGTGTGTGTGTGTGTGTGTGTGTGTGTGTGTGTGTGTGTGTGTGTGTTTACTGGTTCACCATTTACTTCCATTCGCACTAACTCTTTCGTCTTCGTGCGGCATGCATTCATTACATGTGAGGCATATTCCCTTATTTTCTTTAACCGGTGGAGATCAAAGACATAAGATGTCTGCTTGAGAGCTTACTTCAAAGAAAGAAAGAAAGAAAAAAAAGAAAGAAAGAAAGAAAGAAAGAAAGAAGAAAAGAAAGGGGAAAAAGGGAAGGAAAGAAAGAAAGAAACTGTCAACTATTCAGGATAAGTTGGAAGATTTTATCATGAAATTAACTCAGGATGGTTTTCCATCCATTTCAGCAACTTAGCTTCTCTCGATTTTCTCCACTTTTCTGTCAAGGTGTTGAGTGTGTAAAGGAAGGGGTTAATGGCAGCATTTAAAGGTAATATGAATATTGCCAGGGCCACATTCACCTCTCCCGGTATGGGCCTACCAGACAATGCCAGCATCCCACACAGTCCAATGGGAAACCAGCACATGAAGTCAGTCACTGCAATAGTGATCAGTCTTTGAGCTATGGTCATGTCATGTGACGTCTTGGTAGAGTTGGTCTTCAGAGTGTTTCTCTGTATAGACCAGTAGATGAATGCCTGACCCAGAGAGATGAGTACAAACAGACTGAAATTAAGAATGATCAGTACCCCAAAGGAATAATGTTTTCCTTTGAACTCTTGCCTGGTCACTGGCAGTGGAATACAGATGCCTGTCTGAGAATAAAACTCCCAGTGGGATGTCACTGGAAGTAAAGGCAACACGGCCAGAAACCAGCCCGTCAGCCAGATCAGCAGACAAACCATGGCTGCTGCTGTTCTCTCAAACCTTACAGCACTAAACGGGAAGCACAGGACAATGAAACGATCCAGAGTGATCAAACATATGATAAGAGCGGACACCTCACTGGACAACAGAGACAGAAAACCGGCCAGCTCACAGGTCAGGCTGTTTTTCCACGTGTCATCATGAGGGAGATATCTCCCTTGGTAATGGATGTCAGCTGTACCGATAACAGCCATGTAAACACCCATCAGAAAGTCCGCCATGGTCAGGTTGGTAACAAACACACTGAAACCGCTTGAAGAGGTTACACTCCGCCTAAACAAACGGGCACAGAAACAGAAGACGTTGCCAGACACGGACAGACAGGTCACTAGCCACAGAAATCCTCGATATGTCCATGACTGTAATAAATCTTCACACGATGATATCTCGTCTTGAGGGGCATCACAAGAGATAATGCCAAAGTTTGAGGTAGCATTTCACTGCAGCAGAGTTTATAGGTCTGTGAGGAGATAGTATGTAGACGAGAAAGCCCCTTAAAAATGTCCGGGTGAAAAGTTTGTATAGGACTTCCATGCGTGTACAGTTCAGTCAACTGCAATGTGAACTGAAAACCATTGGAACCAATAGTATGAATGGACGTAAAAGTTAAATTCAGTTTCTTTAAGGCAACAAACTGTGCTAAGACTTTGGAATCAAATTCTGTTAGCGTTGTATACGACAGATCTATCATAGACAGCATGGTTGTTGGATATCAGAGGAAACATCGGAGAAATTGTCTTGATGGGATTGCTAGACATGGACAAGGACTGCATGTTTTCTAAACCGAGAAAAGAAGTAATGTTAATGTGCTGTAGACTGTTGTCACTGAGGTTAAGGACCCTCAAATTTAATAATTTTAATGCAGGCAAGATGGTCAGAGAGCAGTTGACAAGAATCAGACGGACAAGATAAGCATTACTATCTACATCAGACAGTGTCATTCCAGAGCCCGAAGCGTCCAAAGAGCGGATCTGGGTAAACATGGCTGCATGAAAAGGCTGAAAACAAAGCAGCGAATGCACCTGACAGAGACAACCCACAGGACAAATGACATTGCACCACAGCTCATCGTCATGCATTGGACAGTGAGGCCAGCCATCACACACATGATCGCTATGCACACAAATCGTTGAAAACCTGCATCGGAGAAGTCCTGGACATTTTACTTCATCACAGTTTAATTCATCTTCATGCCCTCGACAGTCGTGCATTTCATTGCACAGGGTATACATGGGCAGACAGTCATTGAACTCACCGGGACAAGGGTAATGACTGTCAGGACATGGCTCACTGAGATTCATTGCAGAAGAGGTGAACCATGAGATTCCATTGAAGTTGACAAGGGCACGAGAAGGAACACGCGGCGCATCAAAATATTTCGCTTTAAATGCCTCACAATTCCTTTCGTCCGATTTATCCTGACAGTGAGACAATTGATCACACACGTTGCTATATGACACACACTGACCACTGTTACAATCTGAACAATGTGCTGATACAATGGGATGCTGACAGAAGGATTCATCACTGGAATCCACACAGTCGGCTGTGAAGTCACAAACCAAGGTGTAGGACACAGGTGTTTTATCTTCTGCACTGCAGGTGAATGTGTGAGTTAAAGTAACATCAAGGTCTCTGCGAGTCA
>CM031597.1:123963026-123965526 GCA_018398815.1 Conus ventricosus | reverse complement strand
AGTGCATGGTTATTACGTTAGAATTTCACTGGCACTTCGATAAGCAAGTTCAACGATCTTCATGATTTCACACATACAGACAACTTTATTTTAACGAATTTTAGGTTGAAAGGACAGTGTCCATTTCTTCAAAATCGATTTTACCAAGAGAAGAAAAAATTCGATAAGCGTTAAGTTTTAGAGAAATTAAATACTTGAGTTCGAGTTGTTTCAAACAGATTTGACTGACTGAACGAGCATGAGAATGTAGTTTTCAGTATGTTCTAATAATACTTTATTTCATGGTCCCCCTAATTTTTTTAGACAACGCAAAAGCATGATTAGATCAAGACACATTCTAATCATGTAGTGAGGTCAAATAATTTATTATGAGAATCAGTTGCTTCAAAACGTGGTAGTGATGTTTTAATCCTGGTGATTTAGTGTTTATGTTTCGACGTCTATTTTCTCTCGGCGAAACCAATATGAATTGTGACTGTACACCACGAAAACAGTCTTTAGACGAATTTTGATAATTATGCACATGTTTGAAATTTCGTGGATTTCTTCATGACTTTGCTATCAAATGAATGAACTGGGGTCATTAAAAGGCAGCTACTGTGTTCACAGCCATTTTGAGGTAATGGCTTCCAAACTATGTAGATCTAAAACAGAAGGAAAAGAAAGAAAAGTAGTAGTAGTAGTAGTAGTAGTAGTAGTAGTAGTAGTAGTAGTAGTAGAGTAGTAGTAGTAGTACAGTAGTAGTAGTATACTATTAATTATCATTATATCATATTATTATTATATTATATTTATTATTATTATTATTATTATTAATATCACAATTATTATTATTACTAATATTATTATCATTATAATAATAATTAGTATTATCATCATCGTCATCATCATCATTGTTCTTCTTATTATTATTATCATCATCATCATCATCATAATTGTCATTATCATCAGAATATTACTAATGATAACAATACAAATAATAGTAATAATGATCATAATAATATTATCATTTTTATCATCATCATTAGTATTATCATTGTTACTATATTTCTATGGTTGTTATTATTATCATTATTGTTATTATTATTATTGTTCTTATTGGATATTTCCATCTCCAATGCAGATGAACTGCTCACAATGTTTCTACAACCCGAGCATATTCTAAGTGGATACACATCCTCCCACCACCCAGCTGCGAAATCATCATTCCACACTGAATTCCTCCATCTGTGCAGATGTTATTCTGACACAAGAGATTTCACACTGCAAGCAGTCAAAATATTTGAGTTTTCAATTTGGATTTGATCTTGTTTTATTTTCAGCCGGCAGTCATACTACTTTGAGATCTTCCAAATAATGTGCAACCCCCCTAGTGCACATTTTCCTCGTCCTGTTGAATCTTGATCTGTGCTCATAAAGTGAATGCTTTAAAGCAAATTGAGATTGCTCCATGAAAATTCAATGTCTTACAAATGCATTTTAACCACAAACGCTCCAGATTGACAATCCCCCCCTACCTCCCCGCCTGTTTCGACCATGAATTGTGAAATGACCAGTGACAGTTCAGCTTGGCGGCCACAATTTGGAATTCAGGAGATGAAGGATCATGCAATTTAGTTTGGACAACTCAAAAAATCTATTAACATCTGTCTTCAAATAAGTGTATATTCCATTTGCATTTCAAATGTATTGTAAAGAATAGTATCATCAACAGAAAGTTCACAAGATAAAATAATGAATGGTAGATCATTAATATCAAATTGAAAATCAAATTATATCGAGAGCTATTCTCGGGGAATTTCGTATTTTTCTTGTGGTGATGAAGGTGTGTTAGAAACTTTTAAAACTAATTATTATTTGTTACACAAGAACGACCATAACTACAAGTCAAATGACTTGGCAAAATTAGCAAAAACAAAAACTTCTCCTGCAAAAAGATCACTGTTAGTGTCATTTTCCTACTAGACTTATTACAGCCATGGGACAGGAACGCTCCCAGTCCACTCCAAATACTTGGCCAGTTTTGTCCTGATACTGTGGATCATGACATCTGTCATAGGGCAGAACTGGGGCAGTCTTGTTTAACAAGTTCACACATCAATGCTGTTACAGTTCAGGTGATAATATATATTAGATTTCTATCCAAATGCAAAAAAAAAAAAAAAAAAAAAAAAAAAAAACGACCAGATTAATCGCTTTAACAGCTACAGTCTTAACGTCACACACCGCATTTGCAAACACTCATTCCCACACACGCCATGTTTACTCCATACGTGCGGATATACTTCTTTCATCCAAAGGTGAGGCTGGTGAAACAAGAATTCACTTTTCTGAGCTCACTTTACCGAACACAACAACACTAATTCATAACGCATTAAACAAATGCGAAACAGCTTTTTCGTTTGTTCATGTTGTAATCACTTTTTCATTAACTTTGTTTGTAGCTGCATGACACCATAGACGCAGCTCGTTTCCTTGCTTTTCACTCTACGATACATCA
>CM031597.1:123933989-123952026 GCA_018398815.1 Conus ventricosus | reverse complement strand
AGGCAGTGATGATCAATGTTATGAAGTTTAACGGAATGCTTCTTTATTCACATGCAGTTCAGATTGCTTTGCTGAGTTGAGCAACTTACGGAGCACACCGGTGGTGAATGTAATTGTAGAAACAATATTGACACGAGACCTTAGTAAGTAAATCGCCGAGGAATTGTGGGTCAGACAATTGAGAACACGGTGGTGGAATGCAATTGTAGAAACAATATTGACACGAGACCTTAGTAAGTAAATCGCCGAGGAATTGTGGGGTCAGACAATTGAGAACACGGTGGTGGAATGTAATTGTAGAAAAACTATTGACACGAGACCTTAGTAAGTAAATCGCCGAGGAATTGTGGGGTCAGACAATTGAGAACACGGTGGTGGAATGCAATTGTAGAAACAATATTGACACGAGACCTTAGTAAGTAAATCGCCGAGGAATTGTGGGGTCAGACAATTGAGTACTTTATACACAAATACATTTTTGTTGAAGTATAATTGTGTTTGCAGCGGAAGTATGTCTAGTTAAGCTTGCTTTTTGAAGGTTGATTAGGGGGAAGCTGGCAGAATTATCTTTGCAGTTTTTCTGTACACTGAATCCAGTTTCCTGCAGTGAATCTTTGCTGCACAGTCCCAGACTACAGATGCTTAGTTGATGTGAGAGAGAGAGACAGGGAGCCTGGAAAAAACATTTTTCAAGCTTCTGTGTCTGTGTAAGGCATCAGCTCTTTTAGCATGAAGAGATTGCGAGCCAGTTTGTTAACAACGGGTTTAATGTGGGACTGCCACTTTAGTTCATCACCCACTATCACTCCCATGACTCGGCGCTTATGCACTTGTTCTATGGTGTTGCAATCTATAGTCAGGCTGAAATTAAGATTTCTGTTGGTGTTTCTGTCATGAAGCATTTGCCATGCTTTTCGTCTTTTAAGGATGAACTATCATGGAATGATGATTACGCTACTCCCAGATATTGTTTATACCTTGCTATAGAGAGTTTTGGGCTGTCAGTGAGTCCGCTGCGCTGGAATGAAGGGATGTCTCATCAACAAAAACGTCACACACGACACTTGGATGTGAAATTGATAAAGGGAGATCATTGATAAACAGATAGAATAGAAGCGGCCCTAAGACACAACATTGGGGCACTCCAGATGTGTAAACTTTGCAGATGAGAAGCTGCTATTGCTAAAGACAAATTGTGTTGTGTTGGTGAGATAGGATTCAAAGAATGATATCGGTTCCGGTCTCGGAGATACAAAGTCAATTTTTCAGTAGTATTTTGTGTTCGACAAGATCAACATCCTTTTCTAAATCAAGAAAGACAGCACCTCTTATTTTGCTTTGGTTGATTGTGGACACCATGTATTCCAGAGACGGACTAAGGCAGTTTGACGAACGAATGCTAATGGCAGAGACCCGACTGAAAGGGGTTGAGAAGTTTTTCGCTCTCAAGATATTGCATGAGGTGTTTGTAGACATATTTTGCAAGTGGCTTTGATACAACAGAGATAAGAGAAACAGGTCTGAAATTGTTCACGTCTGAGAAGTCTCTTGACTTGGGCACTGGAATGATGTTTGCTGATTTAAGACCAGGAGGGACTTTGCATTGTTCTATACATAATACATATACATTGATTTTTGTTTTTAAGCCGGTAATGAGAGCGCTGACCTTATGGACAGCAAGTGGAGGTATTTTTAGTGAATGATTCGTTTTGAGTCTGCTGTTGCAGAACGTTTGGAGAGAAGGGGCAATGTAGGTTTCCCAGGCATAACTTTGCTTCATCCGATTTTACAAAGGACTCGGTTAGATTTAGGAAGTGATTGCTTAAAGAGTCTGGTGACCACTAATAGTGGTTTGTGATCCGCAATGAGGTCTATGTGTTATTTCATTGATTGCGGGCCAATGGAAAGCTGTGTCTTTATTCGCCAAGAACATGATAAAATATTGTTTCTTAGGATTTCTGATAAAATCAGTGACTCTATTACATAAGGAATTTTTAGAGAGAGAGAGAGAGAGAGAGAGAGAGAGAGAGAGAGAGAGAGAGAGAGAGAGAGAGAGAGAGAGAGAGAGAGAGAGAGAGAGAACAGAACAGAATTTTTTTTTCGTAAGGTCAAAGCACCATTTGAAAGGGTGTGAACACTGACGGTAGACATCATAAGACACATATAGATGATACTGTCAACCATCATCTGCTTGAAAGCTAATTAAAAGATATAGAAAAATGAAAAGAATATTTACCAGTTTGTGCATGTGCACTGAATTGACTTCAAAGGACAAATAAAATTGGAAATTCATGATATAACCATTTCTCTTTTCTTAAAGGCTTTACAAAAGTACGTAACATAATTTCTAACCACCTGTGCGCTTTGTTATGGTAAAAGTAACGTTTATCTTAAGTCACTGGGATTGTTATGACATTTTGGATGGATTAAACTGTCTGAAATCATCAAGAAGCAGGACAACAATAACAACAATGAAAACAAAGTGAATTTCATCATGAGTGGCTGGTGAGCACAATGGGCATTTTTGTTCCACATTCGCCATTCTTTTTATATCTTGAACTATGCTCTGATAAATCAGACATTCCAAATCAAAATATTGCTAGAATGTATTGGATAAATGTATCCAAACCCAATAGTAAGTATGGCTCCAGATCATGTGATGTCCTGAATTTCCTGTAGTCTATAAATCTGTCGCTATCATTCATATAATAATTCCAGTTCTGCCACCTAAGAGGACTAGTCATTTGTTTAAACATCTCTATAAAGGAATTTATTCACCCCACGGCTTAGTATTCCAATACATAGGAGAAGCTATAACTATTAACTATAGCTGATAAATTAGCAAAAGAGGGTGCTCTTAGAAAAATAAAGATAGTAGATTAAAATTGGATAAACATGAAATCAGTTCTCTATTAGAAAATTGTATGAACAATAAAAAACGTCCTGCAAAAACGAAAGTGTTATTATGTCAAAGATCATTGTCCAGTATAATTTATAAAATGCGTTTAAACTTGTGGAAAACCAAATTTTCTAAGGATGTATATTGCACTTGTGGTATCCCATTATCTATTCAACATATTCTTTTTGAATGTCCAATTCTAACATCTTTATATAATATTCTAAAGATAGATATTGCTTCCTTAGGGGCTTTACAAGAAATACTTTACAGCCCCAAAATGATTGATATAGCAAAGGCTGTATCGAGTTCTGTTATCATTCATTGTGTGCTCGTTAATAGGCAAACTTTCACGCATTTGTGTCCGCACACACACCACACACACACACACACACACACACACACACACACACACACACACACACACACACACACACACACACACACATACATACACACACACACATCCACACACACACACACACACACACACACACACACACACACATACACACGCTCTCTCTCTCTCTCTCTCTCTCTCTCTCTCTCTCTCTCTCTCTCACGTACACACACGGGCGCGCGCATGCACGCACGCACGCACACGCACACACACGCCCACACACACACACTCATGTAAGCACTCACTCACACACACACACACACACACACACACACACACACACACACACACACACACACACACACATATATATATATATATATATATATATATATATATATATATATATATATATATTGTTGTTTGTTTTGTTTTTGTTGTTGTTGTTTGTTTTGTTTTGTTTATAGTCTAATATCACCATCACATTGTTTTGTTTTGTTTATAGTCTAATATCACCATCGTTGTGAACAGACTCTAAAATCAAATCAATCAAATCAAATATAACTATTAAAAAAAAACACACGAACTTTTGAAACCCACTTGAGTTTCCCCCTAGTGGCCAAATTTAATAACATTTTATACGCTTTGGATGGTAGTCTATGTTCCTCCATTCGAGTCAATTTCAACCAATCTTATGCAAGAAAAACTAGAATTAATCATTAATAGGAATCTTAAAAATGCCATCGATTCAGCAAACAAAATGAAAAGCAGCACAGAGAAAAAGGAGGGTAACGAAAGGAAATCTTGTAATTGTACCAAAAAAGAACAGGCCCCCTAAGCAACAAATGCCTTTACAACAACATTGTGTACCAAGCCACTGTAACATCAGAGAACGCAAAAGAAACATATGTAAGTATCACTGAAAACCAATTCAAAAGTAGATATGCAAACCATAAACAATCATTCAACAAAGAAAGATATAAAAACCAAACAGAATTGAGTAAATACATTTGGAAACTTAAAGATAAAAACATAGACTACAACATATCTTGGAAAATCTTAAAAAGAGCAGCACCATACAACAACATTTCAAAAAAAGTGAAATCTATGCCTTACAGAGAAATAATTATACTATGTAAACCACAGTTGGCAACTCTAAATGTTAGAACAGAAATGGTTAACAATTGCAGACACAGATGGAAGTTCCTATCAGCGAATAAAACCAACACCTGAGAAACACATGCAGCACGGGAAAAAGCAATAGCAAGCCAGCTAGCTATATATATATATATATATATATATATATATATTGAATTATAAACAAAGCTTGCTCTTATGTCTTAGATTGAAGAAATAGGGGGAGATAAGCATTCATATCTGCAGTGGTAGATGATTCTGCCTAACTAACAGTATGTGCTTGAGGGTGAATGGGGAAAAATAAAATAAATGCTTCTCAAAATGAGCCTTCAGCAAGCTTATATTCTCCAAGGGGGAGAGATCCTCCAATAGGGAGGGAAACTCACTAACATATAACTCCTGGTCATATACCGATATTTCGAAACTTGGTGGTTTCTCCTCAGTGACCGCGGAAAGTGGTAAGTTGACTCCTCTGCCTTTTCTGTTTTAAGAAAAATGCAATCCCAGAAAAGGTTGGTGTGCAATACCGTAGTATGTTTGTTGAGTTTTCAAAAAACCAACCAAAGGTGCCATCTAAGAAGCAAAAGAAAATCATAAAAGAGCAAAACAAGCTACATTTTCTTGTGAAAAGTAGAGAATATAAAAAGATATCCTCTAAGACACAAGTGCTGAGGGCAAGTTCTTGGAATGAATCCGCAAGGGACTAAAATACAACAAACTAATAAATTCCAAGGATAAGTACCGCAGCGTTCAGCAACTTACAGAGCAGCCTGGTGTTGCAATGACTGCAAGAAATATTGAATTATAAACAAAGCTTGCTCTTATGTCTTAGATTGATGACAGCGCAACGCCGCTAGAAACAAATTTGTCGATTTCTCTTTTTAGTACCTTATTTTAACAAATGTTGCTCCCCAAGGGGTTGAGCACTCAAAAAATCATTTTGGGTATTTTAATCACTTTGATCTATATATATATATATATATATATATATATATATATATATATATATATATATATATATATATATATATATATATATTATATATATATATACGTGGCACTGGCAATACAAGCTCATCACATCCTGACGACCGCACAGCGTGAAACAAATTTGTGGATGTTTTTAGCAGCTTGATTTTAACTTGCTCTTAATATAACAAATGTCGCTCCCACTGTGGTTGAGCACTGTTTTTAAGATTGCGCTGATCCTCAGTACCACTCACTCACTCTCTCTCTCTCTCTCTCTCTCTCTCCTCTCTCTCTCTCTCTCTCTCTCTCTCTCTCTCTCTCTCTCTCTCTATATATATATATATATAATTATAATCAAAGCTTGCTCTTATGTCAGATTGAAGAAATAGGGGGGGCTCAGCACTTGTGTCTTAAGTGTCTTAAGAGATTCTCTTTTTACATTTTTTACTTTTCACAAGAAAATGTAGCTTGTTTTACTACTAATAATCACACAATCCTTTTCCCAAAATGGAAAATGAGCATTACAATCACCATAATTATATTGACCATTTCTTTTCTTTTTTTAAAATTCTGTGATGTGTTTATCCAATCTGTATTATTTTTCGCTAGGCCCTTTAAGCAAGTACACAGACACTTTGTTTAAAATCAAATGATTATTGACTTTCAGATTCGCCGCATAAGACTGCACAGAAGGCATAATACTTGGTACATTCTCGTGCACAGGAAGAAAGTAATGATATTCGAGTTTGGGTAAAACGTGTCGATTTACATTCAAAGATTGTTAAAAGAAAAAGTATCTGATAGCTGAAGTGAGGTGATTAATAAGGCAGGTTCGAATTTGTTGTCATGGATCTGCAGTTCTACGGCATGATCTTAAAAGGACATGGGTTTGCCCATTTCCGATTTCATATGAGACTTAAGAAATAAATTTGCCATTTTTTTTGGTAAGTCAGTGACGGTATAACATTTAAAAAGATAATGTTTGTAAATTTTCAACACAGATATGAAATATATTTGGCAATTTAGTAGATAAAACTGAGAGAGAGAGAGAGAGGAGAGAGAGAGAGAGAGGAGAGAGAGAGAGAGAGAAGAGAGAGAGAGAGAGAGAGAGAGAGAGAGAAGTCTTTGACCGTGGGTTAGTTCCACACGCAGCAAGAAAACAGTCAATGGAATGACGGGCTGAAGCAACACAAATCTACACAGTGCAGAGCTTTTCTAAGTACTCTGGATCTACTGCCAGTTTCTCAGGGCATCGTAGGTGTTCCACCATGGTGTGGATCTGGAGGTCACCAGCAAAAGGGGTGTGTGTAGAGAAAGCAGCATACGATGGATAGGACCTATATAGATACGGCACAGTGTGTCTCCGTCTTCTGAACTTCCGTGGGGCCGTCCAGAAGAGGTCTCGGACGTGTCTCCCGACGTTTCCATCAAGAACACTGGATCCACTGGGGGTCGGATGAAGATCGTCCCTAAGATAGCCTATCTTGCATGAGCTTGTAGATTTGAGTGGCTGATGAAGGAGATGTTCCCAACACCAAACAACTCTGTGCCCATGAGAGTGTTGACGAGTCCTCTTCTTACTTCCAGCTCGAGATCTTTTACAGGGGCGATCTAACTAATCATCATTTTTGCTCTGGGATGGTTGGGAGCGATATTTTTGACGCACTGTGCAAAGCTTTTGCTGGCAACTCTTGAGTCAGATTTTAAAAAATGTTATTGACACCACAATGAATAACTACGGCATCCATTAGTGTATTACTATTTTTTGAGGTTGGGACATTTTCAAGTGTACATTGTCTATCATGTTGGCTCTCCTTGACAGTGCCTCAAAGCCGTAAAATTGACCAAGTCTTTTCGCTGTTGACGTTGTTCATGACCGAAGCATGTAAAAGGACGACGAGCAGTAGATCTTGTTTATATTCCTGATGGTAGGAGCCACTATGAGAACCTTTCTCTGTTCTAGTTCTATTGGGTGTTGCTTTGATGTCATTTGAAGTTTTTTGCGTCATTTGTGGTTTCTGGAGTGTTATTGCTTTATTTCTTACTCTTTTCATTTTTCTTCTCTCCCGCTTGTAGTTTCTGTGCAGGTCTAGGTGAAGTGGGAACTGACTCTTGAAGATCTCGGCCTAATGATGGAGATTTGGTTGCCTCAGCACAGGAAGATCTACGTTGTGAAACTCGTCTGTCTGTCTGTGTTTGTTCATGTGCTTTGTTCCATGGTTTGTTCTTTTTGGTCATTCACTGTAGTTTCCAGTGATTAGATGTTCACACTTGAAATCTGTATCATTTGTTTTAGATCTCCGATTTCACTCACCAAGTCTTTCTGAGAGATCACTGGTTTATTTTCATTGGGCATGCTTACTGAGGCCTTGATTCCTGGGTTTACTCGTCGTCGGCGTCTCAGGGCTTTGACACAGGCGTCACTCCAAAATTTCTTTTCTTAAAATACACATCACTCTGCATTTCATTTCTTCTACCGAGACTTCTTTGGGCGTTGCATCTCCCACACTCAAGATCTGGCCAATCTCGTCATGTTGTGGGTTGACATGTATTTGCTTCAGTGGACTCTGGCTTCAGTTCACGACCGTTTCTGCCATCTTGTCGTGGCAATGTGTGTGCGTGCGTGCGTCTGTGCGTGTGTACGAACGTGCGTGCGTGCATGCGTGTGTATGTGTGTGTGTGTGTGAGTGTGTGTGTGTGTGTGTGTGTGTGTGTGTGTGTGTGTGTGTGTGTGTGTGTGTGTGTGCGTGTGTGCGCGCGCACGCGGTTGCGTCTCTCTTTCTTTCTTTCTTTCTTTCTTTAGTTTCTCTCTCTCTCTCTCTCTCTCTCTCTCTCTCTCTCTCTCTCTCTCTCTCCACACACACACACACACACACAGAACTATATGAAAACAACAGGCCACCAGTCACTTCCACACAAAACAAAAAAGAGTAAGAAATAGGAACAGAGGACGACCATAATTCAGAGCGCAGAGATGATCCCGTAGACATTTCGGAGGTCAGTCGACCGCAGGATATTATGCTGACAATGTTACCATCAGTGACATCATGGCGTATCTATAGGAGATGACCACAAAGGTGGACAGCATTTACTGTACTACGAGAGAAGACGTAAAAATGGCTTCTGGCGACACCGAAGCTGTCAACGACAGAAATCACAGTGATGTGGTTAGGCGCGTTGATATGTTGACAGTCACATTCAAATTAATATCTTCCGTGATTTGGCTTCTTCATAGCAATGTAATATTCTAGCATGTGTTACGTGCGTTTATTCTTTGATAGTTATGTATAGCCCCCATCCCGCCCAATCCTCCCATTGAAAATGGGGTTTGTAAGCTTAACTCAATAAATCATTAATTCATTATCTCTCTCTCTCTGTCTCTCTCTGTCTCTGTCTCTGTCTCTCTCTCTCTCTTCTCATCTCTCTCTCTCTCTCTCTCTCTCTCTCTCTCTCTGCGTGTGTGTGTGTGTGTGTGTGTGTGTGTGTGTGTGTGTGTGTGTGTGTGTGTGTGTGTGTGTGTGTGTGTTGGTTTACCACTGTCATAACTGCTGAGCAACCAGTTGTTACATATCCTAAAAGGGTAAATGTCTCTCTTTCTCAACATTCCTTATCATTTATGTACTTGGTTGTCCATCAGTAGTATTTATTTATTTATAGATGAACGTGTTATTTATTTTTTTTTTGGTATGATTTTTGAGGGTGAAAAAAGTTTCACTTTAAATGTCGCTAATAATTTTTCTTCTCGGGTGAGTCTGTGTTGCTCTGCTGCTACAGTGCACATGTACAGCAAAGGGTTGAGGGACGAGTTGAGTGGTAACATGAACACCACCAGAGTACCATGAATCTTGCCTAGCTCAGACGTTCCTTCAGCATTCATCATGGTGACCAGACCGAATAAAAACCAACAGACAGTTTCCATGACAGCTACTTTCCGCATGAGATGGACGGCACTGTAAAGTGACCTGTTTGTTGGGTCTAGTGTAAATCTGTATGTGGGTGTAAGTCTGTAGAGGACAACTTGACCACTTGCGATCACCAGACACAGTATGAAATTGACTGCAGTAGTAACTGTAAACCACCTGAGTTTTGGATTAAATTGGTATGATTGAAATAAAGCCAGACGACAAAGTCCAGACTGACCAGAGAGGCCCAATGGCGCAAATCCAGGAGAAAACGGTACCAGAGATAGCAACGCTCCAGCAAACCACATTGCAGTAACATGTCACATTTACCGAACCTTTGTGGGATAAACAGGAGTATTTTGGCACATAGAAAATGAGGATATGATTTAAAGTGATGAACAAGGTCATTAAAACTGACACCTCATTGGATAAAAAGGAAAGAAAACCACTCATTTTGCAAGGCACACTTCTGGTCCATGTCTGTTCATACTTGATGTATTGCTCATGAAATATTTCATTTGCTACTATGGCAATGCCAACATTACTTCCTGTACAAACATCGGCAAGATGCAAATGGTTAAGGAGTGTTAAGAATTTACTTCCAAACAGTGTCTGAACTCTAAATGAGATCACAACACAAGCTGCATTCCCTGCAACTGCAGATGCACTCATCAGCCAAAAGAAAACCGAGTGCTGTTTGGATGGAAGCAGTGTTCGACATGAAGGGAGTACTGCAGGAGTTGCTAAGCAGTTTATCTGATGCGTTTTTTTCCAAATGTATATTGTCACAACATAACCATAATCTGATGAAAACATATCTTTTAGGTAGTACAAGTTTGAAAACAAATCCAAAGGAAAATAATCTATTGCATTCCACCTCATGTCCAATACAGTCAATTTAGGCATGTTTTTAAAACCTTTATATCGAATGCTTTCAATGGCAGAAGATGATATATTTAAGTATCTTAAATGCGGTAAATATAAAATGCATTTCGCTACTCAGAATACAGAGGTATGTCTTTGATATGTCCAGTCTTGTCAGTGAGTAATGAATATGTTTTACCATCTGATTTGTTATTTTCCCCAGAGAGTTGCTTGCCAAGGAGATAGTTCTCAAGTTTGGCAGCTGAACAAAAGTTGTCATGTCTAGGGTTGTCAAATCATTATTGGAGAGATCCAAAAGGTGCAAGTTGTTGAGTTCTACTCCTGAAATGTTATATTATGGAACAAAACGACAGACTCAGATACACGAGATAGTCAGCTTTTGTGAAATCTGTCAAAGACATTCCTGATCCAGTGGCCTCCACTTGGCGTATACGAGGAAAGAAACCCAGGGGAAAGGGGGAACTGCACCAGAAAGAATAACCCAGACACAGACAACCTTCAGGACAGGTTCTGTCACACATCAGTTCATCGTCCCGGTGTGGACACTGAGCCCAACCATCACACAGATGATCTTCATGGACACACACTTTGGATTCTCTACATCGGTAGTGGTAAGGATAAACAACTGTCTCACAGTTTTCTTCGTCTTCCCCATAAACACAGTCATGATATCCGTTACATCGAGTATATACAGGAAGGCAGTACAGCCACGTGTTTGTGCAGCTGTAATGAGTATCAGGGCATGGCTCCTCAGCTTTCATCACCTGGTGTGTGAAGTAACCTGAACCGTCCAAGTTAATGTGAAATCTTCCTGCCTGGAATGTTGCTAGAAAAGGACTCCTGGCAGAGAATCCATAGCAACTGACTTCATCAGAATCGTCCAGGCAGTCTGAAAATCCATTGCAATACTGGACTTGCGAAAGACACTGAGTGTTAGAGCACAGGAAACCATGACATGCATAATGTTGGCAGAAAGACTCATCACTATCATCCGGACAGTCTGGTCTAAAGTCACATAAGAAAGTGTAAGAGATGGTTGTAATACCATCACCACATGCAAAAACGACATATGTGTTAGTTGTCATTCTTGAAAAAATGTGTGACAATTCTGCCAGTGACTCATGTTTGCGAGTAATTGTAACTGTGCGAAACTGTATTACCACAGTTCCTTTTCAGACTGGAAAACACGAATGTTTGCCACGCTTGTTTATTTGGAACGACACATACAAAATGTCTTGTGTTTGTAAACGGTGAATTAAACTGATTTAACACACTTTGAGGAGATACTTTTCTAAATGGTGGCTGGACGATTTCACATAGTAGTAAGTAAAAGGCTTGTGTTTGTTGATTGATTACCTCCAAGTGCTATGTGGCCAAAGTATTACAGTCTTAATATCTGTTGAAAGGAAATGCCGAAAACTGAAAGGGTTAATGCTGTAAATCAGCGTGTTATCAGACCATTTAGGGAATTTCCTGTAAACAAAGTGCACTTTGTTCCAGCCCGATGAATATCCAACTGCCAACTTTATACTTTCAAAGTTTCTGAATACCTGCAAAGAGTCTTCCTGTTCCGCCCTTGTTTTATGTTGCCAGTCTTCCACCCACGCTTTTACATTTATAGGAACCAATGGCAATGGAAACTACTTTATCTAATGTGATCAATTTGAAACATTTGTTATACGAAGCCACCATACCTCTGCAGTCAGGACTACTGAAGGACAGTGTTGTGTGTTCGTCCTGGCCGTCTTCACACTCTGGCTTCAGGTTACACTGTAAGTGATCCCGGAATTCAGCATATGTAGTCACAGAACAGTTGAATAAGCCATTGGAAACTTGACGTGGTTTATTATTCTTAGAAAGCATAGTAAAATACAGAACAAAACTGTGACAAGCATGATCTGAGTGTGTTGCATTCGAAGGTATGACGTAAAAAAGATATTAGGTGGTGTGAATTGTGTTATGCGCATGCATTGCAGTGCTGAATGAGTTGTATTTGGTGTTCGGTACTTCAGCACAAGAGATTCGCTAGTACCAAAACAATGTGCATTAAAGTATGATCGCCTAACACTGATCATTATGCCATGTCCTGGTGCACCCTTTAGTTCAAATCTAGTTACTGCTCCTTCGTTCGTGTAAGGTTTTATCAAATACCAGAATGTTCAGAGATATATTGCACAACAAAATTTGTTCGTGTAACTTTGTTAAACATAATTCTAACAGAAGGTTTGTTGACGTGCCAAGCAGAAATATAGTTTTCATGAGATTGGATAAACATTTCATCAAGGCTATGATAGCTGCATTTTACACCTACCGAGTAATATATAGTTGTTTTCCAAGACCTTCCATTACACCAGTATGCTAGGCGTTTAAGGTAAACGTTCACATGGAACCCTTTTGAAAACTTCACGTAGATGTTACAATAAGCAGTGGAAACTTCACACATGCCATGCGCTATTCCTGAGTGTTTTGTAAACCTGGGCAAGGACCAACAGGATGAGGCATTAACATGCAGATCGTGATTTTTGTTTTGTTTGACCAGAGAAATATTCAATACCTGGACACATGATCCTGAGCATTGAGGTATGGATGCTGAGATTGTCCACAATCCGTGAAGCTGTATCCGGTTCAAAGAGGACAGAAATGGGAATTTAAAATGTAGTAATATACCTGTAGTGTTTATACCTGTAGTAATATACCTGTAGTGTTTATACCTGTAGTAATATACCTGTAGTATTACATTATGTTTGGGCATTTATTTTAATAGATGTGTTTATGCATTTTGCAAAGCTAGCGTGAAATATGTATGTTACATTACAGCTCTTTCTGGTTCTATGATACGAATGGCGAGTCATAGTTGACCGACTGGTGAAGTCCAAAATTCTGGCGAGCCACTTTAACTTCTATGGATGACCCCATGCGCGAGGCACAAAGGTTATTGTACAGCAACGCGTGCATTGTGTTGGTAAAGGGAGTAAAATCCCTGGGCAGATCTGGGGGCTGACCAGTGACATTTGTGAATGCCGTTTCTATGCAGTTAAAAGTCCGAGGCACATTTTGTAGGGCTATAAAGGAAAGGTAGAGAAAAGTTCAAAGTTCTCTCCCCTTGAAAATATCGCAATACAGAAGCCACTGATGTGCAGAATAAGATCTCTGGATGAGGCTGTGTGCTATATATTTATAATAAGAAAAATCCTGTAGATTCACTCCATGAGGCCCTCCTGAGACATAGCAAAGAAAGACATTGTACAGAGTACATCAACGCTCAACACGCAGTCAACATCACTACAATGAATTGACTTGACCTTTTTGCATTTGTACTGCAAGAGCATCCATCTGTGTAAGATGTGTTACAAATATTAGCAGCACATAGCTCAGTGACAATTCCACAGTCTAAGGGTGGCAGAGGAAGGACGAGCAGCAAAGAGTGGCCAATGGCGGGCACTCCAAGGTTACCACAGTTCTCAGGAGAGATGATAGACAGGCCTGTCGAAGATTTTCTTATTGAGGTCAAAAGAGTTATTTAGGCCAAAGGAATGGTGAATTCCATCGCTCTTGATTTCACCATCCGACACTTTCAGGGGAAAGCCAGCAAAGAGGTTCTTGCCCACACCAGCAGAATAGCTGTAGCTGCAGAATACAGATAATCAAACCCATTGACCAAGCTCTAATGACACAGTGGTTAAGTTGCCATTGGGTTCTTGAGACGGTACACAGTGTTAGTTGATTGATTACCTCCCAAGTGCTATGGGCCAAAGTATTACAGTCTTAATATCTGTTGAAAGGAAATGCCGAAAACTGAAAGGGTTAATGCTGTAAATCAGCGTGTTATCAGACCATTTAGGGAATTTCCTGTAAACAAAGTGCACTTTGTTCCAGCCCGATGAATATCCAACTGCCAACTTTATACTTTCAAAGTTTCTGAATACCTGCAAAGAGTCTTCCTGTTCCCCCCTTGTTTTTATTGTTGCAAGTCTTCCACCCACGCTTTTTACATTTATAGGAACCAATGGCAATGGAAACTACTTTATCTAATGTGATCAATTTGAAACATTTGTTATACGAAGCCACAGTGGTTAAGTTGCCATTGGGTTCTTGAGACGGTACACAGTGAACAAGGGAGGAGCTTAGAATCAACTTTGTTTGTGATCTGCATGGAAATAGAAAGACCAGAATGAAAACCCCATCTGACCCTCTGGGAAATGTCCAGTGCAAGTGCAATCGTACACTCCATAATCTGTGGATGAGCGGAAGTGGCCTATGTACCAGCAAGATTTTTTTTTTTCTGGCGAACAACAGCATGTCCCACTCAGTGGCAGGTTCCCTCCCCACTATCGTCTCTTTGGGCAGGACATCGGTTTACCTTGAATATCAGGCTGTGAAGTATGCCAGACTCTGCCACAAGTACTAAAACTGGTTCACCAGCACCAGACTCACCTATTTGATGTCCACTCGAAGCTATAAGTATGCAGGCTCAAAGCTAGCAAGGAAGCCTGGGAAACAACAGCCCTCAAAAGATACATCCTTTGCAGTAAGTGATTTGGTCTACATACGAAAATGGTGACTCTGTCAAAAAAAAAAAAAAAAAAAAAAAAAAAAACAGAAAAAGAAAAAACAACAACAACAACCAGGACAGATGGCTTTCTGAATTGCATGTTGTGACTGCTTAGCATTTTCCTGCTACCTCTGCTTATATTATCTGCTCGCACCAAGGAGGTTGAGAGTCTGACTTGAATCACGCTGATCTCCCCCCAAATGTTTCCAGCGTTGGAAAAAAAACCCAGTAGGGCCAACTATTGCAGCAACAAACCTCATGAGGGATGGTGCGCGTGCACACATGGCAAACTTTATGTTTGCATTTTCTACGTAAGCATAAACATTAGTAAGTAAATTAATAAGTAAGTGTTAAGTATTAGTGAGTATTAAACATCAAACTCTGCAGACGGATAAATAAGACCGTTCTAGGTATTCCGCTGGTGCATATGTGACGGAAATATAGTAAATGTAAGTTTCGTATTTTCAGCAATAGTTTTGATATAACAAAATTGCCCTTTATATATTAGTCACTTACTATGATTGATGTACACACTGATAAAAGGTGGGTCAAATGATATGATATCATTTGATATAACAAAGTTACCCTTTTTATATTGGTCACTATGATTGATGCACACACTGATAAAAGGTGGGTTAAATGATATTACATCCAAATGAAGTGACAAATATTATGTTACGTTTGATAAAGATTGGGCAACTTAATGCAGGTTCCGTGAGGCAGAGGTCCAGATGAAAATAAACGTATTACTAGTTGTAAATATAATTGTGAATATGATACCAACATAGGCCACATAGATATCTCGTGCCAACTTAGATAAATAAGGCAAGATGATTTTATGATTATAGTGAAGCAAGCAAATAAAATCGTTTCAACTCACAATTCGAAGAGTGTTACTGGTCAGTATAAGAACTAATAGCAGGTAATGAGGACATAAGTTTTGCTTTGGATAATGGAATCCTGGATATATATATAATATATATATATATATATATATTATATATATATATATAATATATATATATATATATATATATAACAAACTAATAAATTCCAAGGATAAGTACCGAGCACCGTTCCAGCAACTTACAGAGCAGCTTGGTGTTGCAATGACTGCAAGAAATATTGAATTATAAACAAAGCTTGCTCTTATGTCTTTGATTGAAGAAATAGGGGGAGATAAGCATTCATATCTGCAGTGGTAGATGATTCTGCCTAACTAACAGTATGTGCTTGAGTGGGTGAATGGGAGGAAAAAATGCTTCTCACAATGAGAATATATATATATATATATATATATATATATATATATATATATATATATATATATATATATATATATAAATATATATATATATATATATATATATATATATATTCTCATTGTGAGAAGCATATATATATATATATAAAACAAATGTTGCTCCCCAAGGGGTCGAGCACTATCAAAATCATTTTGGGTATTTTAACCACACTATATATATATATATATATATATATATATATTATATATATATATATATATATATATATAATATATATATATATAAATATATATATATAAATCAGAGTTAAGCCACTATGTCTACGTAGACATCAATAGTAACCATCCACCCTCCATCTTAAAAAACCATACCTAATGGTATAAACAAAAGATTATCTAAACTGTCATGCAATGAGAAAGAATTAACAGTGCAGCAGCTGAATACCAAGAGGCGCTGAAAAAAAGTGGCTACAACTACAAATTACAATATAACCCAGATAACAACATGAACAGCAACAGGAAAAAACAGGAAAAGAAAAATTATATGGTATAACCCTCCATATGATGGAAGAACAAAAACTAACGTAGGAAAAGAATTCCTCAGAATCCTTAAAACATCATTCCTAAAAGAACATGTACTATCTAAAATATTCAACAAAAATACCGTCAAGCTATCATACTCGTGTATGCCCAACCTTAAAAATATAATTGATTCTTCCAATAAAACCAAAAACAGCACAACCAAAGAGGGTGATGAAAGGATATCTTGTAATTGCACAAAAAAAGACCAGTGCCCTCTGAACAATAAATGTCTCTACAACAACATTGTGTACCAAGCTACGGTAACAACAGACAGTGATAAAGAAACATACATAGGGATCACGGCCCAAACCATTTTAAAACCAGATATGCAAACCATAAACAGTCTTTCAAAAATGAAAAATATAAAAACCAAACAGAATTAAGTAAATATATTTGGAAGCTTAAAAATAAGAAAATAGATTACAACATATCATGGAAAATTATAAAAAGAGCAACACCATACAACAACATTTCTAAAAATGCAACTTATGTACTACAGAAAAGTGGCTGATATTATGTAAACCCCACCTAGCATCCCTGAACTCTAAGTAGAAATGATAAACAATTGCAGGCATAAATGGAAATCTTTGTCAATGCACCATCCCGTGGCACGTCCCCCCTGAACGCGCCCCCCCCAAAAAGAAAAAAAAAAAAACCGGCAGGCCACGTGCCGCACGCACAGAGCTCACACGCTCACACACCAAAATATAACACCTGTGGCGTGCCCAAATTGTATACCCTGAGGAGAGCGTTTTATCTAGCTTGAAACAAGCTTGTCGGTTTTATTTTTTTCCATTTTAAAATTCTGTTTTAAACTGGTATATATAATATACATATATATATATATATATATATATATATATATATATATATATTGAATTATAAACAAAGCTTGCTCTTATGTCTTAGATTGAAGAAATAGGGGGAGATACGCATTCATATCTGCAGTGGTAGATGATTCTGCCTAACTAACAGTATGTGCTTGAGTGGGTGAATGGGAAAAAAAAAAAAAAAAAAATGCTTCTCAAAATGAGCCTTCAGCAAGCTTATATTCTCCAAGGGGGAGACATCCTCCAATAGGGAGGGAAACTCACTAAACATATAACTCCTGGTCATATACCGATATTCGAAACTTGGTGGTTTCTCCTCAGTGACCGCGGAAAGTGGTAATTTGACTCCTCTGCCTTTTCAGTTTTAAGAAGAATGCAATCCCAGAAAAGGTTGGTGTGCAATACCGTAGTATGTTTGTTGAGTTTTCAAAAAACCAACCAAAGGTGCCATCTAGAAGCAAAAGAAAATCATAAAAGAGCAAAACAAGCTACATTTTCTTGTGAAAATATATATATAGTCTTCAATGATCAGTCCAAATAATTTGCTGGTCACCACTCCTCCCAAATATACTTCTGGGGTAAAAACTTGGAGTAAAATTACAAACACAGAAGTGAACAGTTTCATTTTAATTGTATAATCTCTAATAAAATTTTCGCTTAAAAAGCTTCTTCGGTACTGA
>CM031597.1:123921586-123930489 GCA_018398815.1 Conus ventricosus | reverse complement strand
GTTGTTTTTTTGGTTGTGTCGTGCGCGTGCTGGCGCGCCCCGCGTGGTGTGGTGTGGGGTGTGTGTGTGTGTTGTGTGTGTGTGTGTGTGTGTGTGTGTGTGTGTGTGTGTGTGGTGTGTGTGTTGCGCGCGTACGCATAGCCTGTAATTTAAGATACTGATTTGTAAAAACTTGTAAAGCGCCCTGTAGCATGCGTTGTTACGACGGGCACTATAGAAGTCCTCATTACGTTATTATTGTTATTATTGTTATCATTGTTATAATTATTATAATAATAATGATAATAATTATAATTATTATTATTATCATTGTCATTATTATTATTACCATTATTGTTATTATTACCATCACGTTATCATCATTTCCAACCTTTCTTGACCAATAGTTTGTTTACCTTGACTTTCCCATCTGGGAAAATGACCCTTCAGTTTTTCTAAACTTTCCAAACCTGCATGAACAATGTAGTTGCTTAAATCACCAAACAAAAGCATCTGATCGTGCACACGCGCGCGCGCACACACACACACACACACACAGACACACACACACCACACACTCACACACACACACACACACACACACACACACACACACACACACACACCACACACACACACACACACGCGCGCGCGCGCGCGCGCGCGCGCAACACGCACGCACGCACGCACGCACGCACGCACGCACGCACGCACCACACACACGGGCACGCGCACGAGCTGTCCAGATTGTTATCAAGTTCTTGTTCATTCGTTATGTTTCTGAATATGAAAGAAAAAGTAGATGGAAAGCATGAATTACCTATGCAATCGAGTGGAAAGAGAAAGATTTTAGAGTGTGGTATTCACCATTCACCCTCCTGTGTCTTGGCCACCCAGTCGTGGAAAGCGCGCTACTTAGTGAAAGCATCAAATGAAGTGAACGAAAAAAAACACACAAAAACCTGACAGGTTTATGATCTTGAGTTGTCTCAGATGACAGACGTACCACTAGCTCACAGTGTCAATAGAGAAAAAGGCGAACGACAGTTCTGTGTACAAACCGATACGTATCACGAGGTAAATAACTTGAAACTTTGCTTTTGTCCTGTCTAAAGTACAATTCATTGATGCACTTTTGTCACACATGCATCATTCCCAATATTGCTTTTGCTCTTGCTGCATTTGCCAATATCTGGCCTATCAGAACAGTGATTCCTGATTGCTCTTGTTTACCGTGGTAAAACACTACTGCTTCATTCTTCACGATATGGAGCAGTACGTAGTAGTTATGGTCACTGTGTTTTTTGTGGCTGGCTGGTTCTTTAGATGATTTGTTGATAAAACCGCATTTTTACAATTTCAAATGCAACAAAGGTTCTGGAAGCATAGTCCTGGTAATGACGTCGCTGTCATCAGGCACGTTACGATCAAAAGAAACAGAAATGATAATCGACTAATCATCATATCACATCCTTCTTTGTACCAGTCAGATATTTTCTGATGTTTAGTTTCAAAGCACATACACCATATGAAATTCATGTCACTCTTTCACGCAAAATATGTCATGATTCCGTCAGTCGATGGACCTGTGAGCATTTTGACTGGTCTTCTACTTCTATCGATTCTAACAGTGCTCATGTGTGCCATTATGGTGACACTAGATTTTATGTTTATTTGCTTACGGACGAGTGCTTCCAAGAAGCAAACACACCATGTTTCCAGCTTTTCTTGTCCTTTTTCCCCTGAAAAGGAAGCCCCCCAGAAGTTATCAACCGGATTTTGGAATTGTTTCAGTGGAACATTATTCCAGCTTTCAGCATCATAGGGCGTGTAACCTGAAGACAGAGTGTGAGGATGGACGGGATGAAACAGAACACTGCCCCTTCAGCAGTGTTAATGTAGGGGTATGGTAGCATTATGTGACCGTTGTTACAAGATCATCGTTAAAGGTCTGCATCTTGGACCTTACAGAGATGAAAGACAATACCACAGAAGGGGTGATACAAAATGTAGTTTGTATGAAGGACACCAGCATTTCCTACCTGCGTATATGATTCATATAGCGAAATAACCAAAAAGTCAAATCGACATTGGAGTGGACTAGGATTTTTTTTGGTTGGCTTGCATAGTAACCGTTTGGCATTACCTAATATGTATAGACACAGTTTGTATAGTAAAGACAAAACTGTCTTCCACCATTGCTAAAAGGTTCATTTGTAAGTTTCGGTCGTAAATATCCTGTTATTCTGTCCTTGAAACAAATGTCAGTTTCAAGTGAAAGCCGGGATTTCACCGAAGAAGATGGGGACAGTCCGTGATTTGTGATGTCAAAATAAACAAGACGAAAGAAGAATCCCTTCGTCCGATCAGAGGTGCCATAGGTATGTCAAAATCATGGCTGTCAAACACACAACACTCTATAACAGTCTGCCATGATGATGGTATGACACATAAACGACTGTTCTGTGGTTCCAGTCAGGATGACGCATGTAGTCAACAGTATTCATCTCTGTGTCTTTTCCTAACCAATCAATTGCCTATGAAAGTGTCGACTCACACAGACCGTGACGTCACTTTAACTCACACATTTACCTGCAGTGCAGAAGATAAACCACTGTGTCCTACACCTTGGTGTGTGACTTCACAGCCGACTGTTTGGATTCCAGTGACGAATCCTTCTGTCAGCATATCCATTGTACCAGTACATTGTTCAAATGTAACAGTGGTCAGTGTGTGTCATATAGCAACGTGTGTGATCAACTGTCTCACTGTCAGGATGAATCAGACGAAAGGAATTGTGTTGCTTTCGAAGGTGAACACTTTGATGTATTACGTGTTCCTTCTCCTGCTCTGGTCAGTTTCAATGGAATCCCCACGGTTCACCACTATGAAGATGAATCTCAGTGAGACATGCCCCGACAGTCACTACCGCTGTCCCGATCAACTAAACGACTGTCGCCCAATTACACCCGATGCAATGGAATGCACGACTGTAGAGGGCATGAAGATGAATTAAGCTGTGATGACGTAAAATGTCCAGGACTTCTCCGATGCAGGTTTTCAAACAATTTGTGTGCATAGCGATCATGTGTGTGATGGCTGGCCTCACTGTCCAATGAAATGACGATGAGCTGTGGTGCAATGTCATTTGTCCTGTGGGTTGTCTCTGTCGGGTGCATTCGCTGCTTTGTTTTCAGCCTTTTCATGCAGCCGTGTTTCCCCAAATCCGCTCTTTGGGACGCTTCAGGCTCTGGAATGACACTGTCTGATGTAGATAGTAACGCTTATCTTGTCCGTCTGATTCTTGTCAGCTGCTCTCTGACCTTTTTGCCTGCATTAAAATTGTTAATTTGAGGGTCCTTAACCTCAGTGACAATAGTCTACAGCACATTAACATTTCTTCTTTTCTCGGTTTAGAAAACATGCAGTCCTTGTCCATGTCTACCCAATCCCATC
This sequence comes from Conus ventricosus, assembly GCA_018398815.1. Taxonomy (NCBI): domain Eukaryota; kingdom Metazoa; phylum Mollusca; class Gastropoda; order Neogastropoda; family Conidae; genus Conus; species Conus ventricosus. The sequence goes on along the minus strand of CM031597.1, from coordinate 123,927,054 downwards.
CAGACAATCTTCTCTGATGTTTCCTCTGATATCTCGCAAACCACGCTGTCTATGATAGATCTGTCATATACAACGCTAACAGAATTTGATTCCAAAGTCTTAGCACAGTTTTCTACCATACAGAAACTGAATTTAACTTTTTACGTCCATTCATACTATTGGTTCCAATGGTTTTCAGTTCACATTGCAGTTGACTGAACTGTACACGCATGGAAGTCCTATACAAACTTTCATCCGACATTTTTACGGGGCTTTCTCGTCTACATACTATCTCCTCACAGACCTATAAACTTTGCTGCAGTGAAATTCTACCTCATAACTTTGGCATTATCTCTTGTGATCCCCCCAAGACGAGATATCATCGTGTGAAGATTTTTTACAGTCATGGACATATCGAGGATTTCTGTGGCTAGTGACCTGTCTGTCCGTGTCTGGCAACGTCTTCTGTTTCTGTGCCCGTTTGTTCAGGCGGAGTGTGACCTCTTCAAGCGGTTTCAGTGTGTTTGTTTACCAACCTGACCATGGCGGACTTTCTGATGGGTGTTTACATGGCTGTTATCGGTACAAACTGACATCCATTACCAAGGGAGATATCTCCATCATGATGACACGTGGAAAAACAGTCTGCCTGTGAGCTGGCCGGTTTTCTGTCTCTGTTGTCCAGTGAGGTGTCCGCTCTTATCATATGTTTGATCACTCTGGATCGTTTCATTGTCCTGTGCTTCCCGTTTAGTGCTGTAAGGTTTGAGAGAACAGCAGCAGCCATGGTTTGTCTGCTGATCTGGCTGACTGGCTGGCTTCTGGCCGTGTTGCCTTTACTTCCAGTGACATCCCCCTGGGAGTTTTATTCCCAGACAGGCATCTGTATTCCACTGCCAGTGACCAGGCAAGAGTTCAAAGGAAAACATTATTCCTTTGGGGTACTGATCATTCTTAATTTCGGTCTGTTTGTACTCATCTCTGTGGGGCAGGCATTCACTACTGGTCTATACAGAGAAACACTCTGAAGACCAACTCTACCAAGACGTCACATGACATGGTCATAGCTCAAAGACTGATCACTATTGCAGTGACTGACTTCATGTGCTGGTTTCCCATTGGACTGTGTGGGATGCTGGCATTGTCTGGTAGGCCAATACCGGGAGAGGTGAATGTAGCCCTGGCAATATTCATATTACCTTTAAATGCTGCCATTAACCCCTTCCTTTACACGTTCAACACCTTGACAGAAAAGTGGAGAAAATCGAGAGAAGCAAAGTTGCTGAAATGGATGGAAAACCATCCTGAGTTAATTCCATGATAAAATCTTCCAGCTTTTCCTGATTGGTTGACAGTTTCTTTCTTTCGTTCTCACTTTGTTTCTTTCTTTCCTTCTTTCTTTCTTGATGCGAGCTCTCAAGCAGACATCTTAGTCTTTGATTTTCATGGTTAAAAAAAACAAAGGGGCGTACACCTCACATGTAATGAATGCACGCCACATCAAAATGGACGGGTTAGTGGGACAAATATGGAAGTAAATTGGCCGGTAAACACCACACACACACACACACACACACACACACACACACACACACAGACACACACACACACACACACACACACACACACACACACACACACACACACACACACACACACACACACACACACACACGACGCACGCACGCACGCACATACACACCCACACACACGCACGCGCGCACACGCACACCCCACACACACACACACACACACACACACAACCACACACACACACACACACACACACACAACACACACACACACGCACGCACACACACACGCGGGTGCGCGCACGTACCCACACACGCACACACACAAAACACACACACATGCACACATCATTCAGAAACTGAACGGCTTTTCTGAGATCTGAACCTGATCGGTGTTGCTGCCCTCTGTTCGCCACACCATCAGAGATCCCCACCTTTGCCCTACTCACTCCCTGATGTCCCGTTTGGAAATGACCAGCATAGCCGCGAGTAGTCTATTTTGTCAAGTTTGTCATCGACTGCATGGGTAACACTTTTGGGCTTTACTTCCACATGCAGTATATCTGAGTTGAAAAGTTCAGAGAACACAATTTTTCTTATGATTCGCCTTTGTTTTGTTTTGCTTATTTTCCCTGTCAACACAATTATTAAAAATGCAAGCATGAATGCTTGCATACATTTCCACTCACATTCTCACACAGACGTAAGCGCACACATACACACAAATACTAGCCACCCAAACACACACACACACACACACACACACACACACACACACACACACACACACACACACACACACACACACACACACACACACACACACACACACACACACACACACAAACTCGCGCGTGTGCACGCACTGAACAGTGATGCACATCAGGTGTTTAGTCCGTATGATTTTTTTTAATATGAGAGAGACACTGACACTGACACTGACACATGTTTGTTGGCATTAGCTTTTCACAGCCTTAGTGCCAAGGGGAACAATTTATGAATAATAGTATACTAACAGCAACGAGAAAAGGGAAAAGGAGAGAGAGAGAGAGAGAGAGAGAGAGAGAGAGGAGAGAGAGAGGAGAGAGAGGAGAGAGAGAGAGAGGAGAGAGAGAGAGAGAGAGAGAGAGAAGAGAGAGAGAGAGAGCAGTTTCGTCCATCAATTTCGATGTCTGTAAGTAGCAAACAAATGACTTTTTATGAAAACATTCCTGTCAGTGTTTGATCTAGTGAGAAAAGAATACTGAGACTTGTCCACAAAGACAGGAGCGCTCGCCGCCACACTTTGTCCATATAATGTTTTTGACGACAATGTGTGTGGTGGTGTGTGGCGACGCAGTCCCCCACACTGCGGACAACCACAGGCACTCAGACAGGACCCAGTGAAGGAGATGGAACATTGTCCGATGGACGAGAGATGGCCTGTCTCCCCACATGATTAATAGGGAAGGGACATTGATCCTGACGTAATCTGAGCCCCCAGTTTTCCGCTGGATGGGGCCTGAGACAATGACTAGTCCTGTTCTGTCCTGGTATATACAGGTTCGAACTTTAATTAAGGACACTTATACACAGTCTCACAAAACATAGAAAGAAAAACCGACAAACGACAGAAACTTTATAAATGTTTAATTGCATTATCAGTGAACAACATTTTGTCACTTTCATCGAAAAAAATCATTCTTTCTGATTAGACAGGGGAGCCTGAATGAGACTACCCCCCAAAATGACATTCACAAAAAGAGTGTTTCTTTACAGTCTGATCAAAAACGAGTGTGCCCCCCTCGTGCTGCCACACAATCCACACAGCGCTGCCTCATGGTGTTGACTGTTCTTGTAATGAGTGCCTGGGGGAGGTTTGCCCACTCCAGCTGCAGGTAGTGCAGTAGCTCCTGTCGATTTGCCGGAACAGGGTGATTTTCTTGAACCTCTCTCCAAGCTCGCCCCAGATGTTCTCAATAGAGTTCATGTCCGGGCTGTTTGCCGGCCATGGCATCCTGGTGATGCCAGCTTGCACCACAAAAGTGTTCACGGCTCGACAACGATGTGGGGTGGCATTATCGTCCATGAACACAGCCTGAGCCCCTATTCTGCTGGAGTGCTGGGACAACCAAAGGCCGTAAAAATCTCCTGCAGGTAGCGTTGGCCGTTCAGGCTGCCATCCACATGGTACAGGGGAGTCTTGTGGTGACTGCTGATGCCCCCCCCCCCCCATACCATGACGGAGCCACCACCAAAGCGACGACTTCCTGGATGACGTCATTTGCCAGCTGCTCCCTGGGACCCCGCCCACCCGAACGCGTCCAGCTCGTGGCTTCAACTGGAACTTGGACTCATCGGTGAAAAAACACCATCCGCCACTGAGTCCGAGTCCATGTTCGATGAGCTGTGCACCAGGCCAGGCAACGTGCCCGTGGGCCGCAGTCAGTTTTGGTTTCCAGACTGGGCGCCTTGCTCAAAGGTTGGCAGCATTGAGGCGCCGCCGTATGGTCATCTCACACACTGCTGTGTTAGTGGCAGCTTGGAGCCGACGCCTGATGGTGTTGGAGGTGGTGGTCCTGGTCCGAAGAGCATGTCTGCATGTCTGCTTCTTTGGCTGGCCTGGATGGGGTCTCTCTTTGACAGTTCCAGTGGCTTGAAAACGTTCTCTCAGCCGAATGATGACGGAGTGGGACACTTGTAGTCTTCTGGCCACTTCTCGAACGCCAACTCGATCCTGCAGCCATGCAATCGCCCGGGTCCGGTCAAAATCAGACAGCTTGCATTTTGGGAGGCATTTTTGTGTTATGAAGAATTATGCACGTTGGGCTGCTTTTGGGGCATTCCAGTCAATAAATGCTCTGCAATGCATTGGTTTTTGCACGTGCATTTGGAATTTCAGTGCAAAACCGTTTGAAGCAGTGTTCACTCTTGCTTAAAAACAAGCAATTTTGACAACAATCTGCAACTTTCAACCCCCCCCCCCCTCTGCATGCCGCACGTGACAATAAGACAGCTTTTGCAAGCAAGCTTTGCGGAATACTCTGTTAACCCCTTAAACCTTTCCCAGTCGAATTCTTCGAAAAATGCATTGCTTGTATTTTTGGCCAATTTAAAAAGAAAGGGCCTTTTCTCGGGTGGTCCTTAATTAAAGTTCGACCCTGTAGTCCGCAGCCTGGGCCAGACAACACTGACTTTGGTTTCTTCTTTATGCTGCACATGCTTACCTTGCGTTTGTTTGCTGATACTTCGGTTTCGTGGTTCTCCCTCCTAAGATAAAAGGCTTCAATGTTTGTTGTCACGACACTGTGCAGGTGCGTACACACACACACACACACACACACACACACACACACACACACACACACACACACACACACACGCACACACGCACACACGCACGCACGCACGCACGCACGCACGCACGCACGCACGCACGCACGCACGCACGCACGCACACACACACACACACACACACACACACACACACACACACACACACACACACACACACTGTTGCGTTCAATGAGGGACCACAGAGTAAGGAGTCAGGTCGCACATTCACCACTCAGCACATGAGCCAAGAATACACGACATAACACTTTAGTCTTTCATACACACATACACGTTCACATTCCTATTGGGACTTGGGGGGCCTGTCACAGAAGAGGGAGAATAGACAGAATGTATGGAGAAAAGAGGGGTATAGAAGAGGAAAGCACCCTTCTAGAGAACTAACTATCCTACTAGTAAAAAAGAAATCGACCGTAAACATAGAACACTCCAGAGATACCCGGTAAGTCCAAAATGCCTAGCCCACAATTGCTAGTCCCCCCCCCCCCCAAAAAAAAAAAAAAAAAAAAAAGAAAAAAAAAGAAAAAAAAGAAAGAAATAAAGCCAGAAACACGACTAGCACGCAAACGGGGCCTACATCCTAAACAAAAAACGGTTACAATTAAAAAAAAGCAAACAAACAAA
>CM031597.1:123914188-123916486 GCA_018398815.1 Conus ventricosus | reverse complement strand
GGGGTAATTTGGGGAGGGGACTTAAGGACAACTTGAGAATGACTTTAGAAAAACTTGAGGATGACTTAGAAGTGACTTGGGTAATTTCAGTTAAGAACTTGGGATGACTTGAGTGTGCAGGCGGGGGGTGGGGTGGGGGGACGTGCGTGCTTTGGGGTGGGGTGGGGGTGTGCATGCGTGGGGTGGGACAAAACAAAAAACAAACAACAAACACAAACAAACACACATAGACAGTCCAGGGGGGGGGGTGGGGGGACGTGCGTGCGGGGGTGGGGGGGGGGTTTGCTGCGTGGGGTAGGACAAAACACACAAACCCCAACAAACAAACAAGAAGTGAAACTACTAGGGCCACTTCTTGCTTTGTGACTAAAACAGGCTGTGTCTTGCCCGCAACCTCAATAAAACTAGGCCAAGTGATCATATGTGATCATTTGGGCCTAGTTTTGCCGCTGAGCTTTGCAGGTGCTGCCGCGCTTTGCAGGTCAAGTGATCATATATGATCACTTGGCTAGTTTGAAAGGTGCTCCGTGCTAACGTCATTGGCGGCAGGCTGCTGCGCTTTGCAGGTCAAGTGATCATATATGATCACTTGGCCTTTTTTGCAGGTGCTCCGTGCTAACGTCATTGGCGGCGGCTGCTGCGCTTTGCAGGTCAAGTGATCACATATGATCACTTGGCCTAGTTTGCTGTGCTCCTCTTTTCTCAACCAGGCTTGCAACTGGCTTTGGCAGAGTTACAGCAGTATGCTGTAGCCAAGCTTTATGGCGGCTCTAATTCGCCAGTAGTAGTACATCCGTCATTGTATATTTGGAGCATTTATATGAAGATAGTGCTGGCCACACACTACTCCTCTCCATACTGGTAGATGTACTAAGGTCTGCCTAGCCCTATCTAGTTTGTTTGCCAGAACATTCGAAAATCGTTATCCAGTTGCATAAGTCTAATATGGTTGGCGTTTGCTACACAGTTCATTTATACTGATTCCTGCTTATGAAAATTTAGGATAGTTATAAAAACACATAGAAATTTGAATAAGTTTTTAGCATGCGAATCAGCCATGTTTACCTGCGTCTTAGAAATGAACGCCATGTTTGATGCGTTTTTTGTTTTTTAACATACTTGGGCTGTCTCAAGCCAACGCCAACAATCAACGCATGATGGATTGTTTGCTTGGGCCCAAATTTCAACAATGCAGGCCATTATTAAATAAGGAACCATCTAATCGATAGTCAAACACATATTAAAACTGGCTATATCTTGGTCAACAATATTTCCTTCAACGTTTTCATTTCCTTGAACCAACAAACCTTTAAGATAGTCGTCCATTTCCAAAGCAGTCGGTTCACTTTTTCTTTTTCTGTTCCTTCTAGGAAGCAATACTTCTTTTCGGTTTTCGGCGGCAAACGAACATGCTTTCAACCTCGTTCTTTTTTCACAAATACTCTGACATGCAAGTATGGTAAAACTTTGGTGTTCAATGGCAAGAGCCTGCTCTTCAGTGAAAGGGTAGCCATTTTTTAGAATAAAAACACCAAGCACAGTACACAGCGAAGTAAAAGCGCCTTGCAGTCGGTAGTCAGTGGAAATGTTGGTGTTCCCTAGTCCTGTGACCCCGTAAGCACGGCCCCGCCGCGATTTGCCAGGCTGTGACAGCGTCGTCTCGTGGCATGAGCAATACATTGTAACCGCGTGAGAATGGGTGAAAAGGAAGGAAGAAGAGGGGTTAGAGCAGATTCTGATTTTTTGCCGTTTGTGCGCTGACTTGGAACGCAGACACTACTGTGTATGTGTGTGTGTGTGGTGTGTGTGTGGTGTGTGTTGTGTTTGTGGTGTGTTTGTGGGTTGAGTTTGTGTTCCTGTGTTGTGATGTTTTTTGTGTGTGTGTTGGTTTTATATTTAAATTGTAGCTGATTCCATGTCTTCCTCACAATTAATAATCTATAAAACTGTTGAAAAAGTATTGTGGATTCAAAAACGTTTCTAATTAGATCCGCACTGTCTTCTAAAACTGCAGCTATATTTGTTGTGACACCCCCAAGTGCTGGCAGTGGCCGGCAACTAGCAAAGATATATGCTACACCCCTGCAGAGCAGGGCCGTTAACACCGCCCTGACAGAGTAGACAGCCCGTGGAAAGACACCTTTGTATATGTGAACGCGTTCATCCACGCTGCTTTTCCCTACGTTACTACTATGGGGCGGTGTTCATTCCCGGCTACTTTCCCCTCGCCTACTCTCTGAAAACTTAGTAAATTAGTATTAAACGATAACCCTGCACAGTATGTTTGTTTGTAGATAA
>CM031597.1:123899188-123909188 GCA_018398815.1 Conus ventricosus | reverse complement strand
GGAACAAAAGTGAACCCTACTGAGAAAACATGTCCGATAGCTATGATGGTAAGATTTCTACTCAAAAGCAACGCCTTGAGACGCCAGGCCATCTACAATGTGCAAGTCTGAATCCCAGTGGTGCCAATATATTTCACAGTAGAAGGTTATCTGGGAGTCAACTTAATAAGAAGTTTAGGGCCAAACACAAAATCCACTAGATGAATCAGTCAAACTTGACATTTTACGTCAGCAAGTCGTCGGGTATATACTTGACACTAGCTTTGTAAAACAACATTTACAGCAGCAACAATAACAATAATAAGATAAAAAGATCTGTTAGAGTAAAAGCAAAGCTTTGTGTACTACAAAAAAGAAAACTACCATCTCCCTCAACAGCATTTTCATCTGTGACTTGACAGATGCAGTGATTGTGGACAATGTCAACATCAACACCTCAATATTCAGGGCCATGTGCCCCGGTATTGAATATTTCTTTGGCCAAAACAAAACAAATATCACTATCATTCTGGCTAATGTCTCCTCCCGTTGGGACTTACCAAAGTTAACTCACCATTCAGGAATAGTGTATAGCATGGGTGAAAAATCCAGTAAGCTTTGTAGTATTTTTGTGAAACTTCCACAAGGTTTTCACATTAACGTTCACATTCAGCGCTTTGCTTACTGGTGTGATGGCAGGTACTGGTACACAGAGGCAGGATATTATTTGTCAATAAGCTGCGGCCACCATTCTGTAGAACACATTTTTGTCCAAACTAGGGAAAACTGTCTTAATGTGATGCATATGAACAAGCCTTCAACCAGAATTACGTTTGAGAGAGTTACACGAGTAAATTATATTGTACAGTATCTATCCGGCTATTCTGGATGTTTGATTAAACCATACACGAAAGGAAGAGTAGTTTTTAGGCATGAACTGAAAGGCATAGTTGGACACGGCATTATGATCAGTGTTCAGCGATCATACGTAATTTCGAAACGCCTTACCTATAACATGGTTATGATTCTGAAGTACCAAAAACATGGTACAATTAATCCAAGTGTACAACGCATGAGCGTTACGTATTTCACACCATCTGATATATTTTTTACGTCCTGGCTTCAGATTCAATATGTGGAAAACATGCGTTATTCTTATACTGGTTTTGTCCTGTTTTATTCAATACTTTCCCAAAATGATCAACCACTTAAAGTTCCAAATGGTTTGTTCAACTGTTCTGTGACGAACTATTCTGAATTCCAGGATCACTTACACTGTAACTTGAAGCCAGAGTGTGAAGATGGCCGTGATGAAACAGGTCACTGTCACTTCAGCAGTCCTGATTGCAAAGGTCTGGTGGCTTCACATAACAAGTGTTTTAAATTGATCAGACTGAATACTCCAGTGTCTATTGTCACTGGCTCCTATCAATGTAGAAGCGAGGGTGGAAGATTGGCTTCAATAAAAACAAAGGAGGAACAAGAAGACTCCTTGCATATGTTTAGACATTTTGAAAGATTTGAGCTGGCTTTTGGTTATTCATCAGGCTGGAACAATGGATATTTCGTGTACAGTAAATTCGCTAAATGGTCAGACAACACGCTGATTTACAACACTAACCCTTTTCGTTTCCGGTCTTCTGGGTTCAGACATTTTAACACTGTACTTATTTGGCCAAGGGGATCATGGACAGGTCTCAGAAAAACAAACACTCGCATTCACTCGCTACTGTGTGAAACTGCATGTCTATCATGCAAAAAATTCTCTTCCCAAAATAAAACCAATCGCCATAATGCATCAAAACACATCTTCACAAACACCAAGCAGTTTATATGCATTTCTCCAAATAATCAAATATCGCATGTATTTTTGTTTTCCAGTCTCAAACAAAACTGTCGTAATGCAATACGCTCACATTTATATGTGTCAACAAACGTGAGTCATTCGCAGACCTGTCATGCATTTTGTCAAAGGGCTACACTTACGAACATACACGCTATGTTTGCATGTGCAGATGACATTACAACCATCACATATACTTTCCTATGTGATTTTGAAAAGGATTGTCCAGATGGAAGTGATGAGTCTTTCTGTCAACATCCTCCATGTCATGGTTTCCCGTGCTCTAATGCCCAGTGTCTCTTGCAAAGCCAGCGTTGTAATGAGTACTCAGACTGTCTGGACGATTCTGATGAAGTCAGCTGCAGATATTACACTGTTCCTACTCTACCAATGTTCCAGGCAGGAAGATTTCACATTAACTTAGATGGTTCAGGTTACTTCACACACCAGGTGATGAAAGCTGAGGAGCCATGCCCTGATACTCATTACAGCTGCACAAACACGTGGCTGTCCTGTCTTCCTGTATATACTCGATGTAACGGATATCATGACTGTGTTTATGGGGAAGACGAAGAAAACTGTCAGACAGTTGTTTGCCCTTACCACTACCGATGTAGAGAATCCAAAGTGTGTGTCCATGAAGATCATCTGTGTGATGGCTGGGCTCAGTGTCCACACCGGGACGATGAACTGATGTGTGACAGAACCTGTCCTAAAGGTTGTCTGTGTCTCGGTTATTCTTTCTGGTGTAGTTCCCCCTTTCCCCTGGGTTTCTTTCCTCGTATACGCCAAGTGGAGGCCACTGGATCAAAAATGTCTTTGACAGATTTCACAAAAGCTGAGTATCTCGTGTATCTGAGTCTGTCGTTTTGTTTCATAAATAACATTTCAGGAGTAGAGCTCAGCAACTTGCACCTTTTAGATCTCTCCAATAATGATTTGACAACCCTAGACATGACAACTTTTGTTCAGCTGCCAAACTTGAGAACTATCTCCTTGGCAAGCAACTCTCTGGGGAAAATAACAAATCAGATGGTAAAACATATTCATTACTCACTGACAAGACTGGACATATCAAAGACATACCTCTGTATTCTGAGTAGCGAAATGCATTTATATTTACCGCATTTAAGATATTTAAATATATCATCTTCTGCCATTGAAAGCATTCGATATAAAGGTTTTAAAAACATGCCTAAATTGACTGTATTGGACATGAGGTGGAATGCAATAGATTATTTTCCTTTGGATTTGTTTTCAAACTTGTACCACCTAAAAGATATGTTTTCATCAGATTATAGGTTATGTTGTGACAATATACATTTGGAAAAAACGCATCAGATAAACTGCTTAGCAACTCCTGCAGTACTCCCTTCATGTCGAACACTGTTTCCATCCAAACAGCACTCGGTTTTCTTTTGGCTGATGTGTGTATCAGCAGTTGCAGGGAATGCAGCTTGTGTTGTGATCTCATTTAGAGTTAAGACACTGTTTGGAAGTAAATTCTTAACACTCCTTAACCATTTGCATCTTGCCGATGTTTGTACAGGAAGTAATGTTGGCATTGCCATAGTAGCAAATGAAATATTTTATGAGCAATACATCAAATATGAAAAGACATGGACCAGAAGTGTGCCTTGCAAAATGAGTGGTTTTCTTTCCTTTTTATCCAATGAGGTGTCAGTTTTAATGACCTTGTTCATCACTTTAGATCATATCCTCATTTCATATGTACCAAAATACTCCTGTTTATCCCACAAAGCTTCGGTAAATGTGATATGTACAGCAATGTGGTTTGCTGGAGCGTTGCTATCTCTGGTACCGTTTCTTCCTGGACTTGCGCCATTGGGCCTCTCTGGTCAGTCTGGACTTTGTCGTCTGGCTTTATTTCAAGCATACCAATCTAATCCAAAACTCAGATGGTTTACAGTTACTACTGCAATCAATTTCATGCTGTGTCTGGTGATCGCAAGTGGTCAAGTTGTCCTCTACAGACTTACACCCACATACAGAATTACACTAGACCCAACAAACAGGTCACTTTACAGCGCCGTCCATCTCATGCGGAAAGTAGCTGTCATGGAAACTGTCTGTTGGTTTTCATTCGGTCTGGTCACCATGATGAATGCTGAAGGAGCGTCTGAGCTAGGCAAGATTCATGGTACTCTGGTGGTGTTCATGTTACCACTCAACTCGTCCCTCAACCCTTTGCTGTTCATGTGGACTGTAGCAGCAGAGCAAACAGACTCACCCGAGAAGAAAAACTACTAGCGACGTTTAAAGTGAGACTTCATGTACCTCAAAAAGCATACATGAATAAATAAATATATAAACGCATAGATGAATAAATAAATACTATTAACAGACAACCAAGTACATAAATGATAACGGAATGTTGCGTAAGAACGGAAATTTACCCATTTCGGATATGTAATGAAATGGTTGATCATCCGTTATGACAGTGGTAAACCAAACACACACACACACACACACACACACACACACACACACACACACACACACACACACACACACACACACACAACACACACACACACACACGCACACGCCACACACACACAACAGAAGAGAGAGAGAGAGAGAGAGAGAGAGAGAGAGAGAGAGAGAGAGAGAGAGAGAGAGAGAGAGAGAGAGAGAGGAGAGAGAGAGAGAGAGAGAGAGAGAATATGAAATACGGAAATTTATTCATGTGGAGGTCATTACCCCTCATGAAAGTGCACATGTATACAAACATTTTTTTTCAGAACTGACGATAATGAGCAGGCATATTGGTCAGGACTCAGTTCGTTGCATATTCAAGAAGTGAGAATGGAACGCCACTTAAAAGCTTCATGAAGAACGATTGGCAGATTTCTGACTTAATTTTAGGCGCACATGCCCTAAACAATATAAAACTAAAGTCATTTCAAAGAGAGAGAGAGGGGGGGGACAGAGAGAGAGAGAGAGAGAGAGAGAGAGAGAGAGAGAGAGAGGCAGAGAGAGAGACAGAGACACAGAGAGAGACGCGTGCAAGCGCGTGCGGACACACACACACACACACACACACACACACACACACACACACACACACACACACACACACACACACACACATTTAGGCCATGGGCCCACCAAGTTGTCGGTATCATCTGGGTGGGCAAAGGATGAGTGGTGGCAATTAATTGGTCCCACCCAAGTAATGAAGAAAATAGGTGATAACCATTTCAGACGAGTAGCTTATTGTCTTTTTTTTTAGGGTACCCTATTTTGGCACTTATCGCTATATTAAAAGCACTGGAACTGGCCATTATCGTACCATTTTGTCTTTTATTTCTGAAAAAGTGTAACAAATGCATGACATATTAATTGTATTCGTGCATTGAATCAGTAAATAAACTCTTAATTGTAACTGTGTATTTATACTATGGAAGAGACCGCCTGGAAGAGATAGACAGTGGTTGGGGGACATCTCACAGAGTGAATGGTATTGCTGTGCAAGCAAAGTCAGCTGAGCCTCTGCCAGCTAAAGACTAGCCTTCAGTAGACAAAACAAAGAAAAGAAGCATTGATGCACCAGTCCCACTGTTGGCAGCATGCAAATGCTGGGGAAAGGGTTGGGCCATCACAGAGCAAGACAGCAGAAGCTGAGAGAGCAGAAGCAACCCAGTCAGCCAGGAAAAATAACCTTGTGTGGATCATGGCACGTGCGTCAGTTCAAGAAGACCAATTTGTTTGTGGCTGGACAGGCTTCAACATTCTGACCCGACTTGGCAGGACAGTCAGTCAAGACAACATTGGCTACCTGCCTACATCAATGCTCCAGCAACTCGGTTGTCAACGGCACATGAAGTTATTATCCAGTCACTCTCCATCATGCAGTCCTTGGGTCTGTCAACGATTGTCTGCGTATTTGACCAGGTTTTGTACGCAAAAACTGTAGAGATCACATGGAAACACCCTGACAAATTTCAGGACACAATCATCCTGAGGCTTGGAGTGTTCCACACAAACTGCACATTGCTGTCCGCCATTGGAAAATGCTTCCAAGATGCTGGATTGAGAGATCTATGTGTTGAGTCTGGCCTGATAGCAGAAGGCTCTGTGGCTGGTGTGATGGATGGCAGAAGGTACAACCTCGCAGTGCGCCTTCACAAGCTGGTGTACGAGGCTCTCCTCCGACTGGCATGGAAAGGCTTCCTCATCTGGATGGAAACCACGCACCCAAGTGACCTGGTACACCTGGATGAAACACTTCAGATCACAAATGATCTCTGCAAAGATGAGGCTTCCCTGAACCAAGTGCTCAAGAACAAGGCTTGTGCTCGCATCATGGCGCTGTTTGACATCTACCTGCAGTTTCTCAGAAGTGGTAATGATCGTCTATCAGCCTTCTGGATGTCCTATTTGGACATGGTGGAGATTCTCCTGGGCCTGATCCAGGCATCACGTGAGGGGGACTGGCACCTCCACCTGGTATCTATTCGTGCAATGATACCTTGGTGCTTCGCGTACGACAGGCTGAATTATGCACAGTACCTGCCGTACTACTAGTACTATGCACAGATGTCACAGCTCCCCATCACACATCCAGATGTGTACAGTGAATTCATGCATGGTGGGTTCTCTGTTCAGCTTGGCCCAATAAACCCCTTTGGAAGAATCTCAGTTGATCAAGGCATTGAAGAAACTGTAAATAAAGACACACAGACACCTGGAGGAACAAAGGGTTCAGCTTGAAAGCAGGAGCCGTTGCCAAGTGCTACCTCACCACAGAGAATAGAACTGAGTATCTCAGAGCACTGGGAGCCATGACAGACCAGGGCAGTTCAAAACTGTCCCACCGAGACACACACATGCCTAGAATCAAGAAAGATGAGAGGGATGATCAATCTGTTATGGACCTCCTTGAAAACAGCTGAGTCAGCCCAATGTCTCCTGAGGAGCAGGACCTAGTGGGCCTATCCATGGCACCATTGCAACTCCTGATGTCACAAAAGATCTTCTGGAGGCACTTCAGTCAGGTGAAAGTCAGTAACCAGAGTTTCAAGCAGACACGACTGGGTGGAGACCCACCAACAGTTAAATTTACCATGACACAATGAAGAAGCTGAACGTGAAGACATTCTCAAGTGTTGGCAAGAAGAATGTTCATGGTAAGAAGGTGCAAGGTGTTGTGAAGGCAGACTGAAAACTGTCTGGGCAAATGATTCTGGTGGTTGAGAGAAGAAAGCTACATGTGAGGGATGTTCTGAGTCACCCTTTGGGGCCTCTTCCATAGTCCCTTGCCAACATCGACAGCTCCCTGCGCAAAACAAACAAATCTGCCCTTGCTGTTGAGTTGGAAAAAAAGTGTCTCCTGTGCTAATGACATCCCAAAACCGTCAGCATGCTTCATTGATGGCATGAACCTGGTGTATAGAATGAACAGGAACAACAAGACTTTTGCACAGCTGGCCGAGTCTGCCCTCTGAACAGGTTCTGAATGAAGGTGCCCACAGCCAACGGATGGATGTGGTGTTTGACGTCTATCGTAAGACATCAATCAAAGATGCAGAGAGAGGCAAAAGGGGAGCTGCCACCAGCACGATACTGTACAAGAACCTTTCAGAAGACCACAACATCCAGCAGTGGAGAGAGTTCTTGTGTAGTCCGGGAAACAAAAGCAGCCTCATCCAATTCTTGGTGGACCAATGGAAACAGCCAGATCACAGAAATAAACTGAATGGAAAGACAAAGTACGTCACATGCGAGGAAAACTGCTTCCGAATCACAGACGATGCCCGTGTGGAGGCCTAGAGCTGTTATCAACTCAAGAATACGCCGACACGTGCTTACTGCTCCATGCCTTGCATGCTGCAAGGTCTGGCTCAAAAGCTGTAGTTGTCAAAGCTGAGGATACTGATGTCGTGGTTCTCTGCTTAGGCCTCCACAAGGACATTCCCTGCCACATTTATCAAAAGCGTGGCACACGATTCGTGGACATCACCAAGCTAGGGAGGGCACCAGGGGACAGCATCTGCAACAGCTTAATAGGGCTGCATGCCTTTACAGGCTGTGACAGTGTCAGAGCCTTTGCTAGGCCAGTCGTGGGATGTTTCCGATGAACTGTTTGAGAGGGTCCAGCAGTTCACCTGTCACATGTACACAGCAGGTAGCAGCACAACAGAAGTGAATGAACTGCGCTACCAGCTATTCTGTGCCAAACATGAGGAAGTTGAGTTCAGTCAACTTCCTCCATGCAGAGAATGCCTGTTCATGCACGTCCTTCGAGCCAACTACCAGGCTGCAATTTGGAGGCGCTCCCTGCAGAGCCAGCCTGCTGTACCAGATCCCACAGAGAGTGGATGAATCAATGATGGAGGTGACCAGCTAGCCATACACTGGATGCGCACACAGCCTGCACCAGAGGTGGTCTTGGAGCTTCTTGCCTGCAAGTGTACGCGC
Source organism: Conus ventricosus (assembly GCA_018398815.1). Taxonomy (NCBI): domain Eukaryota; kingdom Metazoa; phylum Mollusca; class Gastropoda; order Neogastropoda; family Conidae; genus Conus; species Conus ventricosus. The sequence continues at coordinate 123,900,922 of CM031597.1, read as the reverse complement.
TCTTGTGTGTTGCCCAACTGCTCTTGCCTTGCCAGTGGGCAACACGGCATAGATCTATGCAAACTTCAAAACTGCAGCAACCAGAAGCAAGATGATGACCCTCAGTTTCGGTTTGCGTACTCAAATAGTGATAGTGATAAGATGTCTGACGAGGAACTTTGAAAGTTGTTATTTGACCCTGTCTGCTGATTGCGCTGTAGAAAGCATGCGGAACTCGTTGATTAACTGAAATGTGTGAATTACACATGTGTTATTTTTGGACAATGTTCTAATGGATCCCTTCTATCACCAAAATCACAACATTTGGATGCAAAAGGGAGATAGCTGAAAGAATATGTTTAAGATGGTCGCTAAAATGATTTGAACTTTTTAAATCTGGCAAGAATTGCCTACGCAATGGTGTTTGTTCTATTTTATGGAAAAAGGACAGTATTGTTACAGCATTAATGTTCCTGGAACATGTTCTGATTGTTATTTGTTTCTTCCTCATCACTAGGAAACAACATCACCCTGTAATGTTACAGATGTCATAACTCGTAATTGTGTTCGGTAAGTAAGGGGTAGGGTCATTCAGGGGGTGATAACCACTACTAAGCTACCACTCTGCAGTGGTTATCACATCAAAACATAAACTACAGACATATAGCTAGCAGAAAATAGCAACCAGAACTTGCCCACCCAGATGATACCGATATGTGAAATTTGGGGTCTGGGCCCATGGCCTAATTGAGACGACAAGATGGCGGAAACGGATGTAAACTGAAGCCAGTGTCCACTGAAACAAACACATCTCTACCCAGAAGCATGACGGGATTGACCAGATCTAGAAGTGTTGGAGGTCGTTTGAATTATGCGACGACCAAAGAACTCTCGGTAAAAGAAAAGAAAAGAAAAGCCGAGTGACGTATACTTCAAGAAAAGAAGTTTTGGAGCGACACCTGTGGCAAAGCCCTGAGACGCCGATGACGAGTAAACCCAGGAATCAAGGTCTCACTAAGCATGCCCAATGAAAATAGTCCAGTGATCTCTCAGAAAGACTTGGTGAGTGAAATCGGAGATGTAAAACAAATGACAGAATCAATGTGTCAAAATCCAATCACTGGAAACTACAGTGAATGACCAGAAAGAACAATTACACCAACTTGGAACAAACCATGGAACAAAATTAGTGAACAGCCAAACACAGACAGACAATGCAGTATCACAACGTAGACCTGCCTATGCAGAGGCCACCAAATCTCCATCAATAGGACGAGATCCCCAACAGCCAGTCGCACTTCACCGAGGCCTGCACAGAAACTGGGCGACAAGCGGGAAGAAAAGAACACTGATCAGAGTAAAGAAAGCAACAAAACTCCAGAAAGTACAAATGAAGCAAAAACTTCAAATGACGTCAAAGCAACACCCAATAGAACCAGAACAGAGAAAGGTTCTCACACTGGCTCTAACCATCAGGAATATGAACAAGATCTACTGCTCGTCGTCCTTTTACATGATTCGGTCATGAACAACGTCAACAGGGAAAAGACTTGGTCGACCTTACGGCTTTGAGGCACTGCCAAGAGATCCAACAAGAACGAAAATGTACAGTGTGCATTTGAAAATGTCCTAACCTCAAAAAAATAGTGATACATCAATGGTGGCATAGTTATTCATTGTAAAGTCAATAACATCCGACCCAAACGTTGCTAGCAAAAGCGTTGCACAGTGCGTCAAAAATATTGCTTCCAACCA
>CM031597.1:123891688-123896688 GCA_018398815.1 Conus ventricosus | reverse complement strand
TACCATTGTCTTAATTGTCCTCACGTTGAGCATTTTTAAACCCAACGGATTTTAAAATGGACAAAATCAATTTTTAAAAACAATCTACTAAGAACTACCTTTCGCCAAACCCTAAATGCTATATGAAAAGAATGATAGAGCAGACAAAAAGGGTTTTATCAAAAACATGAGAGGGAAAGCATTTTTCTTTTTAAACCTAATGCCAAGAGAGAAGATAAAAACACACTTCAAAACATGCGAGATCCACCAGCCATCGAAGACATGAAGACATTTGAGGATAAAATGAAAGGATGATAGCCAATATAGAATTCAAAAAACCCCAAACATGAATTCCAAAATCGTAAAAATGAAATCAACAAATCCAAAATGACAAAAAAGTATTTGTGAAAGCAGACAAACCCAGCAACTTCTACAAAAGGAAACTAAAGAGTACTCACGCTTTCGACAAAAACATCCAAAAAATTAAAAAAAAGCTGATAAAACTACATACGAGTACATTAGAAAAAAAGAAAGGAGCTTGTGCACCAAATGGACTTAGCGATAGAGTGGAGAAAAACAGCAGAAAGAGAAGCTTTCAAACACTTAAAGACCACAACCCAACTTCCTGAATAACCCAACTGCAGATTGATAAACCCATCCAAATCTGAATTAGGAAAAATCAGAAAAAAAATTTAGAAAAAGCCATAAAAAACATAAGAGAGAACACTGAATAAACCCCTCGGGAAAAACACATACGAAGCCATACAAGGGTTCAAAAAACTCAACAAGCAAGATAATACGTTTTTATAACATTTGATATTGTAGACTTCTTACACATTTATAGATGAAGATCTGTCACCAAAGCTATAAAATTTGGCCAGCAAATACACTGAAATATCAGGGTCGAAATGGAAATCATTTTCCATACAAAGAAAACTACTACCAGCAAAAATGAAATCTGGACCAAGAGCGCAAACAAGAATTCACTTTTGATGTCACAATGGGATCGTATGATGGTCCCGAAACTTGCGAACTTGTTGGACTATTTCATACTACTAAACATCAAAAAAACACTTGGAAAAAAAAGTCGGACTGTTTCAGGGATGACGGCCTCGCTGCGCGAACGACAACCTAGAAAATTGAAAATAAGAAAAAAGAACTGTGTAAATCTTCCAAAAACCAAAAAACTAAAAATCACTATAGAAGCAAATAAAAAAAATAGTGAACTACCTAGATATAACGTTTGACCTCAACCAGACATATATATAAACCATACAAAAAACCCAAAAGATACACCTGTCTATGTAAATATCAAAAGTACCATCACCCTTCCATACTAAAAACAATACCCAGAGGATAAATAAGAGATTATCTAACCTGTCATGCAATGAAACAGCATTCAAAAACGCTGCAGCTGAAAATCAAGAAGCGTTAACAAAAAGTGGCTACAACTACCAAAATACAAAATGACCCCAGATAATGACTGAGCAGACACAAGAAGAACAGGAAAAGAAAGATATATGGTACAACCCCCATATGACGGAAAAGTGAAAACAAATATAGGGAAAGAATTCTTTAGAATCCTACATCATCATTCCCAAAAAAGCACAAATTATCCAAGATATTTACAAAAACAAAAATCAAATTATCATACTCATGTATGCCCAACCTTAAAAAAAATCATTGATTCAACCAAACAAAATGAAAAGCAGTACAGAGAAAAAAGGGGTGATGAAAGGAAAACCTGCAACTGTATCAAGAAAAAACAGGCCCTCTGAGCAACAAATGCCTCTACAACAGCATTGGTACCAAGCCACTGTAACATCAGGAACGCAGAAGAAACATATATAGGTATCACTGGGAAAAACCCAATTTAAAACTAGATATGCAAACCACAAACAGTCATTTAACAAAGAAAGATACAAAAACCAAACAGAATTAAGTAAATACATCTGGAAGTCAAAGAGAAAAAGATAGACTACAATATATCCGGAAAATCATAGAAAGAGCAGCACCATACAACCCAACATTTCAAAAAGATATAACCTATGCTCAAAAGAAAAGTACATAATACTATGCAAACCACAATGGCAAACTTTAAATACTAGGATAGAAATGGTTAACAACTGCAGGCACAAGTGGAAATTCCATCAGTGGAAAAAGAACCAGAAACAACGAAAACACAGACAGCACGTGATGAAGACAACACAAGCAGTTATAAAACACCGGCAGCACAGACCCACCCCCATCCTGATGATTGCATTGCAATGAAACAGCGCTGTAGATAGTTTTTAAACCTTACATTTTAACAAATGTTGCTCCCAGTCCGGTTGAGCATTTTTTTAAATCTTTGCTGGTTTTACTAACCCTTGTCTTATAATATATATATTTATATATATAATAGATAATATAAATATATATATATAATATATATTATATATATAATATATTATATATAAGCAGAGTACACCCCTCACCGCATCCTGTATAGTCCACCCCCACTGCACATTGCAGAGACCACCCTCATTGCACCGGTATAGTCCACCCCCCACATCACCCAGTAAAGTCCACCATCAATGTACCCTGCAGATTCCATCCCACACTGTACCCTGCAGAGCCCTACCACCCACTGCACCCCGCAGAGTCCACCCTCACTGCACCCTGCATAGTCCCCCCTCACTTCACCTGCAGAGACCACCCCTCACTGCACCCGTATAGTCCACCCTCACTGCACTGCAGAGACCACCCCCCATTGCACCTGTATAGTCCACCCTCACTGCACCCCGCAGAGGGCCACCCCTCATTGAACCCTGTTTATTTCCCCCCCCTCCCTCCCCCTTGAAAGAGACCCCCCCCTTTTTTCTTTCAGGGTAAAAGTCCCCTCCCTGCCCCCATTTTGAGCCCCACCATTCATTTCCCTGCGGGGCCCCACCCCAAACATTTGCCCGGCAGGGCCCAAAACCCACTGCCCTGCAGGTCCCCCCTCACCGCCCCTTGGCGCCCCCCCCAACTGAAACCCTGCAGAACCACCCTCACTGCCCCCTGCAGAGGCCCCCCAACAACTGCACTCTGCAGCGCCCCAAAAACTCACTGCCCCGCAGATTCCCCCTTCACTGCACCCTGCAGAGTCGAAACCCTGCCCCACACCGGGAAGAGTCCCCCCCTTGGCCGTTTGCGGGTTTCCCCCCCTATTGACCGGGCAGGGGTCCCCCCTTTCCACTGCCCATTTGGAACCCCACCCCCAAATGCCCCCCTTTGGCCCACCCCCCAAATGCCCCCTGCAGAGACCACCCCTCCATTGCCCCCTGTATGGGCCCAAACCTCCCTGTACCGGAGAGTCCCCCCTTTTCACGGCGTCTCCCAGGGGCCCCACCCCACACTGCCCCCTGCAAAAACCCCACCCCCCACTGCCCCCTTGCAGGCCCACCCCTCACTGCCCTGTATAGTCCCCCTCATTGCCCCCTGTATTTTCCCCCCTCCACGGTCCCCATTTATAGTCCACCCTTCCGACGCCCGGCAGTGCCCTTTCCCACTGCCCCCCGGAAAGAGTCCCCCCTCCACTGCACCTGAGAGTCAACCCCTCAGGGGCTCACTGCAGAGCCCTTTCCCCACCCCCCCCGGGCAGAGTACCCCCCTCCACTGCACACTGCAGGTCCCCCCTCCACGCACATCCCGATTTCCCCCTCACTGCACACTCCAGATTTCCCCAAACATGATCCGCGAGCCCCCCCTTACTGCACCCTGCAGGGGTCCCCTCCATGCCTCCCAACTGCGGGAGTCCCCACTCATTGAATGCAGAGCCCAAACCCCCATGCACACTGCGAGTCCAAAACCCTCATTGCACCTGCGGGACCACCCTGCCCTGGGTCCCCCCCTCATTGCACTGCAGAGTCCCCCTCTAAATGACCACTTTGAAGATTTTTCACACCAGGGCCCTGCAGAAATATTCCCCAAACCCCCCCTGCAATGCAGGCCCCCTCACTGCCCCTGCGAGCCCCCCTTTTGCACTGCAGGAATCCCACATGCGGCCCCTGAAAGAGGTCCCCCCTCTAAAATGAGTTATTCACCCCACTGGGTCCCCCCTATTCCCTTGCAGGTCCCCCCTCATGCCCTGGGGAGTCCCCCCCCGAAACCTGCAGGGGTCCCCCTTTGATAGAGCCCCTCCGCACCTGCAGAGTCCCCTACTGAAACCCTCAGTTTCCCTTTCTTGCACCCTGCAGGAACTTCCATGCCCCTGCAGAGAATTCAGCACCGCAGAGCCTATGACTGGGGCCCCACCCCCTTTGCCCTGGGGCCATACTACCTCAAGTCCATTTATGCACCTCAGATCCACCCCCACCCCCTTGCAGGTACCTCAGCCCCTGCAGAGTCCCCTCATGCCCTGCAGAGCCCCTCAACTGCAAAAACCTTCATGCATCGACCCCCCCATGTCCTGGAGGCCCCTCCCCAGCCCCTTTGCGAGCCCACCTCCCTGACGAGAGTCACCCCCATGCCCTGCAAAAACCAAAACCCTTACTGCCCCTGGGGGAACCCCAAAACCCCGGGAAGCCCCTCCACGCACCTGGGTCAACCCCCACTCACTGCAGAGACCAATAAAAGGGGCCCCTTTTGGCAGAGCCCATTTCAGACTGAAAACCCCTTATCCCTGCAGAGCATCACTGGAGGTCCCCCAAACCCATGGGTTTCCCCCCCCAGCACCTGGGTCCCCCTAAAATGGGTCCACCTTTCCCTGCAACTGAAAAGTCACTTAGCATGGGGGAGTTCACCCCAATCCCCCTCCAACCTGCAGAGTCCCCCCTTTTTGAAATGAAGAGTCACTTCAGCCCCCTGCAGGCCACCTCCACCACCCTTTCAGAGCAACCCCCACGGCCGGGCCAGAGTCCCCCCCAAAAAAAGAGACACCCCCCCCTGGCATTGGCAGAGAAACCCCCTCCCTGCGAGTTCACCCTTATGCCCCACCGCAGAGCCCCCTTTATGACGGAGTCCTTTTTAAAAATTTCAGAGTCACCCACTGCAGAGAC
>CM031597.1:123886177-123888677 GCA_018398815.1 Conus ventricosus | reverse complement strand
TCCTTTCTTCCTTCCTTATTTCTGCCCTTACTCCATTTCATTCCTCACATCTTCCTTCCTTCCAAGCTTTCTTCCTTCCTTCCTTTCTTATTTCTTCCCTTACCCCATTCCATTCCTCCCATCTTCCTTCCTTCCTTCCTTCCTTCCTCTGTCTATTCCTTCTTTCATCCTTTCTTATCTTGCGACCTCCATTCCTTCCCATTTTTTTCCTCCCTTTATTTATTCTTTCTTCGTCCAAGGCTCCCTTCCTTTTTTTTATTTTTCCGTTTTTTACCTCTCTTCCTTTTTATCCTTCATACTTTCGTTGATACTTTCCATTCAACCTTCCTTCTTTCTTCACACCATTCTTTGGTTTGTCGTAATTCCTCTTTCCTTTATTCTTTATTTTTCTCCCTCCCTTCAGTTTTTCTTTCGTTCATTCTTTCCTTCCTTCGGTTCTTTTCGTCCCCCTTCTTCTTTTTCCTTCACTTTTAAAATTTTTTTCTAACTCATGTCCCTCCATTCTTTGTTTCATATCTTCCTTCATTCATTCATTCTTTGTTGTTGTTGTTTTTTTCTCTCCTTCTTCCTTCCTTCCTTCTTTCTTCCTCAATTCATGTTTTCCTTCGTCCCTTCCTTCTTCTCTTCTTTCTTTCTGTTTTTTTTTTCTTTCTTCCTTCCTTCTCTTTTTTCCTCCTTTATTTCCTTTCTTACTTCTTTCATCCCTTTCTTCCTTCCTGCCTCCTTCTCTGCCTTCCCTCTGACTTCCCTTCGTTTGCCTTGTCTTCCATCTTTCTATCCATCTGTCGTTCCCTCTATCTTCTTCTTTCTTCCCTCTTTTTTCCTTTTTCCCCATTCCTTTCTTTCCCTCTTTCTTTCTTTCCACATATATGATTAACTGTGTATATTAAAACTAGAACTTTCGTCCATTCTTTTTTCATTTTTCCCCTCCTTCTTTCCTTTTGTCCCCTCCCTCCATCATTCATTTGTTCTTTCTTCCATCTGTCCTTTCCTCTCCTTTTCTTCCTTCTTTTTTTTTTCTCCTCCTTTCCTTCTTTCCTTTCGTTCTTTGTTTCTGTCTGTCTGCCTCTCTTCTTCATTCTTTCTCCCTTCCCTCTTTTGAAAAGAATTCTCCTAGTCTTTCCTTCTTCCTTCCTTTCCTCCATATTGCTTTCTCTCCTTCCTTTTCCCCTCCTCTGATTCTTTGTTTTCCCCCTCCTTTCATTCTTTCTTTCTTTCCTTCTCTTTTTTTTGTTCCATGTTTCTTCTCTCACTCCTTTGCTTTCTTCCTTCTTTCCTTCTTTTATTTCATCCACCCTGGCTTTTTTTCTTTTCTTCCTCTCTTTCTTCTTTCAACTTTTCCTTCTCTCCCTTTCTTATATTTTTTGGTCCTCTTTCCTTCGTTCTTCCTTTCTTCTTCCTTTATCTTTCCTTTCTTCCTTTTTCCTGCCTGCATTCTCTCTCCTTTCCCTCCTTCCCTTCTTTCTTCCGTCTCTCCCTCCCATCTTTCCTTCCACCCTTCGTTCCTTCCATCAGATCATTCAGACAAGCTTCTCTATCTGAAAATTTGAATATTTTCGCTTCGATTATTTGTGTAACTGATAATTAAATGTGAAATATTCAATAACAGACGATTCACATATAACGTCATGGGAAACTGTAACAATAATCAAAGATTAATCATGTGAATGCTAAATAAACTGGGCAGTGAGTGAATTATTTCATCCTGTGGGAAGAAAAAGGCTTTCCAGGAGGATAATCAACGACACTAGTCTGAATTCCTGTAACCTGTGCATTGCGCACGATCATCTAGATCATCAAAAGGCAAAGACAACACACGATCTCCAGCGACAGCCACGTTACCCTGTTTCGACCTGCAAAGATATCATCAGGCTTGCCATTTTTGTAGCAAGAGAAAAGTCGAGTATATTCAGACAGGAAGCCTCAGTGTAGTTGGCGACTTTTCGCTTACGAACCATAATCCCAGTCCATCGTTTCCATTCAGGTGTTTGCTTCATTCTTAGACTTCTCCAGTCAGCGTGAGAGTTACCTGCCTTGGCCAGTACACTGCTATAGAGATGCGCTTCGATGCTGCCTCTAAAAGTCAGGACAATGCTGTAATATGTCAGTTAAGTAGACTGTTATAACATCTCTGAAAACGTTCTAATTGTGGGACCTGGTTCTTTCATCACCGGCTGTGTTTCTTGACGATGGGACTTGAGCACTTTTTTTTTCTATTCAGCCAATAGATCCTGCCATACAAATTTAGCTGTTTAGGGTTTTCAGTCACTCGCTTGTTTCCAGCGATTCCAACCAGATTTTTGTTCTGACATGCCACGATCGGAGTGCTTGTTTTTATCAGGATTGATCACTGATCTTATCTTAAAGAGAGAAAGCATTATGTGTAGACTCAAGGGTCTGAGACCGATCCCTGCCTTGCTCTGAAAATGTCCCAGTGCTCAGTTGCTGGGCTTATCTTGCATGTACATAACGTTGTTTGGCATAAGTTCTAAGCACCGCA
>CM031597.1:123865589-123870589 GCA_018398815.1 Conus ventricosus | reverse complement strand
TGAGTCTATCTATCTCTGTCTGCGTCTGTGTCTGTGTCTGTGCGTGTGCTAGCGTGTGTGTGTGTGGGGGGGGGGGGGGGGGGGGGGGGGGGGAGGGGGGGAGGGTGCGTCGCGCAAATATCACTTCTCTCTAGTATTACTTCAAAAGATATTAACACAAAAAATGAACGTTTTTTCCTGCCTTCCTACCTTCCTTTCTTGTTTCTTCCGTTCCTTTATTCCATGTCTTCCATCTTCCTTCCTTCCAACCTTCCTTCCTTCCTTTCTTCCTACCTTATTTCTTCCCTTACTCCATTTCATTCCTCCCATCTTCCTTCCTTCCTTCCTTCCTTATTTCTTCCGTTCCTCTATTCCATGTCTTCCATCTTCCTTCCTTCTAACCATCCTTCCTTCCTTTCTTCCTTCCTTATTTCTGCCCTTACTCCATTTCATTCCTCACATCTTCCTTCCTTCCAAGCTTTCTTCCTTCCTTCCTTTCTTATTTCTTCCCTTACCCCATTCCATTCCTCCCATCTTCCTTCCTTCCTTCCTTCCTTCCTCTGTCTATTCCTTCTTTCATCCTTTCTTATCTTGCGACCTCCATTCCTTCCCATTTTTTTCCTCCCTTTATTTATTCTTTCTTCGTCCAAGGCTCCCTTCCTTTTTTTTATTTTTTCCGTTTTTTACCTCTCTTCCTTTTTATCCTTCATACTTTCGTTGATACTTTCCATTCAACCTTCCTTCTTTCTTCACACCATTCTTTGGTTTGTCGTAATTCCTCTTTCCTTTATTCTTTATTTTTCTCCCTCCCTTCAGTTTTTCTTTCGTTCATTCTTTCCTTCCTTCGGTTCTTTTCGTCCCCCTTCTTCTTTTTCCTTCACTTTTAAATTTTTTCTAACTCATGTCCCTCCATTCTTTGTTTCATATCTTCCTTCATTCATTCATTCTTTGTTGTTGTTGTTTTTTTCTCTCCTTCTTCCTTCCTTCCTTCTTTCTTCCTCAATTCATGTTTTCCTTCGTCCCTTCCTTCTTCTCTTCTTTCTTTCTGTTTTTTTTTCTTTCTTCCTTCCTTCTCTTTTTTCCTCCTTTATTTCCTTTCTTACTTCTTTCATCCCTTTCTTCCTTCCTGCCTCCTTCTCTGCCTTCCCTCTGACTTCCCTTCGTTTGCCTTGTCTTCCATCTTTCTATCCATCTGTCTTCCTCCTTTCTTTCTTCCCTCTTTCCTTTTCCCCCATCCTTTCTTTCTTTCTTTCTTTCCCACTATATGATTAACTGTGTATATTAAAACTAGAACTTTCGTCCATTCTTTTTTCATTTTTCCTCCTTCTTTCCTTTTGTCCCCCTCCCTCCATCATTCATTGTTCTTTCTTCCATCTGTCCTTTCCTCTCCTTTTCTTCCTTCTTTTTTTTTTTCTCCCTCCTTTCCTTCTTTCCTTTCGTTCTTTGTTTCTGTCTGTCTGCCTCTCTTCTTTCATTCTTTCTCCCTTCCGCTCTTTTGAAAAGAATTCTCCCTAGTCTTTCCTTCTTCCTTCCTTTCCTCCATATTGCTTTCTCTCCTTCCTTTACCCCTCCTGAGTCTTTGTTTTCCCCCTCCCTTTCATTCTTTCTTTCTTTCCTTCTCTTTTTTTGTTCCATGTTTTCTTCTCTCACTCCTTTGCTTTCTTCCTTCTTTCCTTCTTTTATTTCATCCACCCTGGCTTTTTTTCTTTTCTTCCTCTCTTTCTTCTTTCAACTTTTCCTTCTCTCCCTTTCTTATATTTTTTGGTCCTCTTTCCTTCGTTCTATCCTTTCTTCCTTCCTTTCATCTTTCCTTTCTTCCTTTTTCCTGCCTGCATTTCTCTCCTTTCCCTCCTTCCCTTCTTTCTTCCCGTCTCTCCCTCCCATCTTTCCTTCCACCCTTCGTTCCTTCCATCCAGATCATTCAGACAAGCTTCTCTATCTGAAAATTTGAATATTTTCGCTTCGATTATTTGTGTAACTGATAATTAAATGTGAAATATTCAATAACAGACGATTCACATATAACGTCATGGGAAACTGTAACAATAATCAAAGATTAATCATGTGAATGCTAAATAAACTGGGCAGTGAGTGAATTATTTCATCCTGTGGGAAGAAAAAGGCTTTCCAGGAGGATAATCAACGACACTAGTCTGAATTCCTGTAACCTGTGCATTGCGCACGATCATCTAGATCATCAAAAGGCAAAGACAACACACGATCTCCAGCGACAGCCACGTTACCCCTGTTTCGACCTGCAAAGATATCATCAGGCTTGCCATTTTTTGTAGCAAGAGAAAAGTCGAGTATATTCAGACAGGAAGCCTCAGTGTAGTTGGCGACTTTTCGCTTACGAACCATAATCCCAGTCCATCGTTTCCATTCAGGTGTTTGCTTCATTCTTAGACTTCTCCAGTCAGCGTGAGAGTTACCTGCCTTGGCCAGTACACTGCTATAGAGATGCGCTTCGATGCTGCCTCTAAAAGTCAGGACAATGCTGTAATATGTCAGTTAAGTAGACTGTTATAACATCTCTGAAAACGTTCTAATTGTGGGACCTGGTTCTTTCATCACCGGCTGTGTTTCTTGACGATGGGACTTGAGCACTTTTTTTTTCTATTCAGCCAATAGATCCTGCCATACAAATTTAGCTGTTTAGGGTTTTCAGTCACTCGCTTGTTTCCAGCGATTCCAACCAGATTTTTGTTCTGACATGCCACGATCGGAGTGCTGTTTTTATCAGGATTGATCACTGATCTTATCTTAAAGAGAGAAAGCATTATGTGTAGACTCAAGGGTCTGAGACCGATCCCTGCCTTGCTCTGAAAATGTCCCAGTGCTCAGTTGCTGGGCTTATCTTGCATGTACATAACGTTGTTTGGCATAAGTTCTAAGCACCGCATACAGTATCACATATCTGCTAAATTGTACAAGAGTACTGATTGATAATGTGCTGTTCTTTTGTTCCGGTAATGCATTCATGTAAAACTTGTGTGAAGATGTTGACACATCAGAACTACATTTCAATACAGATAAGACAGATGTCTTTTACGCAGATATTTTCAGTTTTCTGAATGCCCCTCTGTGCCTATTGGAAAGCAGACTTACATTCCTTTTTGACCGGTATGTGTTAACGAAGTGAGTTTATGAAAATAATTTCGGTGGCATTTATGACTGTGCGTGTGTACGCGCGCGCGCGCGCGCGCGCGCGTGTGTGTGTGTGTGTGTGTGTGTGTGTGTGTGTGTGTGTGTGTGTGTGTGTGTGTGTGTGTGTGTGTGTGTGTGTGCGTGCGTGCGTCTGTGCGTGCGTGCGTCTGTGAGCGAGTGTGCGTTCGTGAGAATGTGTGTGTGTGTGTGTGTGTGTATGTGTGTGTGTGTGTGTGTGTGTGTGTGTGTGTGTGTGTGTTGTGTGTGTGTGTGTGTGTGTGTGTGAACGCATGGTCAACTTTAACATTAGTATTATCTCGGCTATTACATGTTCTCGCCAGAACAATATCATTGATTGGCAACAACCCAAGCATACATTTCTTTTTTCTGTTGCAGAGTCAAATGTTGATAACTACTTTTTAGATTTCATCGTACTATTTCAAGGAAAAGAGTTGACTGAAAGGGAGAGAGTGTCAGCTAGGTAGCGGGAGGGAGGATGAGGCCAGCAGTACATCACAGCAACGCGAGCTATTGCATTCGCTCTTGCGGGCGTGGCTAGCGCCGATATACTTACTCTCTCTCTCTCTCTCTCTCTCCTCTCTCTCTCTCTCTCTCTTCTCTCCTCTCTCTCTCTCTCTCTCTCTCTCTCTCTCTCACACTGACTATTGACAGACGTTCTTTGTGCACACCACATCAGATGCACCCCGACGGACATACATGATCTTTTGTTTTGGAATGGATGATGCACAAAGGAGAGAAATAAACAATGAATGTCGCAGTTTCAGCGTCTCGATCAGAACAAATATATGTATGAATATTTATGAATAAAAGAGAGATTAAATAAAGACGATATCTCAACAGCCCAGTTTCTAATCCAGATCCATGCACTCTTAAAAACCACTTCATCCTCAGTACTGACAAGATGAATGTGATGCAAGTTCAACCATTAATTTCATCCCCGTGTGGCTGAATGAATAATGTCATCAGATGTGTCAGCAGAACCCGCGGCATTTTGCCAACCGAAGCTTCTCCATTCTTCAGCGTGTTCGCAGTGGCCTTTCCCTGGCCACGAGTTTGTTGTGTAGCTTTACGTGAGGTCATATCTTTGGCCCTTAAGTTTACAACACGGTGTTGCGTTGCACGTGCACAACTTGCCCTCATTGATTTTTGTAAAAAGCCAGTATCAATAAACTATGTCGGCGTCTCTCTCTCTCTCCTCTCTCTCTCTCTCTCTCTCTCTCTCTCTCTCTCTCTCTCTCTCTCTCTCTCTCTCTTTCAAACATACACACATACACACACACACGCATAACACACACACACACACACACACCACACACACGCACACACGCACACACGCACACACCACACACACACACACACACACACACACACTCACGTGCGCGCACACACACACACACACACACACACACACGCGCGCGCTAACACACATACAACATACAACTGTAATACTGTCGCAGACTATGTTAGGTACATGATACCAAAGGTATGACCAGGGCATTGTGCTAAGACGCAGGTCAGACATCTGCTGAATCGTATCCATGAGACCCTTGTCTTAAATCCTTCTGCCGTTGTCAGTGAATTGTTTATCCGTCAACTGTAAATCCTCTCTCTCTCTCCTCTCTCTCTCTCTCTCTCTCTCTCTCTCTCTCTCTCTCTCTCTCTCTCTCTCTCTCTCTCTCTCTCTCTCTTCTCTCTCCTTGCTTCGTGTGGGACTAGTCCACGGTCAAAGACTTCTCTCTCTCTCTCTCCTCTCTCTCTCTCTCTCTCTCTCTCTCTCTCTCTCTCTCTCTTCTCTCGTGTGGGACTCTGTCCACGTCAGACTCTCTCTTCTCTCTCTCTCTCTCTCTCTCTCT
>CM031597.1:123843089-123860589 GCA_018398815.1 Conus ventricosus | reverse complement strand
TTGCTGTTTCACTGTGTTACCCTGATTGCTTGCTGTTTCACTTGTTACTCTGATTGTTTGATTTTCACTTTTACTCTGATTTCTTGCTGTTTCACGTGTTACTCTGATTTCTTGCTGTTTCCGTGTTACTCTGATTGCTTGCTGTTTCACGTGTTATTCTCATTGTTTGCTGTTTCACGTGTTACTCTGATTGCTTGCTGTTTGACGTGTTTCTCCGATTGCTTGCTGTTTCGCTGGTTACTCCGATTGCTTGCTGTTTCGCTGGTTACTCCGATTGCTTGCTGTTTCGCTGGTTACTCCGATTGCTTGCTGTTTCGCTGGTTACTCTGATTGCTTGCTGTTTCGCTGTGTTACTCTGATTGCTTGCTGTTTCACTGGTTACTCTGATTGCTTGCTGTTTCACTGGTTACTCTGATTGCTTGCTGTTTCACTGGTTACTGTGATTGCTTGCTGTTTCACTGGTTACTGTGATTGCTTGCTGTTTCACATGTTTCTCTGATTGCTTGCTTTTTCACTGGTTTCCCTGACTGCTTGCTGTTTCACTGGTTACTGTGACTGCTTGCTGTTTCACTGGTTACTGTGATTGCTTGCTGTTTCACTGGTTACTGTGATTGCTTGCTGTTTCACTGGTTACTTTGATTGCTTGCTGTTTCACTGGTTACTCTGATTGCTTGCTGTTTCCTGGTTACTGTGATTGCTTGCTGTTTCACATGTTTCTTGATTGCTTGCTCTTTCACTGGTTTCCCTAAATGCTTGTGTTTCACTGGTTACTGTGACTGCTTGCTGTTTCACTGGTTACTGTGATTGCTTGCTGTTTCCCTGGTTACTTGATTGCTTGCTGTTTCACTGCTTACTCTGATTGCTTGCTGTTTCACTGCTTACTCTGATTTGCTTGCTGTTTCACGTGTTATTACTGTGATTGCTTGCTGTTTCATGATTACTCTATTGCTTGCTGTTTCACTTGTTACTCTGATTGCTTGCTGTTTCACGTGTTACTCTGATTGCTTGCTGTTTCACGTGTTACTCTGATTGCATGCTGTTTCACGTGTTACTCTGCTTGCCTGCTGTTTCACTGGTTGCTCTGATTGCTTGCTGCTTCACTTGTTACCCTGATTGCTTGCTGTTTCATGGTTACTCTGATTGCTTGCTGTTTCACTGGTTGCTCTGATTGCTTGCTGTTTCACTGGTTACTCTGATGCTTGCTGTTTCACGTGTTACTCTGATTGCTTGCTGTTTCACGTGTTACTGTGATTGCTTGCTGTTTCACTGGTTACTCTGACTGCTTGTGGTTCACTTGTTACTCTGATTGCTTGCTGTTTCACGTGTTACCCTGATTGCTTGCTGTTTCACTTGTTACGTGTCTTTGTTCCCGTCCTTTTTTGAGGATGTGAAAGTCCTGATATAACCATGCGGCCGGCTGGCCTTTTAACAATGTGACACGACATTAAATCTACCTGCTGATAGCTTCGCTTATTTCATACGTTTCTGGTCTGTGTCTCTCGTTGTACATGCCTCTTCCCTCCCGCTGACTGTTTCAGTTGCAAGAACAAAACGTTTCGGAGCGACTTGCCGGAAGTGAGCGTGATAATTTATCTTCCACAACGAGGCTTGGACTGTTCTGTTGCGCACAGTGCACAGTGTGCTATCGAGGACGCCCAGCCATCTGCTGCGGGAGGTCATTCTGGTGGACGATCTCTCCACCATGGGTATGGCCTGGGTCATAGTCTCTCTGTTTCTGTTTCTGTCTCTGTCTCTCTCTTTCTGTCTCTCTGTCTCTCTGTCTCTGTCTCTGTCTCTCTCTCTCTCTCTCTCTCTCTCTCTCTCTCTCTCTCTCTCTCTCTCTGTGAGTCTCTCTCTCTCTCTCTCTCTCTCTCTCTCTCTCTGAGTCTTCTTCTCTCTCTCTCTCTTCTCTCTTCTCTCTTCTTCTCTCTCTCTCTCCATATTTCAACCCCTTTTACCATGGTGTTCCCCAAGGGTCCATTCTGGGTCTCTTACTCTTTTCAATCTACATAAATGATTTTCCGCTGTAAATGTGAACTTTCGGCAAAAAAGGTACTACAATTCATTACAAATTGCTCTAACATGACAGTCCTTGCTCAGACTTTACAAGAAAGAACGGTGTCGCACAATAGACTGAACAAAATCGGTTGTCACTTCATCCTGAAAAAAAAAAAATTAAATCAATGCTCATGACAACTAAACAAAAGAGTCAAAATCTCACTACAACACTCCCTCGTCATTGCCTGAAAAAGAATTAGGCTGCATGTCATGAAGTACTGGGTGTAACTATTAGTAACAACGTGCATCAGTTAACATCACCGTTTGACTTTCCTATGCAAAAGAATTTTTTGAAGTCCACCAACTGGCCAAAAACCACCTTTTCGACCTCCACTCACGAAAGCTTCACACACACACACACACACACACACACACACACACACACACACACACACACACACACACACACACACCACACACACACACACACACACACACACACACACACACACACACACACACACACACACACACACACATACACGCACGCACGCACGCACATGTGCTCGCACACACACATGGGCCCGTGCCCACACATCCATGTGTACATTCACAACACACACATATACAAAGATAAAAGTGGCACAACCAATGTTAGGTAGATACTCAAGGTCTGACCACGTTGGCCTAATGCGTAGGTCAGACATCTCGCAGCCAGGAGACCCTTTTCTTCAATTCTCTCATCTTAGTTATTTATTCATTTATCCATCAGCTTTAAATCATACGTAGTGTGGTCTCGATATGTAGCGGATGTGGTGTAGCGTCTATGGACTAGTCCGCACGCAGTGACGCCTCCATGATGAAACCGAAACTGAAAGCTATTTTCCAAGCTTACATTCAGTCATACAGTGACTTGGCGTCTACCTTGTGAGACTCCTGTTGTACAAATACATTGAAACTATTGCTGCTGATTCTGCATGATCGTGCACTCAGACTAGTCCTTCTGGACAGCACTAGCTAGCCTCGAGGACACTGACAAGAAAACACTAAGTACTCTTCCCTTAAGCCGCTGACCAGAATAGAGCACGGGACTCATAATGTTCAGGATTATGACGACGGGAAACATCAATGGACATATTCCCAACAAATCTTAAATTAATGTTAGTGAACCGCAAAAAAAAAAAAAAAAAAGAAAAAAAAGAAAAAAGAAAGAAAAACGTGGACAAACGCACAAGACAAAACACAACGCGTTTCGACCTCTTTGGTCTTCTTCAGGCAAGATACAAAATAATTAGGACAACGAAAATGAACGAGCAATCACTAATATAATCATCATCATTTCTACCTTGACTCACACATTATCTCCCTTCTGACCGCCTCGTTTTCATTCAACGCCTATCTTGCGCTGAAGTGAATGAAGATAAGTGATTGCTCGATCATTTTCGTTGTCCTAATTGTTTTGTATCTTGCCTGAAGAAAACCTAAGAGGTCGAAACGCGTCGTGTTTTGTCTTGTGATTCGTTTGTCCACGGTATTTGTTTTTGGGTTTGTTGTTGTTGTTGTTGTTGGTTTGTTGTTGTTATTGTTGTTTTGGCGGTTCGCCAACATTTATTTAAGATTTGTTTAGATTTCCGCCTGCGATCGTCTCACTTTGCAACTAGGACATGTTCCTAATTAATTCCTCAAGGGCCTTCACCCTAATCACTGTCCCCGTTCCAAGACTTAAGCTGTTTAAATCAAGTGGACAATATTCGGGTTCCAACTAACGGCACTTACTCCCAGACTAGATCGGACAACGCCAGTGTATTTCAACCTGCAAAATTCATGACTTCAAACAATTACGGGCTAATGTTGTTTTTATTCTAAAAATGCCCCTCTCCTCCTCCACTTCCCTGTTCTCCCTCCGGTATTCAATAACCATGAACATTACACATGCGTTGTGCTCGACTGGTCACAAGGTTGTTATGATAATGCGTCATGCTTTGATTTGAATATTTTCGAGTGTGGTGTGTGTGTGTGTGTGTGTGTGTGTGTGGTGTTCTGCATGCTTTGAATCTTTCCCCTCTATTCCCTGAGGGAGGATAACAGAAGTGAGCTGTGCAAGATAATGATGTGTGTGTGTGTGTGTGTGTGTGTGTGTGTGTGTGTGTGTGTGTGTGTGTGTGTGTGTGTGTGTGTGTGTGTGTGTGTGTGAGAGAGAGAGAGAGAGAGCATGTGTGTGTGTGTGTGTGTGTGTGTGTGTGTGTGTGTGTGTGTGTGTGTGTGTGTGTGTGTGTGTGTCTGTCTGTCTGTCTGTCTGTCTGTATGTATGTCTGTCTGTCTGTCTGTCTGACTGTGCGTGCGTGCGTAAGTGGGTGTTGTTCCGACTTCCGTCAGGTTCTCAGTCACGAGCCTGGAAAAAATCCTCATATCTGCATATCAGCCCACCAGCAAATCTCTCTGTAAAAGTTGTGGAAGATCCGTCAGGATGTTGTGAGCTGTCCAGCAGACAGACAGCTAAGACAGGCAGCGGGACAGGCAGACAGGTGGACAGACGTTGAGACGGACAGGCACCAAATGAGACAGACTGAAAGATAGACAGGAGGTGAGACAGACATACAGACAAACAGGCACTGAGACAGAGATAGACAGAAAGACATAGACCGACAGACAGCGAGACAGACAGTCACTGAAACAGATAGAGAAGTGGACAGAAGGACAGGCACCAAGACGTACAGGTACCAAGATAGACAGACAGACAGGCAGGCAGGCAGACAGACAGACGGACAGGCATTTACACAGACAGACTGGCACTGAAACAGAGAGGCACAGAGAGAAAGACGTACAGAGAGACCGGCACTGAAACAGACATAGAGAGACAGACGTACAGAGAGACCGGCACTGAAACAGACAGACAGACAGACACTGAAATAGCCAGAGAGACTGACAGGAAGGCAAGCACAGAAGGTTGGACAGACAGACAGGCAGGGTCTAAATCAACGGCCCCATTGCACAATGATATGCTATGACACACACAGGTTTCTTCGTGGACCTGGTGTGTTCAAAAGCCTCCCCAGACTTAGACGATGCTGCTGGACCTCACAGATGCCTGAACTGTTTCACCTCGCAGGTCACAATTCCTACGAACTGTTTCACTGTACAGATCATTGATCATATGTTTGACCTTGCAAATTTACCTGAAGGTTCGTCTGAACCGTTTGTCATTACTGATCACCTGAACACTCCCCTGAACTGTTTGACCTTACAGATCACATGAACACCCCCCCTGAACTGTTTGACTTTGCAGATCACCTGAGGATTCCTCAGAACTGTTTGACCTTTCAGGTCACCTGTACATTCCCCTGAACTGTTTGACCTTTCAGATCACCTGAACACTCCTCTGAACTGTTTGACCTTGCAGATCACCTGAACATTCCCCTGAACAGTTTGACCTTACAGATCACCTGAACATTCCCCTGAACTGTTTGACCTTACAGATCACCTGAACATTCCCCTGAACTGTTTGACCTTACAGATCACCTGAACATTTCCTGAACTGTTTGATCTGACAGATCACCTGAACATTCCCCTGAACTGTTTGACCTTACAGATCACCTGAACATTCCCCTGAACTGTTTGACCTTTCAGATCACCTGAACATTCTCCTGAACTGTTTGACCTGACAGATCACCTGAACATTCCCCTGAACTGTTTGATCTGACAGATCACCTGAACATTCCCCTGAACTGTTTGACCTTACAGATCACCTGAAGGCTCCTCTGGACGAGTACTGGCGGCGGACTGACAGGCGGGTGAAGGTCATCCACGCCCCAGAAAGGGTGGGGCTGACCCGGGCCAGACTGCTGGGCTACGACGTGGCCACCGCCCCCATGCTGGTCTTCTTTGACTCCCACATCGAGTGCTTCCCTGGTGAGTTGGAGGGAGATGGGGTAGGGGTGGTGGTAAGTGGTGGAAACTGTGGCTGCACACCAAAAAAATTCATGCACAAAGGTCATGCTTAAGCAGTCGAGTATTTATAGACTGACGCAATTAGATTGCTTTGAGATTTTTTTTTATTGTGTCTGAAAGTTGATTCTCCTCTTTTTCTTTCATATGGCCATCAAGGTACAAGCCAGGTGGTTCTAAGCAGACAGATTTGAAAATCAAAGGAATGGGACTATTTGGAGTCTGTGAGCTGGCGCAAAGATGGGGTCACGGTGTAAGTGTAGAGGCCTGAAATGTGTGGCAGCTGAGGGGAAGGTCATGTATTTGAAGAATGTACGTTATTTCATCGGTGAACATCCGCCAAAACAAGAGAAATAATTGGTGGGGAGTTGCTCTTTTGATCAATCATGAGTTTAACATTCAATGCTGGCTCAAATTTATAATAGGCCTTAAAACGCTTACATGATTACACAGTGTTTTAGAGCAAAATCCTAATTGTGGTGTGTGGCCCTCTGGAGCTGAGTAGAAGAGGCGCGAGTGGGGGAAGGGGAGAGAGAGTAGAAGGCTGCAAGAGAGGAGGGGTGGGTGATGGTATAGTGGTAGGGCACCGCTTTCGTGTTCATCTTCTTTGATCCAATAATAAACTACTTCTGCTGTCTTTTGAGGTAAGGGGTGACTATAGTGGAAAGGGGGGGGGGGGTGGAGGGGAGGGAGGGGGTTAGCGGCGGAAGAGGAAAATGGGGGTGAGTGTATATAAAAGTGTTGTAGCGTCGCCTTCGTGTCGGGTTTAGTGTGTGAAGGATCAGAGAGTAAAGGTGGTGTTGAGACGGGAGGGTACAGAAGGGCGATGGGAGGGGGTGGGGGGAGGGGGGGGTTGGATAGTGGTGGTGCTGTTGTTGCTGCCTTCATTTTCCTTCGTTTACTTCTTCTAGTGTTTTCCTGATGAACGGAGGGATGGCAAGAGGAGGGGATGAGGGGGGAGCAGGGGATGGGGAGGCGGGAGGGGGGTGGTTGAGGGGGGGGGGGGGGCGGAGGAAGCAGAAGGGAGTGACGAGGGGGACTCGTGGGTGGCATGTGTTTTGGTAGATGTGGACTTTATGTTTCGTAAGTTTTTAAATGGGAGAGAGAGAGACAGACAGACAGACAGACAGACGAACTGACAGGCAGGCAGGCAGACAAACAGACAGACAGAGACGGACAGACAGACAGAGAGATATAGAGAATGATGGACAGACAGATAGATAAACAGATAGACACAGAGACAGAGAGAGAGAGAGACAGACAGTCAGTCAGACATACAGAGACGGACAGAAGGACAGAGATATAGAGAACGACGGACAGACAGCTGAATAAGCAGATAGATACAGAGACAGACAGACTAACAGAAAAGAGACAAACAGACAGAGAGACAGATAGACAAATAGACAAGGAACAAACAGACAGACAGACAGACAGACAGACAGACACACGGACCAGGATACACAAAGAGCCAGTTCACCTCCAAACTAACAGCTGGCTTCCAGGCTGGTACGAACCCCTAGCGGACCGTATAGCCACCGACCCCAACGTGACGGTGTACCCTAGCATCGAGGTCATCGACTACCGCTCCTTCCGCGTGGTGCCCAACCACGATGTGGGCTCCCTGGGCTACTTCCGCTGGAAGGACCTCACCTTCAACTGGGCACCACTGACCCAAGAGCACAAAGCCACACGAAAATCACCGGCTGACCCCATAAAGTGAGTCTTGACTATGCCAGCAGTCTGTCATACTGTGAGAGCTGTCTGCACGGACAGAAAATAAAGGAGAAATTTTTGTGGATGGGATCATGTGTGAGGAGTTTTAATTTGTTTGTTGAAACTACGCGATTGAATCTATGTATTTGTGTTTCTTTGTAGCGTGAAAGATGTTTCATGAATACATAATCAATACCAAACAGAGAAACATTGCAGTTTTATCCTCTGAACAACGCCAGGAGTGAATTCACTTAGTAAAGGAAAGGAGGTGCAGGACGAAAAGGGGGTGTAAGTGGGGCTCCCAGAACAGCGAGGGAGAAAACCCACCTAGCTGTCAGAAAAGGGACAGGGAGTGGGGGGGGGGGTGCTACTACAACAGCAAGAGAAAAAAAAACAGGCCACAAGTTGTCAAGAGAGGAAGCCATCGAAACAGCAAGGGAGAAAAACCCACACAGCTGTCAGAAAAAAGGCCAGCAGAACAGCAAGGAAGATAACCCACACAGCTATCAAAGAGGAGGCTGCCAGAACAGCAAGGGAGAAAAACTCTTTACAGCCATCAAAGAGAAGGCCATCAGAACAACAAGGGAGAAAACCCACACAGCTATCAGAGAGAATACCATCAGAATAGCTAGGGAGATAATGTACACAACTATCAGATAGGGGGCCCAATTAGAACGGCACCAAATCCACAATGAGGCTATTACAACAACACACTGTCAAAGGGACGTTATCAGATCAGCGAGGGAGATAACCCACACAGCTTTTCAGTGAGAAGGCTGTCCGAACAGAAGGTGGGAAAACTCAGCAGAGCTTTCAAAGAGTGGACTATCAAAACACCGAGGGGAAGGCAGGTGGAGGGGGGGGGGGGGGAGAGGGAGGTCAGCGTAAGAACCTACCAGAACACCGAGGAGGAGAAAACATATTTGACCAGTCAAACATGGCAGTGAAACCGAATAGATCTGCAATGAGGGTGAAGATACGAATGCATCGTGTACAATAATTAAGAGAAGACACAGCCTGAGGGTGCTTTCGGTCACTTGACATGGAGTGGACATCGTTAGGGATAACAAGTCTTCAGTTTCAGACAAACTTGCAAAGAGACTTACTTAAAAACAGATTCCACTTAAAACGAGAAAGAAACATTAAAAGATACACAGGACAAACACACCTCATTCCCTTATTAAACCGTACACACATCAAGGCTCCAAACCTGGAGGAACAAAGACTGACAAATGTTTAGACAGAGGAAAACTGACGGCAGACTTGTAGCACGTGCATGTATTTCTAGTAAAAGTGACATCCCTGTACTTTTCGCAGCAGATGCGTTGAACGCCTTGGTGGCAAAAGTCCAATTCAAATGGCCGAGCAATTTATATATCACCACTCTGATTGATCTGGAAGGGAGTGCGTGGGAACTGCGGGGGGGGGGGGGGGGGGGGGGGTGGAGCGCAGAGAGAGGTGGGGGGGAGATGGAAGGGAAAGAGGGGTTGTCGCATGTCGTGCTCACCTTAAGGACAGCTAAGATCTGTTCGCCTTGTCCTTGGTAACTACTGCTTACTAAACCAAGGAAGTTTAGTAAATACAGATTTGGGCTCGAGATTTACTTAAGTTTTATAAACTCTGTGTGTGTGTGTGTGTGTGCGTGTGTGCGTGTGCGTGTGTGTGTGTGTGTGTGTGTGTGTGTGTGTGTGTGTGTGTTGTGTGTCTGTGTGTCTGTGTGTGTGTGGAGTGTGTGTGTGTGTGTGTGTGTGTGTGTGTGTGTGTGTGTGTGTGTGTGTGTGTGTGTGCGCGCGTGGAGTGTTGGGGTGTGTGTGTGTGTGTGTGTGTTGTGTGTGTGTGTGTGTGTGTGTGTGTGTGTGTGGTACCGTGTGGTGTGTGTGTGTGTGTGTGTGTGTGTGTGTGTGTGTGTGTGTGTGTGTTGTGTGTGGTGTGTGGAGTGTGTGGTGTGTGTGTGTGTTTGTGTGTGTGTCTGTGTGTGTGTCTGTGTGTGGAGTGTGTGTGTGTGTGTGTGTGTGTGTGTGTGTGTGTGGTGTGTGTGTGTGTTGTGTGTGTGTACAGATCCCCCACAATGCCAGGCGGTCTGTTCGCCATCAGCGGGAAGTTCTTCACACAGCTGGGCACCTACGACCCGGGGCTGAAGTACTGGGGAGGCGAGAACATTGAAATCTCCTTTAAGGTGCTGCAGCCGTGGTGGTGGTGACGATGATGATGGTGGTGGTGGTGACGATGATGATGGTGGTGGTGGTGCCGGGGGTGGTGGTGGTGGTGATGTTGGTGATGTGGTGGTGGTGGTAGTGGTAGTGGTAGTCGTTGCTGTTGTGCTGTAGTAGTAGTA
Organism: Conus ventricosus; assembly: GCA_018398815.1. Lineage (NCBI taxonomy): Eukaryota > Metazoa > Mollusca > Gastropoda > Neogastropoda > Conidae > Conus > Conus ventricosus. Next base: position 123,850,598 of record CM031597.1, on the reverse strand, counting down.
GTAGTAGTAGTAGTAGTAGTAGTTGTAGTTGTAGTAGTAGTAGTAGTGGTGGTGGTGGTGGTGGTGGTGGTGTGATAGTAATGGTGGTGGTTGCAGCAGCACAGCAGCAGCAGTAGCAGTAGTAGCAGCAGTAGAAATAATTGCGGTGGTGGTAGAGCTGTTACTGTTACTTCTGATGAACATTACGTTTTTGTTCGTTTATTTGTTGTGAGGGTTTTTTTTTATTGTCATGTGAGTCTAAGCCATTGATTGACGTGATGGAGTTTGGACACAGGGGATCTCCATGTCTTCAGTCAGCCACCACAGGGTGGAGATGTCGTCATGACTCCAGTCCTGCACTGTATCCATGAGAGATTCCTTAAACCCGGAACGCCTCCTTTCCAAGACTGTGCTTGTTACTATTGCTGCTGATAATGTGTTTCATGGTGGTGGTTATGGTGAGAGCTCAAGTGGTTGTGACTGTGTCTGCTGCTGCTACTGCTGCTGCTGCTACTGCTGCTGCGCTGCTGCTGCTGCTGCTGCTGCTGCTGCTGCTGCTGCTGCTGCTGCTGCTGCTGCTGCCGCCCCCGCTGTTGCTGCTGCTGCTGCTGCTGCTGCTGCTGCTGCTGCTGCTGCGAGAATTGTCTTCTGCCCACATCAGTTTCTGTGGGTCAGGCTCGCAAGAAGTCTTTTGAGTGGTGGGGGACTGGGTGGCAGGACAGAGGGGCCAGCCACATATTGTTTGTCCCATCAGCTGCCGTTCCTTCTCCGAGGGCCCTAATGGAGAATTGTCTGTACTGATGACACACCATGTCTTCGAGTCCCGTTCTTTTCATGCTTCTTGACTGGCCTGCTGCCGGGCACGTTGTTTCTTCATGTGGGGAACATCTCAGACAGCGTGCGTGTGCACACTTTCTTGTTGCCAATTCTACTCCTGAAAACTGTCAGGGGTGAGGATGGGGGTGGGGGTGGGGGTGTTTTGCGCTTGTATAGGTATTACACGTGCCGCCTGAAGACAACCAAACTGATGGACGAGTCACTTGATTATTTTTTTACTGTGTATAAAAAAAAACTTTTTAGTTCGTTGTATGAGTTCATTTGTATTTTACCTTGTTTTACTAACGTTGCCCTCTCTCTCTCTCTCTGTCTCTCTGTCCTCTGTCTCTCTCTCTCTCTCTCTCTCTCTCTCTCTCTCTCTCTCTCTCTCTCTCTCTCTCTCTTAACCTTTGAATACAGGTAGTTTGTGAACGTAACGACAATCATAATGACTGCGATGACGACGACAACCACGACGAGGATTATGACGATAATGAAGATGATGATGATGACGATGATGATGATGGTGGTGGTGATGATGATGATGATGATGATGATGATGATGATGATGATGATGATGATGATCCAGCAAATAACGACAATGAGGAAGATGACAATAACGATGAATATACCATTGAGATCATGAAAATTAATAAGAGGAAGGCAATGACGGTGACGGTGGCGATTCTGATCTTGAAAAAAATAATCAACACAATGACCGTCATAAGCGAGCCATAAGTCCTCGTCACACTAGCGAGCCTTTCGTTCAAATACGTGGGGAAGAAACACTTCTGTTGTTGCACTTCTTCCCTCGCCTCACCAAGCTGTGATTACACTGTTCGGGTGAGTTCGAAGGAAAGCAGTATAAAGATGGACTGGTCTCGTGACTGGAAGACTGAAGTCATTCCTTGCTTTGGCGTTCACTCCACGTTATTAATTTAATGTGCGCTGGCGTGTTCAAACTTCTCTGTTTCAGTGCAGTAAGAAATGACAAGTCGAATCATATTTGATAATAATAGTAATATGATAATGACAATGGTAATAATGATAAAAATCATAATAATGATAAAATGATAATAAAAGCAACAACAACAGGAACATAGCGTTTATAAAGCGCCTTGCCAAAGGTTCTAGGCGCTGACAATCCACACTCTTGTGTACACAACGGGCTGCCTTCCTGGGTAGTGCTGACTGAAGCTGGCTGCTGGCGCTTCATTCAGTCGTTTCCCGTGTCATCCAGTCAATATCGTTCACTCACTTTCCTTACTGTCTTCATCCTTTCAATTTCTCACGCAGGGTGCATGCTATGTGCAACGTGTCATCCATACCAACGGCCAAACTGGCCTTCTCTTCCGAAATCTGGTGATGAAATTTTATGTGCGTGCAAGATGTTATGCGTGCTCTCACATACGAAACCTCGGTTTATAGTCTCATTCGAAGGACTGTTTGGGAAATGGAGTCAGAACCAATGTTAACTCCGAAGGAAAAATCCCCATGTACCGAAACGGCCCGGGGGCGATTCGAACCCGCAACCCCAGGTTCACCAAAATTACTAGTCCGGCTTTTCCAGTTCAGCTATTCCGACCCCTATTGACACAGAATCGGAAAGCCAGAACGTTTTCTCGCTCTTAGTGGAAAACAACAGACCCAATTGGCACCCAGAGGAGATGGTAGGTGGCTGAACACACGACCTTCACCTTTGCTTTGACCGGGCGATCACTTCCGCTGTGTGACTGTCTCGCCTGAAAAAAAGAAAAGAAATTGAGCATGTTCAACTCTCTGAATTGAGTGGTAAGCGAATGTTGCTTGTAGCCCAGCCGACCGCAAAGGGCCATATCAGGGCGATCACTGCGTTGAAATCAACTCACTAGTCGTTTCAGAAAAAAACAACTCAAATAACCTTCTAAAAAACATGCAGGAAATTTGGTTTAAACTCTGTCTTCCGTAAAATCGTAGATCAGGTAAAAGATGTTAAACTAAGAGAAACTTTGCTCTCATGCACAGCCATCTTCGTTGTCACACTTGTCGAGTGTCAAAAAGCGTGCGCATTTAGTGTTCGACTCTCCCATTGTGACGATTGCTTTATTCCATTTCTTTTTTCTCCCTTTTTCTGTTCTCTTCCTGTCACCCCACCCAACCTCTCTCTCTCCCTCCCCCATACGCCGCTTGAGAAAGCTGAGAACTGTCACTGTGCTGTGTTCCTTCAGGCGTGGATGTGTTACGGGTCAGTGGAGATGGTGCCTTGCTCCCACGTGGGACACATCTTCCGGATGACGAACCCTATCAAGTGGAAGACGAACATCGGTCTGACCAACGTAGCCAGGGTGGCCCACGTCTGGATGGACGACTACAAGAACTACTTTCTGGAGCGGAATCTTTTCAACGTGGTAGGTGAAGAGGCTGAGTTTCCGGTCCTGTCTCTTCCTCTGATCTGTCACTTTAGGGACCGATTCGTTTCACGGCTGAAAGACACGTACAGGGGGTAGCCTCCGCTGAATCAGCTGCTGTTGCTAATGGTGGCATTTCCCTTCGATTCGACACACAGCTAGACAGACACTCTGTACCACTATATGTCCTCACGTGGGACGGGAAAACCTGTCTTCCAGGCACACAATCGGCTATGGATCTCGTAGAGGAAGGAATTAAGCGAATGGGGCCTGATGCTCCCTGTATCTGCAGTAACAATCTCACAGTAGACATTGTGAGTAAGGTGTGCAAGAAATGACTTCAAACAGCAGGAGTCTTTTAGGTGAACACACATGAGCACGTGTGCGCGCGCACACACGCACACACACACACACACACACACACACACACACACACACACACACACACACACACACACACACACACACTCACACACGGCATTTTTTAACGGAAGTTTTGACTCGTCGGAAGACACTGAACATTGAAAATTAGGTCATAACTATACTCGGTCTTTTTTTTTACAGTTTTTCATAACCTCACTACCGCCCTTGCCCAAATTTGCCTCTGAAAAGATTTTTTTTTAATACCAGGCGTCTGTAGTCAAACAGTTAAAGTGTTGCATTTTTTGGGGCGGGTTCTGGGATTCAAGCCTCTCATGGGGGTGGGATTTTCACGACTTGAAAACTCTCTCTGTCCACCCAGCGGTACGTGGATTGAAAACTCTCTCTGTCCACCCAGCGGTAACGTGGATTGAAAACTCTCTCTGTCCACCAGCGGTACGTGGATTGAAAACTCTCTCTGTCCATCCCAGCGTACGTGGATTGAAAACTCTCTGTCCACCCAACGGTACGTGGATTGAAAACTCTCTCTGTCACCCAGCGGTACGTGGATTGAAAACTCTCTCTGTCCACCCAGCGGTACGTGGATGCCTGACTCAGTACAGGGGCTCAAAGCTGTGGAAGGAGAGGGATGGGCGGCAGTGGCCTCGCTGTGGAAGGAGAGGGATGGGCGGCAGTGGCCTCGCTGTGGGAAGGAGAGGGATGGGCGGCAGTGGCCTCGGGGTGTGAACGTGTAACAGTGCGCTTTTCCCTATGACCATTGGACCATGAGATCTAATTTCAACTTGAAGGTTTAAAACAAAAGGTTAAGAAGGGGCCCGTAAATGTAACATCATCCTAAAAAGTGGAACAGAGTAAACTTCGTTTCCTCTAAACACGCAGGAACAATCTGAAGCTCCACACTGTCAGGAACGTGCGTCTGACGACCAGCTCACCCAAGGGATGTTACTCGAATATTGACTTAGCACAATCTGTTGAACGGTTTCGATGAACATTTACTGCGCCAGACCTAAAAAAACACGCTTATCACACAGCAGATCTGCAGACACGGGAAGCAAGCTATGCATGCAGACTTTTCCATTTCTGATGTAAAACCATGCTATTTATAGCCAGCCGACCACGGAGGCCCTATTTGTGGCAGGAAACGAGTTCAAAACGGAACTAGGCGCAAGTGAACAATGTAACCAGGTCGTGCAATGAAACTAAAAGAGCACGCTTGCGCATATCAGGTAAAGCTAGTTATTGGAGAGAAAAAAAGCATCGAAAAGTGCGGGGCCCAAAGGGAGGGGGTGGGGGGAGGGGGAGTCGTTGCTTTTCATGTTAGTCCGTACCTTTGTGTGATCGCATAAAAGAGTGCATACTATCAGCGAAAGAAATTGGGGAGGGAAAGGAATGGTTCCATGTAATCTTTGCAAATGAGAGGGGAGAGAGAGAGAGAGAGAGAGAGAGAGAGAGAGAGAGAGAGGAGAGAGAGAGAGAGAACCTAGATGATTTCGGCAAGAATGTTTCTTTTCAGGGAGACTACGGTGACGTATCCGAGCGACAAAAATTACGCCAAAGGTTAGGGTGTCGTGACTTTGACTGGTACATCAAAAATGTTGGGCCTATCCCCGATGTACCTCAGCATGTCAGCCACGCCGGAGAGGTGAGTGCGTCAGGGAGACAGAGCTCAAACACCAATGGCCTTTAGTAAACTAGAATAATGATGGGGGTAGACGCAGTTATAACAATGCTGAGAATCAGCCAGAGTCCTCTCTCTCTCTCTCTCTCTCTCTCTCTCTCTCTCTCTCTCTCTCTCTCTCTCTCTCTCTCTCTCTCTCTCTCATGGAGGTCCATCACGAGTGATGATGACGTCAGTAACGACACAGCTGACCACACAGCTGACCACACAGCTCAAATTCAGATGGACAGATACAGTCACACTGTGGGCATGCAGCAGCAGAGGCTAGGTCCAGCCTCCTCTGCTTGCGGGATTGATGCTTCTGGTCCAGGACTGCGAGACGTCTCTCTTCCAAGTCTTATGCTTTGTGGTGGACAGCAAGTCGCCAGACACTGCGGTCAGTGGTGAGGGTCTCCTCTCCCATCCAGCCCGCCGAATACCAAAGGCTGCTACGGATGCTTTCAATCAGTCTGTGGAGGGTCTGAGTGGCCGCATAGTGTTTCTTTAGCTGGATGCCAACTCTGAGAAGATAACCAGCTTCGTAAGTCGCATGTTGGCCATACAGATCCCATGTCCAGCTTATCAAAGCAGAGCCGTCATATAAAATGCCTCGATACCAGGCAAGTTTACTCTGAGAAGCACGTCTATATTAGAGACTCTATCCTCCTAAGAGATACTTATGATCTTGCGCGGACAGCGGGTGTGTAGAATTGGCCGACTGTTTTTAACTGTTTCCTTATACTGTCAATGTTTCTCAGCCACAAAGCAGGATAGTAATGACTCCCACCTTGTAGACAGCAAGCTTAGTACATAGTTGTTATGCCATGTTCACCTTACACTGACTTCCACAGCCCGCCGAAAGAAGCACCCACCCTTGCAAGTGAACTGATGTTTCTGTGTCCATGCTGACGGCTGAGCTCAAGGTATCTCCCAAGTAGGTGAGCTCTCCACACTGTTCAGAATTGTTCCCTCGGTTTCCATACAAGGCTCTGGAGGAGCCAGGCCAGTTGCAGGCTGAAGCATCACATCTATCCTCTGCAGCCTGGCGGTCAGACCGAGGGTTGAACTGCTGTGAGGACAGGTTATTGGCAAGTGCCTGCAGGTCTGGCTCGTTTAATGCTGCAAGTAGGCAGTCAACGACAAACAAGAAGTCTCTCATCAGAGTTTCAAGGACTTTGGTTTTTCCTTTAGAGGCCTCAAGTCGAAGACGTGACCATCAATCTTTACCGAACAGTGATCCCTGTGTCAGTCGAGGAGGGAGCAGCAAACAGTGTGGGCTGCGATCATGAGGCTGAAGAGTGTAGATGGCAAGACACGTCCTTGTTTATAGCCCAGCCGACCACTGGAAACTGGAAAAGGGTCAGACACAGAGCCATTTTCCACAAGCGTGGCCAACATGCCGTCACGGAATGGTCTGATAATATTGACGAACCCTGCGGAACAGCCAAGTTTGGACAGAAAGTCCCCTAAGCCCTCACGGCTTGGGTGTCAAAAGCCTTTTGTTATGTCCATGAAGAGAATGTTGTGATGTGTATTTGCTCGTGGCTCTTTTCCAACATTTGAGAGATCAAAAGATCATGTAAATCGTCCTTCTGTTGCTCTTAATGTCACACTGGTTTTCAGATATCACATCATCCAACAGGTGATGTGATGTGATTGAGGATGGTACGAGAAATAGTCTTTCCTGCGATGATCAATAGCGAAATACCTCTAAGGTTATCACACACAGTTCTATCCCCTTTGTTCTTATAAAGGTGAATGATATTGGCATCCTCAAGGTCCTGTGGCTCTGAGCCCTCCCCAAACTGCCGCATTAGCTCAAAAACATGGATGCCATGGCCTCACCTACTCGTTGAATATCTAGGGGGAATTCCATCAGGGCCTGGTGCTTTCCTGTCTTGGAGCTGCTTGATGGTTTCCTGAGTTTCCTCTAAACTTTACGGATCATAAAGAGATTCCAAGACTGGGCGAATGGGCACATTCTGCTTTGCCTGCTCATCGATGTGTGACAGTCTCCAGCAGTGAGCTATGTCTCTCTTCTTTGTGAGGAGGGTGCCGTCGGCTGATCGAACAGGAGCCATGGAACTGGATAAGGGGCCTCACACATCCTTCCCGACAGCAAAGAACATCTCTGATTTGTGCTCCTCTGCGTTCTGTCGGATTTCTACAGACCTGCTCCCCATCTCTTGTTCATTTACCGCAGGTGTAGGTTGGACTTGTCTCTGAGATGCGCAGAACGGTCACGCTTGGCAGATTGTCACGACCGACCCCTGGAGGTCTGTCCCTGAC
>CM031597.1:123795941-123842089 GCA_018398815.1 Conus ventricosus | reverse complement strand
CAGCGCCACGCCGGAGAGTGTGAGTGCGTCAGGGAGACAGAGCTCAACACCAATGGCCTTTAGTAAACTAGAATAATGATGGGGTAGACGCAGTTATAACAATGCTGAGAATCAGCCAGAGTCCTCTCTCTCTCTCTCTCTCTCTCTCTCTCTCTCTCTCTCATGGAGGTCCATCACGAGTGATGATGACGTCAGTAACGACACAGCTGACCACACAGCTCAAATTCAGATGGACAGATACAGTCACACTGTGGGCATGCAGCAGCAGAGGCTAGGTCCAGCCTCCTCTGCTTGCGGGATTGATGCTTCTGGTCCAGGACTGCGAGACGTCTCTCTTCCAAGTCTTATGCTTTGTGGTGGACAGCAAGTCGCCAGACACTGCGGTCAGTGGTGAGGGTCTCCTCTCCATCCAGCCCGCCGAATACCAAAGGCTGCTACGGATGCTTTCAATCAGTCTGTGGAGGGTCTGAGTGGCCGCCCAGTGTTTCTTTAGCTGGATGCCAACTCTGAGAAGATAACCAGCTTCGTAAGTCGCATGTTGGCCATACAGATCCCATGTCCAGCTTATCAAAGCAGAGCGTCATATAAAATGCCTCGATACCAGGCAAGTTTACTCTGAGAAGCACGTCTATATTAGAGACTCTATCCTCCTAAGAGATACTTATGATCTTGCGCGGACAGCGGGTGTGTGGAATTGGCCGACTGTTTTTAACTGTTTCCTTATACTGTCAATGTTTCTCAGCCACAAAGCAGGATAGTAATGACTCCCACCTTGTAGACAGCAAGCTTAGTACATAGTTGTTATGCCATGTTCACCTTACACTGACTTCACAGCCGCCGAAAGAAGCACCCACCCTTGCAAGTCAACCTGATGTTTCTGTGTCCATGCTGCCGGCTGAGCTCAAGGTATCTCCCAAGTAGGTGAGCTCTCCACACTGTTCAGAATTGTTCCCTCGGTTTCCATACAAGGCTCTGGAGGAGCCAGGCCAGTTGCAGGCTGAAGCATCACATCTATCCCCTGCAGCCTGGCGGTCAGACCGAGTGTCACGGACCGACCCCTGGAGGTCTGCCCTGACAGGATCGGTCTAGGTGAGAGTGAAGGGAGTGACTGACCTCGCACGCCTCGCAAGAGCCCACACGACAAAGATTACGATACAACACCCCATTTATTCACTCCAAACACACACAGTCATAAATAAGCATTCAACACACACAACATGCACAATCACAATCAGCATTCCAACGCACACAACATGCACAATCACAATCAAGCACTCCAACACACACAACATGCACAATTATAAATAAACATTTCACCATATGACGTACACAATTACAATTACAGCATTCCAGCACATATGACATATACACAATTATAAAGAAACATTTCCAGCATCCTCCCTTCCCACACCCTGGAGTGCCTCCACACCCCTGCCTCTGTCAAGTCTACTGGGAGCACCCTATCGCACTAGGTGCTCCGAACCGGGTCGGTTCTCGCAGGGAGTCGCTCAAAGCCGACACCCTCGGCACACAAGCAGGCAGTGAAGAGCGCGTCCCGGAGGGGGTGGGGGGGGTGGGGGGAACGTGGCGCTGTTACTGGAGGTCCTGGACGGGGGTCAGGGCCGGCAGTCAAGACGGCGGGCTCCTCTACAGTCCGCGGTCCCGACCAGAGCGTGGCCTCGACCAGCGCGTGGCAACCATCCAGTCCGCGGTCCCAGCCAGAGCGTGGCCTCAACCAGCACGTGGCACCATCCAGTCCGTGGTCCCAGCCAGAAGCGTGGCCTCAACCAGCACCGTGGCACCATCAGTCCAGACTCCGGGTGAAGCCCCCGGGGAGGGGGGGGGGGGGGGGGGAACGTAGCTGGGAGGAGAGAAGAAAGGGAGGGAAGGAAGAAGGAAGGAGGAAGGAGGAAGGAGAAGGAGGAAGGGTACTGGAACCCCGCTGTCAGTACAGTCTGACCCATGCTGTTAAATCTTAACAGCCACTCGCATGATGGGCGAGGGGAAGTCTACTAAATGCCCAATAATCCCAGCTCAACACAGACCTGAGCATAACACAGTAAACCCATCGAATCAGGAATGTTCACTAGGGTCTTCTCACACGATGCAGGTAAAAGACTGCATTAAATCAACAGGTTATAAAACAAATATGAATTATCTTCACCCTTCTCTCACTCACGTTTAACATTTGCCTTTCTTAGGAAATAACCAACACAGCGACCATCGCTTTATAACTGCCACCACATTTGCAAACAACAATTCAATGGCACAATTGTCACACTCCATAGCCACACTTCAAAATAACACAAATCTCCAACCACGCATCCAAACGACAAATCATGCGTACGCACGCTCGCGAACATAAAACTCGTTCTCCTTACACACACAAACAGACGGTGGCCGAAGGATAAGAGTCCGGCGAATGTGACAGGGGCGGACGAGCGAGACCAAGCAAGTTCCAACCCTGAATCACCAGGTTCTCTCCATCCCCACCGACTACCGCATCACCAGATGCATAAACGGAGAGAAAGAATTTTGGAAATAATTTAGAATGGCCAGGTTAAAGATTGAATTAACCAGAGAAAAGGTCTCAAACAATATTTCTCTTACAATTTCGAAAACAAAAAGAAAATTGCGAAAAAGAGAAGACGAAGCCGGCTAACAACAACAAACCAAAACAAACAAACCACGAAACTGATGCTTCCAGTACCCGTGGGTGACCCGAAGGGGGGGTTCAAACGACTCTCTCTGCCCTCTGTCCAGTCGAGAGGACAGAGGACAGGTGCGGAGAAAGAAGAAGTGATGTCCCTCTCCTACAGGCCGACTGTAGGAATTAAAGATACCGACGTACCTCGATGATAGGGGGAAAGAACCAAGACCGGAGCAGGCGCTCCCAGAGACAATCTTCCGCTCGAGTGAAGAGCTAACCTCCCTAGCAATGGGGCCAACATGCCATGCTGCGTCACAGAGTGAGCTTTACTTCAAACTAAAAGAAATGAAGCACGTGCGACAGGTAAAAAGACAGGCGAGGGGCCCCGATAGACAGCAAGTTCGAGAGAAAGGTACCAGCCACCGTGAACCTACGGGATGAATAGCACGGGCAGTGGAAAAGAGAGAGAGAGAGAGAGAAAGCAAACGAAGTTGAGCTGAACTACACCAAGGTGCAACGCACCACAAGCCACATAAGGGACGGATACACGACAACAGCAACGACAATAAACAAATGAATAATTCCGCCACCCTAGATGGGTCAAACGTCGTAGGCCTCGTGACAAACTCGTGACACCCAGGGTGAACTGCTGTTTAGGACAGGTTATTGGCAAGTGCCTGCAGGTCTGGCTGTTTAATGCTGCAAGTAGGCAGTCAACGACAAACAAGAAGTCTCTCATCAGAGTTTCAAGGACTTTGGTTTTTCCTTTAGAGGCCTCAAGTCGAAGACGTGACCATCAATCTTTACCGAACAGTGATCCCTGTGTCAGTCGAGGAGGGAGCAGCAAACAGTGTTGGCTGCGATCATGAGGCTGAAGAGTGTAGATGGCAAGACACGTCCTTGTTTTATAGCCCAGCCGACACTGAAAACTGGAAAAAGGGTCAGACACAGAGCCATTTTCCACAAGCGTGGCCAACATGCCGTCACGGAATGGTCTGATAATATTGACGAACCCTGCGGAACAAGCCAAGTTTGGACAGAAAGTCCCTAACCCCTCACGGCTTGGGTGTCAAAAGCCTTTTTGTTATGTCCATGAAGAGAATGTTGTGATGTGTATTTGCTCGTGGCACTTTTCCAACATTTGAGAGATCAAAAGATCATGTAAATCGTCCTTCTGTTGCTCTTAATGTCACACTGGTTTTCAGATATCACATCATCCAACAGGTGATGTGATGTGATTGAGGATGGTACGAGAAATAGTCTTTCCTGCGATGATCAATAGCGAAATACCTCTAAGGTTGTCACACACAGTTCTATCCCTTTGTTCTTATAAAGGTGAATGATATTGGCATCCTCAAGGTCCTGTGGCTCTGAGCCCTCCCCAAACTGCCGCATTAGCTCAAAAACATGGATGCCATGGCCTCACCTACTCGTTGAATATCTAGGGGGAATTCCATCAGGGCCTGGTGCTTTCCTGTCTTGAAGCTGCTTGATGGTTTCCTGAGTTTCCTCTAAACTTTACGGATCATCAAGAGATTCCAAGACTGGGCGAATGGGCACATTCTGCTTTGCCTGCTCATCGATGTGTGACAGTCTCCAGCAGTGAGCTATGTCTCTCTTCTTTGTGAGGAGGGTGCCGTCGGCTGATCGAACAGGAGCCATGGCACTGGATAAGGGGCCTCACACATCCTTCCCGACAGTAAAGAACATCTCTGATTTGTGCTCCTCTGCGTTCTGTCGGATTTCTACAGACCTGCCCCCCATCTCTTGTCGTTCATTTACCGCAGGTGTAGGTTGCACTTTGTCTCTGAGATGCGCAGAACGGTCACGCTTGGCAGATGAATCTTTGATGTGTAGCCAGCTGGTGAAAACTACCTTCTCCTGTGTCTGCAGATGGATAATCTCTCTCTTTATTATTGCTGTCAAACACTTCTGATGTTATCGCGAGGTTTATGAGCACGAACGTGTGTGTATGTTTGGAGGGAAGGGAGAGAATTTCAGTGTGAGGGCAGCAACGAAAGAGTAAAGGATGGTGGTAGGAGACAAGGAGCGTGTGTGTGTGTGTGTGTGTGTGTGTGTGTGTGTGGTGTGTGTGTGTGTAAGTGTGTGTGTGTGTGTGTGTGTGTGTGTGTGTGTGTGTGTGTGTGTGTGTGTGTAAGTGTGCACGGCCGCAACTATGAGTGCATTCAGGTGCGTGCGTGCGTGCGTGCGTGCGTTTCGTGTGCGGTGTGAGTGTGTGTGTGTGTGTGTGTGTGTGTGTGTGTGTGTGTGTGTGTGTGTGTGTGTGAGGTGTCTGTGTGTGTGCGTGCGTGTACGGTGTCAGTGTGTGTGTGTGTGTGTGTGTGTGTGTGTGTGTGTGTGTGTGTGTGTGTGTGGTGTCTGTATGTGTGCGTGCGTGTACGGTGTCAATGTGTATGTGCGCGCGCGCGCGCACGCGTGCGTGTGTGTGTGTGTGTGTGTGTGTGTCTGTGTGTCTGTGTGTCTGTGTGTGTGTCTGTGTCTGTGTTTTCTGACAGTGGTGCAGATAACAAAGTGATTTCAGATGTTAAGGCGTCGAGTCAAGCTGTTTCGAACAGATAAGGGAGGAGCGTTTCAACGAGGGCTTGTTCTTCAATCAACTTCTTAGAGTCTAGACATGTTAAGAGTGGTAGGCTTGTTCTTGAGGGTTCTCGGAATCGAAGAAAAAGTGAATTCAGCGGCCTTTGTCAAGACGTTTTCGTGGTTTCACATAATTGGAGACGAAAGGGGATACGAATATTTAAAATGACCAACCGGCTTGACTTGTGAGAAATGGGAAATAGCCCCGGATGTGAGCCAGGTGATCCTGCCTGTTTCAGTCGAAGATGAACGTGAGCTGGGTGACCTTGACTGTTTCAGTTTAAGGTGAACGTGAGCTGGGTGACCTTGACTGTTTCAGTTTAAGGTGAACGTGAGCTAGGTGACCTTGACTGTTTCAGTTTAAGATGAACGTGAGCTGGGTGACCTTGTCTGTTTTCAGTTGAAGGTGAACGTGATCTAGGTGACCTTGACTGTTTCAGTTTAAGGTGAACGTGAGTACGTGACCCTGACTGTTTTCAGTTCAAGGTGAACGTGAGCTGGGATGACCTTGCTGTTTTAGTTAAATGTGGACGTGGGTAGTGACCCCTCTATTTTAGTTGAAGGTGAACGTGACCTGGTGACCTTGCCTGTTTTAAGTTAAAAGGTGAACGTGAACTAGGTGATCTTGAATGTTTTTAGTTCAAGGTGAACGTGAGCTGGGATGACCTTGCCTGTTTTAAGTTAAAAGGTGAACGTGAGCGAGGTGACCTTGCCTGTTTTAAGTTAAAAGGTAAACGTGAGCGAGGTGACCTTGCCTTTTGGTTTAAAAGGTGAACGTGAGCTAAGTGACCTTGCCTGTGGTTGAAAGGTGAACGTGGGGTAGGTGACCTTGTCTCTTTCAGTTGAAGGTGAAGGGGAGCTTAATGACCTTGCCTGTTTCAGTTAAAGGTGAAAGTGAGCTAGGTGACATTGCCTGTTTCAGTTGAAGGTGAACCTGGATGGGTCGCATCACTGCATTGACAGCTTGGCCCTGTCAGTCCTGTGCCCAAATTCGCCCGCCTGCCACGGCTTAGGAGGCAACCAGGTAATACAGTGCTCTCCTTTATTTCTCTCTCTCTCCCCTCTCTTCTCTCTCTCTTCTCTCTCTCTCTCTCTCTATATATATATATATATATATATTATATATAAAATATATATTTGTGTGTGTGTGTGTGTGTGTGTGTGTGTGATTGTTATTATTATTATTATTATTATCATCATCATCATTATCATCATCACCCACATCTTTCATCATATTATTATTTATTTTATTACAAAGAGGACTTTAAAGGGGAGATAAGTATATTCGCTCAACTGCCTTATATGTTCATAGTTTTCGTTTCAAACGTAAACGCTATAATCAATTTTCATCGAATGGAACAGGACGGGCAAAGTCAGTGGAATTCCAAGAGCAGGTTGTATCTGTGATTTTAAATGCTTCCTTTAATTCTATCATGGAGTGTCCATTTTTTTCGACATAGGTAAAAGAATGTTATCAGGAAGATTTAACGACCTAAACATGTTTCTCTTTTGAAATTTTGTTATGTGTGGATGAACGATTTTTTTAGGACTTAGTAAATTCATTAAAACTTGTAAAATTTCCGTTTACTAGATTGTTGTGAGCGCTCTTTTAAATCTTGTTTTCTGAAATCCCATGCTCTAGGAAATTAAATTTCGAATTCTGAATCTTGATTTTGGATGGATTTCCGGATGGCGTTCATCTCTCTCTCTCTCTCTCTCTCTCTCTCTCTCTCTCTCTCTCTCTCTCTCTTCTCTCTCTTCTCTCTTTCTCTCTCTCAGAGAGGAAGGGGAGGGGAGAGAGAGAGAGAGAGAGAGAATCAATATCACCTAACGTAGGACCTATTACAAAATTGAATAGATTTTGTGTTTGATCCCTTGAAATAAACATTTTGTTTACTCAATAAAATTCCCAATTGTCATTGTCATTGTCTCTCTCTCTCTCTCTCTCTCTCTCTCTCTCTCTCTCTCTCTCTCTTCTCTCTCTCTCTCTGTGCGTGCGTGTGTGTGTTGTGTGTGTGTGTGTGTGTTGTGTGTGTGTGTGTGTGTGTGTGAAACGTTCTAATCATGTTTGTTCGTATTTTTCTGTAATTTTTCAATACGCTTTTATTACGTGTCTTTTCTTGTGATCCCGCTTTCTTACCAAAGTATTCCTGATGGAACTTCATCCTCTTATCCGAAAGTTTGCAACTGACGACAAGCAGTAACACTGCACCGTGCTATATCGATGATGGTATTAAGGCATGCTGTGATTGGCTGATCGGTTGACAGTGATGTGTCACGGTGTCGTAACTGGCTGATTTCAGTTCTGGTACATGTCGGAAGATGGAGAGATCTTCCGGATGAAAAGCGTATATGTGACAAAAATGGAACCATCGTGGGTCAACCTGCACTGCCGCGACAAGTGGAACATTACACCGGTAGGGGATGACTTTCCCTCTGTCTTCTTTGTTTGCTTGTTTTTGTTTTGTTTTGTTTTTTGATTGTTTGTTTTTGTTGTTGTTGTTTTTTAGTTGTTGTTTTTTTAAATTTCCTTAGATAGAGCAATGTCACACAGGAATTCCGAAACAGTGTGTGAGTGAGTGAGTGTGTGTGTGTGTGTGTGTGGTGTGTGTGTGTGTGTGTGTGTGTGTGTGTGTGTGTGTGTGTGTGTGTGCGTGCGCGCGCGCGCGCGAGCGTTCGCGAACGCGCGCCAAAATAAGCGTGCTGCACACGGTATCACCCGCATTTCTTGTCTGGCTTAACTTCAAAATACTCATGGCTCAGAATTGTGTGAGCCTCTTTGGGTTGAGTATTTCTGGAAAAAAAAAAAAAAAAAAAAGATTGTCATGTGCCCTAGACCGCAGAGTTGGTGTTCGAGCACCATGTTGTAAAGACACCTGTCACAAGGCAAATGATTGTGAGGAGTCCGAGCATCCAGAAGGTGCAGGAGGGTCTAATCTCGGCAACGCAAAAACAAAAACAAAAGCAAAAACCTTTCCGATGGCAAAAGGGCATCTAGGAGTCATGGCCAGGACCTCCTAGAATGTCAGGAGTTCACGGCAGAAACGCTTGTCTGAAGAGTGGGGGTGGAGGTTCTTCTCACAGACAATGATGCCAGTGCAGT
Source organism: Conus ventricosus (assembly GCA_018398815.1). Taxonomy (NCBI): domain Eukaryota; kingdom Metazoa; phylum Mollusca; class Gastropoda; order Neogastropoda; family Conidae; genus Conus; species Conus ventricosus. The sequence goes on along the minus strand of CM031597.1, from coordinate 123,833,738 downwards.
ACAATACAATGCAATATTTTATTTCCCTTCACTCCTTTTAGGGTATGGAGGGTTATAAAGATAGCCAAACGGTCATCACAACGAATTTCAAATAATGTAATGAAATAAAGCGAACAGTCACGCGAATGAAAAGTTAATGGCAATACTTGTGCGTATCCATCAAGAAAGCACTTCCATGTTCAGCAAGAGTCGATAAAATACCTCGCTTAATTTGATGACTTGAATAAATACATGTTTTTGTTTCTCTTTTTGTTCAAGAAATGTTACTGAAGAAATTATAAACGATGTAAATTGATAGTTCTGTCAAATGCTCCCACGAGCTTTGTTCTGTTGTTCTGTTTCATGTTACTTTATCTTATTTCATTTCATCGTATGAGGCCATTGTTTCGTTATTCATTTCGATGCGTTAAACTAAGATACAAAGTCACAATGACATATTAAGATGAGTGGTTTCTGCACATATAGTCAGAGTGGAACTGAAGAGAGATGAAATCACCATGAAAATGAGAGAGGATAGTATCGAGGAATGGAGAGACTGAAGAAAAGACTCGAAGGTAACATGGAAGAATGGACAGACAGAAGAAAAGATGGGAAGGTAGCATCAAGGAATGAACAAACTGGAGAAACGATGGGAAGGTAGCATCAAGGAATGAACAAACTGGAGAAACGATGGGAGGATATTATCAAGGAATGAACAAAACTGGAGAAACGATGGGAGGATATTATCAAGGAATGAACAAACTGGAGAAAACGATGGGAGGATATTATCAAGGAATGAACAAACTGGAGAAACGATGGGAGGATATTATCAAGGAATGAACTGACCAAAAAACCATGGAAAGAAAGATAGCGTCAAGAAATGGATAGACAGAAGAAAAGATGGGAGGAGAGCATCAAGGAATGGATAGACAGACCAAAACAATGGAAAGATAACATCAATGAATGGACGGACGGAAGCAAAGATGGGAGGAAAACATGAAAAAAAATGGACAGACAGAAGTGGGGATGAGAGAAACCATCAAGAAAAAATAGATGGTATATGGGTTAGCAGACAGCGCACGTGCTCTGGAGCAGGGGGTTCACACCCTTTTGTCACATTTATGTTTTGTTTTGTTTTGTTCTGTTTTGGTTTTTTTTAGGTGGGTGGGGTGGGTTGGAGGTGGGGGGTCGTATTTATTTTTACTCTTCTCTCTAGTTCATGTTGTTGTTGCTGCTGTTGTTATTTACTTTATGTATCTTCATTCAAGATGTAATGCAGTTTGTACTGAGGGGATGGAAGTTTGATTCCCTGTTTATCACGTTGAGCACGAGTTACGCAAGTTATTATAATCATTATCATTGTGATTGTTATTATCATCATCATCATCATCATTATTATTACTATTATTATTATCATGATGATGATCATCATCATCATCATCATCATCATCATCGTCATCATCATAATCATTATTATCATCATCATCATCATCATCATTGTTATTTTCATTATTATCATCATCATCGTTTTCACTATCGTTATTATTGTTACCACTATTATTGCTGTTGTTATTATCATCATCATTATTACATTATTGTTATTATCATTGTGATTATTATTATCATCATCATTATTGTTATTGTGGTGGTGGTGGTGACGGTGGTGGTGGTGGCTGTGGTTTTATTGTTATTGATGTTGTGGTCGTGTCATGACTCTGTCTGCCGCCAGACACAGCAGCTGCATCACGTGACCACAGGACGTTGTCTTCAGGGCGGCCTCATACCCACCAGCCCGATCTCGCTGACCCTGCAACCCTGTGACCCCGACAACATCCGGCAAAGATGGATGACCAAGCCACGTAACCAGACCATTCACTTCCCTACCTTTGACGGCTCTAGAAACCAGGGGTTGTGAATGTGTGACGTGATGTCCGGACAAAGTCGGTGCTGTGGACACTGTCCCTGGAACTGTTACCGTGCATGGTGGGAGTTTGGTTCGGACATCTAAAGTGGTGCTTCAGACTTTTTTTTGTCTGTTCTGTCTCTGTCTCTCGTCTCTTCTCTCTCTCTCTCTCTCTCTCTCTCTCTCTCTCATGCAGTAAGTGCGCTTGAACAATGTGTGTATGATTATGTTCTTTTCGCTGATGATGATAATTGTATGTTGTTACGCTGTTTACAGCGGGACTTTAAACCTATCACATGTAAAAGAAGATATTTGACTCTTTGATAATCAGCATTAGACAAAATTGTGCGTTACGTATAAATATGAATTCTGAATACGTTGTATTGATTCTGATAAGATGTTTGCCTATATGTGCGCTGAGTTAATTTTATGTGTCTGGGTTGGTATATGTCAAGGCCATCTCTGTGGTCGTCACACATAATAATTTATTTGTTTCTGAAAGCGCCAATAGTGTGAATGAATATTTGATTTCAAAGTCACGGGATATTTTTGCGAATGACTGTGAACTGAGCTACTATTATGTTGAAGAAACTCAAACACATCCTACGCCATCTGTACTTAGTTGTGCCACAGGTATTGTTTTCGGCATTGACTGCCAGGTGTGACGTTACTGTACTCCTTTTCTTTAGGTTTGAACACCCGTTCTGCGCTCTTTTAAGGTGTGATATGGACAGTGGTTTTTGCCTCGACCCTTATGTTTAGTCGCTGGGCTGATCGTCTGTTGGGGGAAGCGTGGATTGTTCCATTGTGTGCTGTCAAGTTTCTTCTCCCTGTTTTGATTCATGAGGAGAGCCGAGATGCGGCGAGATCCATTCGCGTGTCGCGTGAGGCTGCACGTGGAGGTGACGGATCACTGACTGGACAGCGTCGTGGTCATCTCTGTGTTCGTCAGCGTCGTGGTCATCTCTGTGTTCGTCAGCGTCGTGTTCATCTCTGTGTTCGTCAGCGTCATGTTCATCTCTGTGTTCGTCAGCGTCATGTTCATCTCTGTGTTCGTCACGTCGTGTCATCTCTGTGTTCGTCAGCTTCGTGTTCATCTTGTGTTCGTCAGCGTCATGTTCATCTTGTGTTCGTCAGCGTCGATGTTCATCTTGTGTTCGTCAGCGTCTGTTCATCTCGTGTGTTCGTCAACGTCGTGTTCATCTTGTGTTCGTCAGCTCGTGTTCATCTCTGTGTTCGTCAGCGTCATGTTCATCTGTGTTCGTCAGACGTCTGTTCATCTGTGTGTTCGTCACGTCATGTTCATCTGTGTTCGTCAACGTCGTGTTCATCTGTATTCGTCAACGTCGTGTTCATCTGTATTCGTCAACGTCGTGTCATCTCTGTGTTCGTCAGTGTTGTGTTCATCTCTGTGTTCGTCAACGTCGTGTTCATCGCGCGAATCTAGGTGATGAGTGAGTTGTTCCCTTTAAGTTCCCTTTCTGAAGGCCGAGAGAGTAGAAGTTAAGTATCTTCACCTTTCCCTACTCAGGACTTCATTATGCCTACTGAAGGCATCTGCCACTTCCTGTTGACCTGACTTCCTGTCTGCCGTCTATACACAGGCTGGCTTTCTATTCACCATGCTTCGCCGCTGAAAAGGTGAAACTGTCATGTTGAAGCACACACACACGCGGGTTCACTCACATGCGGGCGAAGACTGCGTGCAGGCAGGAAGCCGCCCCCGCTGAGCAATTGACAAGAAGAAGAGGGCGTAAGTTGTTATCCGAGAGAGCGGTCCACCCACTTGAACATCTCTCGCTAGGCCCAGTGATTGTGGTACCCGGATATGGTTTAGTTACCGCGTGAGCAAACGAGATTCGACGAAAGTGAACAGTGTGAAAGCGAGGCGAGATAGTTATCATTCTTTCTTCAGACTTGATATCTGTCTTTTTCTTTGTCCTCATTCGGCTTCTGTCAGTCAGTTAGAGGTAGGGTGAGAGAGAGTGTGTGTGTGTGGGATGGGGGGGGGGGGGGGGGGGAGTTCTCGAAGTCCCAAGGCTTCCCTTACCGTTTGTGTGGTTCGTTTCTATTTTTGGCCTCTCGCATCAGTTCCATCATGCGTTCCGTGTCCGGCCCAGAGGATGGGGGGGGGGGGGGGGGGGGGGGGGGGGGGGGGTCGGTGAGGGGAAGAGAATTGGAATGGCGCTCCAGCTCCAAGGTTTTGTTAAGCATCCCCGTTCCTGAGTTCTTGTGTCAGACGGATTTAAGAGAGAGCTTGGAGAGTATGTCAGTTGGTTGGTTGTTCATAATTATGTTGTGTTGCACAGGCGGGTCCGCGATCTTTGAGGTGTTTCCATGCTTCTTTAAACCCTCAGTGGCTCTTATCAATTGTTCTTTGCAGTTTCTGCGATGGGTTTGTTGAAATGAATGTTACCTGTTCAAATTGAAGGTTCCTTGACTTCATGCTTGGCATGCCGCTGGGGGGTCGGCTATGCGCCAGCTTTTTTTCCGGCAATGGGTTGAGCGCATATTTGCACTACTTCAGCGCAAATTGAGAGAGATTGTGCTCCCGGTTTCTGACGGTTGAGACGTACCGGAAGATGTTTTGGCTTCCATTACTCTCTGGACATGATCAATCTTCCCCATGCTTATGTGCTGTCCACTATGTTTGTGACGTTTGATGCCTGTGCTTGCATATATCTTTCATCTAGTTAAGTCATTTCCTGTTTCACCTCGTTTTCCTCATGTGCTCAACCTGGCATCAACCAGACTGTTGATGATATTTTTGTTTCCATTCCTTTCGTTCCCGTACCAGAGTATAATGTATAGGGGTGTGTGTGTGTGTGTGTGTGTGTGTGTGTGTGTGTGTGGTGTGTGCGTGTGCGTGCATCGCGCGCGTGCTCTGTGTGTGTGTGTGTGTGTGTGTGTGTGTGTGTGTGTGTGTGTGTGTGTGTGTGTGTGTGAGGGAGAGAGAGAGAGAGAGAGAGAGAGAGAGAGAGAGAGAGAGAAACCCCTGGCTTCGTTCGCTCGTAGTATGAGCACATAGACTGTTTCCTTCAGTGGGTCCACAGCATCCATGTCAGTGAACGTTGTTCCAATTTGTCATTTGTCCTGGGTGGGGAAGGGGAACACTCGGGAGGACTTCTGGCCTCACAGTGAGAACAGCGGTGGACGTCCCGTCTTCTCCGTTGACAGGTCCCGGCACATGTGTTCCCGCGAGCGGGGAAGGAATCCTTGCTCGAAGCACGCGGGCTCTGAGCCCCAAGGGTGGATTGGTGCTTTTGGCACTGGACTGTGAGAGTGTGGTGCTCGTGAGTGGAAAATTTGATGGGTGCCACTGTGTCAGATGCGGTTTTTTTTTCCCTGTCCCTGTGATAGTCCATATGGGGCGGTGAGAGAGTAGAGCTCGCGAGGGAAAATGTTGGAGTGTCAGATGCGTTTTTTTCCGTTTCTGCAATAGTCCATGTATCTTTCTTTGGCCTCTGTCCCTCTGTCTTGTCCGTAAGCCACCACAACCGTTATCCTCTCTCTCTCTCTCTCTCTCTCCTTCTCTCTCTCTCTCTCTCTCTCTCTTCTCTGTTCCTCTTCTCCGTCTGTCCAGATCTGTACTTAAAACTTGTTTGGAAGGAGTGGGCTTATAGTTTGTGTATGGGGTTTGGTAGGCTGGGGGTGGAGGGTGGAGGGTTAAAGAAAACAGACTCTGGCAGGCTCTTTTATATTCGTTGTACCATGTCCATGGTGTGTTAATGAATGAAGACTGATCTGTGGCTGTAGTCTCTCTGTGGCCTGGTCTCCCGAACGGGTGAGGAGCTGAGCATCCTTTTTTTTCCTAGTTTTTACAGAATCAGTGTGACTGATGAGGAGAAGGATGGTAGACCAGAGCAGGGAGGTGCCGGGGGGGGGGGGGGGGCGTTAAAAGGAGGGGGGAGGGGTCAAGCCCCTATTGTAACGGACCTTGTGACTGCACCGTACATCATATCTATGATGAACACATGAACAATGCAAAAAGACTGACTTACTGACGTTATCCTTTGAGTTGCTGGGGAACACAGGGCTACGGGAGCACTCCTCTTCCGGACACGGTTCTACACTGACCTCTTCAGCTGGGCCCATGTCATTCCGGAACCCAGGCACCGGCGCCAGGTCTGCCGAGGTCGTCCCATCTTCTTTTTCTCCCCGTGGATTCCATTCCGAGTGCCTACCTGTCTTGTGGTGGGCGTACGAAGCCTTCGCAGTGTGACCAATCCAGCTCCATTTCCTTTTCTTCATCTCTGTGTTTACAGAATTTTGGCTTGGTTCTGTCCCTCTGGGTTTGTTGGAAAATCCTTCTGTCCATTTGATGTGGAGGGTGCACCCGAGGCACTTGTTGATAAATGCCTGAAGATTGTGAGAGTTGGACTTTGTTGTTCTCCACGTCTCTGAGCCATAATACAAAAAAGAAACTGGTGATAACTGTTCGTGTGGAGTTGCATCTATGCCAAGAGTACTTAGCAACACAGCACGCTGTCCGGCAGAGAGTCGACATGGCCATCAGTGTGTGGTGGATGGACATGTGACTGAAGAACGGCGTACATTTTAAAGGTCTACTTTAGAGATTTTTGATAATTTGTTAAAAACAGGTCTACATGTCATATAACTACGGTATGGTATTCATTTTTTAAACAAAATCGCCGAAAGAATTTAATAGATAAAAAACGACTTTTGCACACCTGTTCAAACCCCGCGCGGTAGACCGAAAACCGTGACGTCACTTGATGGACTGGCCGTCAGCAGCGACCTACACAACAAGCCAACGCCAAGTGAAATCAACACGAGTTGCGAACCCCTACAGCCTAAAAAGTCACGAGGGGGTGGCAGATATTGTGCTGTAGGCGAGTGCAGCCGCTCAGCAGGAGACGGATATTCTTTGCACACATTTCCATCTGATCCAGATACTCGAAAGAAGTGGATTCGGTTCGTGCAACCATGCCGGGCAGCTAAAGTTCTTTCTACCACGTCAGTTCCAGCTGGACCGCGGAAACGAGCTATTCCGACAATTGCCGAGCGCGTTCGAGTGGATCAAAAACTTCGTCTGCATTGTGCGCGAATTCCTTTGAAGGCGGAGTGGTAAGCTCGTACAGATGAGTACAATAGTCGCACGTTTATTCTGTTCTTATCTATGGACAGATCACACTTGTTAAATTGAATGAACACGTTAAGGCTTGAAGAAGGAGAATCTCCGCTCGCCGTCCACGCGTGATCGCATCAAGAAGTCAGTCGGTAGCCTCCTTCGAGACTTCGGTAAAGTCCGTACGCCTTCGGAATGCTGTGTTCGGGCGTCCAGCTGGAACTGAACTGACGTGGTAAAAAGAACTTAGCGTTCAAACTGATAAGGTACAGGCCTTGCAGAAACATCCCCAGAGTCACATTGGCTGTCGCAATCATAGTCACTGCTTTTACATGATAAATTAAATACCGAGCGAGATGCGCAAGAACCATCAGAATCGCTTTCTGTCGCCGTCGCTGTCCATCATGTGACGTCACATCCAAGAGCAGTTAAGCCATGCCAAGATTTAGTTGATTACCTCCCGTTTTCTTGATTACAGGTGAAAATGCCCACTTTCGCGGATCGATTTCGTGTGATCGGGAGCGAATCGATGTTTATTTTACCAATTTATCAAACATTTCATATTTCTGCATAAGCTGACCAATTATCAAAAACCTCTAAAGTAGACCTTTAAAGTTCGTTCAGAGATGCAGCTTGATGTGTGAAAAAAACCAAAACGTGTTAACATCAATGCAAAACAAATCGGTATTGACTGAGTGGTGTGATGGCGAATGTAATTTTGGTCAAGGAAGAACCTGCAGGTTTGGTAAATTCTGTCTCACATTGTCTGCACAGATCTGATGTATAAGATAGATCCAATGTGTGTGCGTGCGTGTGCGGTTGTGTGCGTGCGTGCGTGACGTGCGCGCGCGCGTGCGTGTATGTGTGCTTAGGTGTTTCATGAATGATTGTTGAAACGCTATTTTTTTTAATGTATGGACAAAGTGTAAAATGAAAGGAGGAGCTTTCTTTTATGTGTCGTGCAAGTTTGAACTTTAAATTGAACATCCATATTTGAATCGTATCGTGATGTCTCTGGAACGTGTTGCGTGGCCCTCAGAATTGAATGGAAGAGCTGCCGGTTTGACGTAAGACTGTTGGACGATCAATCAGCTCCTGGCGATGTTGATATGCATGCTGGTTGCTAGCAGGGAAAGTAACCAACCAAAATTCTAATGTGTAGCCAGTGAAGAGAGGGAACTGTAGCTGTCAGTGTGTACTCTGTTGTGTGACTGTAGTCTGCTGACAACTCGTGATGGACGCATACTGGCGGATTCATTGGATCAGAGACCTGAAACGTCTATGGTCAGATGCATGTGATAATAGTTGAATTATTAAAATGAATGAGACGTCAAAACAAACATACAGCCGCGAGCGCGCGCACACACAGACACACACACACACACACACACCACACTACACGTACACGATACACACCACACACACACACACACACACACACACACACACACACACACACACACACACACCCCTCGCACGCATGCACACACACACACACACACACACACACACACACACACACACAACACACACACACACATCACACACACACACATGCAGCCGTTTGAGCTTACTCACTCCTGTAAACCTTTACTCTTCAAGGCTAACAGAATATGAATATAATAAACCAGCACCACTTAGTTTCACATTTAAGAATGTATATGGAATACATGGTATAGAAATAAAGCAAACAAGTTATCATAGTCGTCAAACAATGCTGAAGGTGTTCATTATGGTAAGGATGAGGGAAAAGATTCTTTAACATTACTTTTTAGGTTTAATAGTTATGTCCATACTATCTAAATCACTAAAGCTATCCTTTGACATTATCATTTTATGCCTAATAGGTATCTTCAGATTACCAATGTCCCAAAACTATGCAATACTGTTTTCCAGTAATGTGAACAGACTCTAAAACTGTCCCGAGAAATTGTACAGAAGTGGATCAAATGAGGTCATTACTCATTTAAATGCCCCTATAAAGTATACAATACTGTTCAAAGGTAATCGTAATATTCACTGCAGTATTCCTACAACGATATGATACTGTTCAAAAACAACGTAAAAGTTCTCTGAAATATATCCAGAAACCATTCACATATGTTACTGAATTAAGTCAACACTCTAAGCAGTGTTGTTATAAAATATGTCAGCATTATCTAAAACTTTACCGAACTGTTACTGAATAGTCAACACTCTTTTGAAGTATCCCCTCAAATCGTACAACTGTTATAAAATACTGCCAACCCGCATTAAAAATGTCCCTTGAAATTAAACAACTGTAATGAAATAATGTCAGCTCATTAAACTGTGTCTAGAAACTATACAACACTATCATTTGATAATGCCCCCAAAAACTACAATAATGTCAACATTATACAGTCCCCAGAAACTGTACAACTGTAACTGAATAATGTCAACACTCATCAAAATGTCCACAACAAAATTACAAAGCGCCGTCATCAAATGATGTTTACGCTCATGAAAATGTCCCATGAAACTAAACACGAATATGTCATCCAAAACAATTGTCAACACATACATCAGATCAGATGCTTGACCGTTTTGAACCTTCTGTTCAAGGGAAGCAGGAACAAGATTCTGACATAAACAACAGCTGGGTCAGAGCTTGACAACAGATATGACGTCGTTGGTATATTCTCTGGCTGGCCATACGCAGCTGTCAGCCTCTTAAGTCGGCTTTCTTGTCAACATAATTCTCGGCTAGCACTATCTCTGCAACCAAACATTATACACATGATGTCATCTAAAGTATCAGGGGTTACCAGTCACTTCAAAGACTATCACCTGCATCACTGGACACCCGTATATCGCAGGACACCAGCTGACTGCAGAATATTTTAGTATTAGTAATATACTGAAACAAGCGGCACCCCAAGGTACCTGATATATTGAGGAATACCTGTTCATTATGGGATGTCGGTCCATCATACAGTATGAGCTGTATCAAAGGCTAGCAGCAGTCTCATGCCATATCAGACAAATCTTTAAAAGAATTATTAGTGAGTCCACCATACAACAGGGATACACAAATTACAAGACAAAACACGACGCGTTTCAACCTCTTAGGTCTTCTTCGGGCAAGATAAACAACATTCAGGACAGTGAACACGTAGAAAAGATTCAACGCCCATCTTGCGTCGAATTTAAGAAGATAAGTGATTTCTCGTTCTTCGTTTTCTTGTCCTGGATGTTGTTCATCTTGCTTGAAAACGACCTAAGAGGTCGAAACGTGTCGTGTTTTGTCTTGTAATTTGTTTGTCCATGTTGTTTTGGCGGCCTGATAATTATGTTTAACATTTGTTTCAGTTTCCGCCTGTAGTCACCTCACTTTGAAACTAATATCAAACTTTATCAACGGATACCATTAGTCTGGGATAGCAGTTCGTCAAGGGATGTCATTTCATTACGGGATACCATTCACATCACGGGACATGATTGAGCCATATGACAGAACATTACATTACTGTGTACGGGCCTTATCTCAAGATACCAATAATAGCACGGGACATCAGCGATACCATGGGATCTCGGCTACGGGATACAAACCATATACTGGGATTCAACCTGCACATCAAGGTATATAACTCATGAGCATACGATACCAGTTATGTACATCGCAGAAATTAGCTGTTTCGCAAAAAAAAGTATATTTCACAAGATAGCAGTCATGTCTTAGGATGCCAGCTGAACACAGAGAATCCAGCATTATCTCTGAATGTCAGACACTCTGTAGGATAGCAGCCAATCAGACACCAGTCGTATCTCGGAAATCCAGCTATGTCATCGGACGTCGGCCGGATCATAGGGCACCTGTTGATGGGATACCTGTTGCATCTCTAGCATCCAGTTGTATTGTAGATTCAAGCATACAGCATATCAGCTATGCGGGTAGCAGCCCTATCCCAGGAATCTAGTTACATCATTATACACCAGCCACATTCTATGATACCTGATAATCATATACCATGCCTGTCTCAAGAATCAAGCTACATCATCTAAATAAAAACTCACGGGATCCGAACCATATGATATTTTACAAAAAAAATTCAGTTGTCGCTAAGAGCCAGTTCATCAGACAGGATGGCCCCTTGTCAAATAGTTAGAGCGTTTGCTTGCCAAACTGATGGTCGTGAGTCTGAACACTCGTGCGGTTGGATTTGTACAGCTTGAAAACCTTCTCTGTCCTCCTAGCACTAAGGTGGTGGGAGAAAAGGGATAGGCTCCGCTTTCCATCATGCTGTACTCCGGACAGGGTGAACCTCTAACATCTCGTTGTCTCTAGGACTACTAGGCTACGGTACTTTAACCTTTAACCTACTCAGACACTAACCTTTAGTTATGTTACTCAGATACTTATACGATCTCGACAATCCAGCCATATCACTGAAGGCAGCTGTACCGTGTCATGCCGTGCAGTCAGACACCAGTTCTATCAACACAGGAATCCAGGCCTAGAGGGGGGGGGGGGGGGGGATATACCAGCGTCATGTCAGGAAACCGGCGTTGCCCCAGGGCGGTGGCTACCTGTAGTCGTAGTCCAGGAGACTGGCGTACTCACAGTCGATGAACTTGGCCTCGTAGCCGGAGTACCAGAGGGTGCACTTGGCCACGTTGTTGTCAAAGTCCTTCTCCGCTACCAGCATCTGGGGGTTCAACTCCATCTGCCAAAAACACACAAACACGTCAAGCAAATGAATGTATGTCATGAGTATGTACTGACTCACTGGGAATCTATGAAGTCTCGGATTTTATACAAACTACGGATTTCTGCGAGCTAAGAGAAAGATGAAACATCATCATCATCATCATCATCATCATCATCATCATCGTCGTCGTCGTCGTCGTCGTCATCTCGTCGTCATCATCGTCGTCGTCGTCGTCGTCGTCGTCTCTCGTCGTCGTCGTCTCGTCTCGTCATCTCTCATCATCTCTCATCATCGTCGCGTCGTCGTCGTCGTCGTCGTCATCATCGTCGTCGTCGTCGTCGTCATCATCGTCGTCGTCGTCGTCGTCGTCGTGTCGTCATCTCATCGTCGTCGTGTCTTCATCGTCGTCGTCGTCGTCGTCATTCTCATCATATTCATCATCATCACATCATCATCATCATCACATCCGCCGTCAGTCAGTCTCGTCGTCGTCCGTCGTCGTGTCATCATCGTCGTCGTCGTCGTCGTCATCACATTTCTACCACCACACCACGCCATCATATCTCCGACTGACAAAGGTGTAGATTCAGGAGCATGTCTACCGATCCACTGGCAGTCAATGTCCACAAGTGTGGTCAGAGCATATCCGAAGACTAAGGCAACATCTGTTAATCACTACGTTATCATATCGTAATTCTGTTTCGCACTCTGTCGCATTGCACTGTTCTGTACCCCCGCCATATTATACACAGTGTAATGCATTGAACTGAATCGCGTTGTATTGTATTGCATTGTGTCACATTCTATTATACCGTTTCGCCTTTATTATATTATCTTCACAACAGATATGTCTGCATGAAATTTATTCAGCTCTATCCAGAGAGAGTGCGTCACCACAGTCCAACCTAATTTGTTTTATTTCAGTCAGCATCTATTCATGTCACTGGCATACTAAACTGGATTCTGCTCCGGGGTTTCGCAAGGATGACTCCTTTCCTCGCCCTTCTTTCGTGTGTCCTATGAGCATGGTGCACATCAGACTTCTGTTCAATAGCTCAGCCCTAAGGCTCATCTAAAAATTGTTCTGACTGTGGATCTGTCTGTCTGCGCTCTTGCTCCTTACACAAATCAACAATTTTCAATTTGATCTTCTCCAAATTTAGCACAGAACTTCTCGGGATATTACGCAGATCATGAGTTATATCTGTGTACAAAATAGTCGCATATGTAATGCAACAATAATATAGTGATGCGAAGCTATGTTGGGATTCAAAGCGGGTCTAAATGACAGTAGGGGTAGGGGGGGGGGGGGGGGAACGGGAGTAAAGGGAAGAGGGATGGGTGTGAGGAGGGGCACAAGAGTGGAGGGAAAGTGAACAGCAAGGTAAAGAGCCGAGAGATCAGAATCCGAAGCAATGTCAGAGAAATAATCTGTATGAAGGTACGGAGGAATGCGGCGTGGAGGGAGGAAGGAGGGTCAAGTAAAACAACTGATCAATATTGGTTTAAGATCACAAGAACAGAAGGTTGATTCACCATCCAACACTTCACTCATCTGTTTTTCATGCAGACAATGAGTTGACCAGTTGACATACTACGTGGTGCAGGACTGACCTTGATCACCAAAGTCCGCACAGTCGTAGGTCCTGGACACGCCCTGGACACAGTAGCTGTCCTCCAGACAGAAGCTGGCCTTGGACCCCTCCGCCAGGCGTTGGCCGTCACTGTTCATGATGTCGTAGTGCGCGAACACCTCCATGCTGTGATAGTGCCTGGGGACAGTCATTCGTCATTGTCGTCGTCGTCATCATCATCATCATCATCATCATCATCATCATCATCATCATCATTGTGTGGTGTGTGTGTGTGTGTGTGTGTGTGTGTGTGTGTGTGTGTGTGTGTGTGTGTGTGTGTGTGTGTGCGTGCATGAATGCATGCATGCATGGTGTGTGTGTGTGTGTGTGTGTGTGTGTGTGTGTGTGTGTGATATCATGTTCTGAATTAGCCCCGGTACTCGATCAAAACTTGAAAGACACGCTTATCTTTTTCCTTTGTCCGAGCACAAAGGTTTCACCTCTGTTTCGTCAATTTGTGGTGCATTTAAATAATTGTCTGTGTAGTGACGCGTTACGACATAATGATGAATACATGACATTGTACTCCTCCATTCAAATACTCTCTGACATTGCAGTCACTTAAGAATTTGAATTCAATTGTTGAAATTGTTCAGGTTAAAGGCCAAAGAACTACTCGGCATACAATGAAAATAAAATTATCAAAATCTACATAGACACATGTACAAATACAGGATTTCCATGCAAAATGAAGACAGACAGACAGACAGACAGACAGACAGGCGATGCAGACAGACAAATGGTTCTGCTAATGGTTAACTCTATTGTGGTAAAGACAGGTTTGAGCGATTTACCGATAGTGCTACCATTGTGTTTATACTTACACTACCAGACAGAAAATTTTCTAGCAATATGGTGCTTGGGGGTGTTCAATCTTGAACAGTTACGAATCGTTCAAACAGGGAGTAGGGAAGTTTGTGATGTAAAGGGGGGTAGGGGGTGGAAGGCGGGGTGGGAGTTTGTGATGTAAGGGGGGGATAGGGGGGTGGAAGGCGGGAGTGGGAGTTTGTGATGTAAAGGGGGTGTAGGGGGGGTTGAAGGGGGGAGTGGGAGTTTGTGATGGTAAAGGGGGGTAGGGGGGGGGGGGGTGGAAGGGCGGGAGTGGGAGTTTGTGATGTAAAGGGGGGTAGGGGATGGAAGGCGGGAGTGGGAGTTTGTGATGTAAAGGGGGGTAGGGGGGTGGAAGGCGGAGTGGGAGTTTGTGATGTAAAGGGGGGTAGGGGGGGTGGAAGGCGGGAGTGGGAGTTTGTGATGGTTGAAAGGGGGAGTAGGGGGGGGGGTAGGAAGGCGGGAGTGGGAGTTTGTGATGTAAAGGGGGGGTAGGGGAATGGAAGGCGGGAGTGGGAGTTTGTGATGTAAAGGGGTGGTGGTAAGGGGGGTGGGTGGAAGGGGAGTGGGAGTTTGTGATGTAAAGGGGGGTAGGGGGGGTTGGTGAAGGCGGGGGTGGGAGTTTGTGATGTAAAGGGGGGTAGGGGGTGGGTGGAAGGCGGGAGTGGAGGTGCACCGAAGGGAGGGGGAGAGCCAGCATCTCTATCTTTTTATCCCGTAACAAACACACTAACTGACGGAACAAAATTCTACGAATACCTAGAAATCCTCTCTCCGCAACTAAACTTTCTTCCCTTGCAGGTAAAAACGTGGATATCGCCGATACTGCAGCTGTTCTTTGTCAAGCCTCGAGTATACATCCCTTCAACTGTGTGTCTGACAAGAGAGCAGGGTAGGAGAGAAAAGAGGTTGGGGTGGGGAGAGACCGGCGGACGGACAGACAGACAGGGAGACAGACAGAGAAAGAGACAGACAGACAAACAGACCGAGACAGACAGACAGACAGACAGACAGAGAAAGAGACAGACAGACAGACCGAGACAGACAGACAGACGACAGACAGACCGAGACAGACAGACATACAGCAGAGAGAAGAGACAGACAGACAGACAGACCGAGACAGACAGACAGAGAAAGAGCCAGATAGACAGACAGACCAGAAAGACAGAGACAGACAGACAGACAGAGAAAGAGACAGACAGACCGACCAGACAGAGACAGACAGACAGACAGACAGACCAGACAGAGACAGACAGACACAGACAGACAGACAGACTGACTGACATGTGACAGGTTTTGCCACTGCCAGTGGTTCTTAGCGACGTTGGGCTTGAAGGGAGCGTCCCCCCTGTTGTGCACAATGGTGGAGAACCGCAGCAGGCGCCGCATGGCATTGCGCCAGTCTGGGACCAACAGCACGTGCAACACACACACACACACCACACACACACCACACACACACACACACACATACACACACACACGCGCACGCACGCACGCACGCACGCACGCACGCACGCTCACACACACACACACACACACACACACACACACACACACACACACATACACACACACACACACACACACACACACACAACACACAGACCATCACTATTCTATCTGTAATCATCCATTCAGAGCTGTGCTATGTATAGTATCTAGCGTGCTTAAAACAGTCAACAATCAATATGAAATTATTGTTAAAAATATTTTTAAAAATCTGTAGATCTGTTCTCCGTGAACAAAACGCAGGACACCACAAAAAATATATTCACTCGGAAAAAAAAGTAGGTACTGATTGCTTTATGATTGATAAATGACGATGGCCAATGTGCGCAGAGTCAGCATACACACAGCGATACAGACAGGGCATGCAGACAAACTAACCGGCTGACGCACAAGGCACATGAGAGCAATAAGCAATTTCAGTTCGCCTGTTCCCGACCCACCTACTCTTCAATGGTGTCGCCACCTTCAACGGCTTCTTCAGAGTTTGACTCTTTGTCCCGTTTCGCCTACCGACCGTTCACGGTTCGCCTACCCACCGTTCCCGTTTCGCCTACCCACCATTCCCGTTTCGCCTACCCACCGTTCCCGTTTCGCCTACCCACCACTCCCGTTTCGCCTACCCACCACTCCCGTTTCGCCTACCCACCATTCCCGTTTCGCCTACCCACCACTCCCGTTTCGCCTACTCTCCATTCCCGTTTCGCCTACCCACCATTCCCGTTTCGCCTACCCACCATTCCCGTTTTGCCTACCCACCATTCCCGTTTCGCCTACCCACCATTCCCATTTCGCCTACCCTCCATTCACGTTTCGCCTACCTACCATTCACGTTTCGCTTACTTATGGCAAAACGTGTAATTCTTCAGTAGTTTCCGGACATGCAACGTGCATTCACAGGTGCATTCACTAAAATAACACTCTGAGAAACAGTTCCTCTCTCTCTCTCTCTCTCTCTCTCTCTCTCTCTCCCCTTCTCTCTCTCTCTCTGTCTATCTTGTCTGTATGCCTGTCTTCTCTGTCTGTCTGTCTGTCTGTCTGTCAGTCTCTCTCTCTCTCTCTCTCTCTCTCTCTTCTCTCTCTCTCGAGAGAGAGAGAGAGAGAGAGAGAGAGAGAGAGAGAGAGAGAGAGAGAGAGACACGGTGATATTCGTAGAGATCAATTCCATAATGCAACACTGATTTATAAATCAGTATTGCATTATGGAATTGATCTCTCTTTATTTAACTTAAGAGAGACAGACAGAGAGACAGGCACAGACAGACAGACAGACAGACAGACAGACAGAGAGAGACACTAGAGAGAGAGCGAAAGAGACGCAACTGTCTTATTGAGTACATAGGCCAATTGGGAGTAGACGATTCGAGATAAAGCCGAAGCGGAAATATGCAGGTCGAAAATAAATAAACAAAGGTAAGCGACTCAGGATGATACGTGAACACGGGAGTCCAGCAGCCTTTACATGTGTGCTGTGGTACTAACTGACCCAGCAACACGGGTGTCCAACAGCCTTTACATGTCTGCTGTGGTACTAACTGATCTAGTCAGCGCTCCCTGGACTAAAGCACAAACTGATTTTGAACCGGTTTCAAAGTACTTGTTTTTTTATGTTAAGTTACTGGCACCTGATCTTAGGTATGCTATGAATTTTTTTTTAATAAAATCAAACGCAGAAATGGCCACTGTTTCCATGTCTGAAACGTCCGTAAAGCTCACGCTTGCACACGCCCAAACCAGCCAAACAAAGAAAACAATGACAGATCTCTATCACTGTCATCCGGCTTATCACTTTCCACCGCCTGAGCACGGAAATCATGACAAAGCTTTACTTTGCATTCGTGTACCTGAGCCAGATGTGTTACATGCAGTGGGCAAAAGACAAAAAAACAAACAGATATTTTTCAAGATCGCCAAGAAGTAGCTATCATTCTTATTTCTTTCTGGCCCAGTTCATACCAGGCCCAGACAGTGCAACAACACACGTCGCTACAAGCTGAGCGGCATTAAAGCAGAGTGAAAGCAGAGTGAAAGCAGAGTGAAAGCAGGTGAAAGCAGAGTGAAAGCAGAGTGAAAGCAGGGTGAAAGCAGGGTGAAAGCAGGGTGAAAGCGGAGAGAAAGCAGGGTGAAAGCAGAGAGAAAGCCGAGAGAAAGCAGGGTTAAAGCAGGGTGAAAGCAGGGTGAAAGCGGAGAGAAAGCAGGGTGAAAGCAGAGAGAAAGCAGGGTGAAAGCAGGGTGAAAGCAGAGAGAAAGCAGAGTGAAAGCAGATAGAAAGCAGAGAGAAAGCAGGGTGACAGCAGAGAGAAAGCAGAGAGAAAGCAGGGTGAAAGCAGGGTGAAAGCAGAGAGAAAGCAGGGTGAAAGCAGAGAGAAAGCAGAGAGAAAGCAGGGTGAAAGCAGAGAGAAAGCAGGGTGAAAGCAGAGAGAAAGCAGAGTGAAAGCAGGGTGAAAGCAGAGAGAAAGCAGGGTGAAAGCAGATAGAAAGCAGAGAGAAAGCAGATAGAAAGCAGAGAGAAAGCAGGGTGAAAGCAGGGTGAAAGCAGAAAGAAAGCAGAGAGAAAGCAGGGTGAAAGCAAAGTGAAAGCAGAGTGAAAGCAGGGTGAAAGCAGGGTGAAAGCAGATAGAAAGCAGAGAGAAAGCAGGGTGAAAGCAGAGAGAAAGCAGGGTGAAAGCAGATAGAAAGCAGAGAGAAAGCAGAGTGAAAGCAGATAGAAAGCAGAGAGAAAGCAGGGTGAAAGCAGGGTGAAAGCAGGGTGAAAGCAAAGTGAAAGCAGAGAGAAAGCAGGGTGAAAGCAGGGTGAAAGCAAAGTGAAAGCAGAGTGAAAGCAGGTTGAAAGCAGGGTGAAAGCAGAGAGAAAGCAGAGAGAAAGCAGAGTGAAAGCAGAGAGAAAGCAGAGTGAAAGCAGAGAGAAAGCAGAGAGAAAGCAGAGAGAAAGCAGGGTGAAAGCGGAGAGAAAGCAGAGAGAAAGCAGAGTGAAAGCAGGGTGAAAGCAGAGAGAAAGCAGGTGAAAGCAGAGAGAAAGCAGAGAGAAAGCAGAGTGAAAGCAGGGTGAAAGCAGAGAGAAAGCAGAGAGAAAGCAGAGAGAAAGCAGAGAGAAAGCAGAGAGAAAGCAGGGTGAAAGCGGAGAGAAAGCAGAGAGAAAGCAGAGAGAAAGCAGAGTGAAAGCAGGGTGAAAGCAGAGAGAAAGCAGGGTGAAAGCGGAGAGAAAGCAGAGTGAAAGCAGAGAGAAAGCAGAGAGAAAGCAGAGTGAAAGCAGGGTGAAAGCAGAGAGAAAGCAGAGTGAAAGCAGGGTGAAAGCAGATAGAAAGCAGGGTGAAAGCAGATAGAAAGCAGGGTGAAAGCAAAGTGAAAGCAGATAGAAAGCAGGGTGAAAGCAGGGTGAAAGTACTGACTGGATCCATTGTTGCGGATGGCGTAGGCCGAGGACGACAGGCAGTTCTCCTCCATGGCACACTGCAGGTAGAACAGCGGGCGGTCCTGAAGGCGCACCGACATCTTCAGTCTCCCCAGGTCTGGCAGCAGGTCTGGCAGATCTGTGGAGATGGCAGTTCAAATCCATGAACACATCGCCTCACACCAACACTGACATACACATGCGCATGCGGTGTACCTGTAAATAGCTCTCTGACTTCCATAAAAAACGCGAAAATTTGAAAGGCTATTTTTCGGGTGAAAAGGGGTGAATATACAATATTGAACCATTGTGGCAAGTTGTTTGGGTCCAAGACTCACGTGCAGTGAAAAAATTGTGTGAGCAACACATCATTCCCGGCATTGGAGGGTCAACAAAAATGGCAAACTGGTTGCTGCATGTGAGGCACGTGCACACCATGCAGAGCAAAGTTAACCAGCGACAAGTACGCAGGCATGCAGCCTTTATAAAGCCGCGCTACAAGGTTCAGGTAACGACTTGCCGTCTGAGCGCTACAGAGATGCCAAGACCACGAGCAGAGGAACGCAATCGTGCCCTAGGCCATCTGGAGGCTGGTGTGGATGCCAGGCAGGTCGCCAACATCTTTAACGTCCACATCTCAACCATCTATCGTCTGCAGCACCGCATGCGAGTCACTGGTACCACTGATGATCGTCCCCGGCCAGGCTGTCCTTGGGTCACCACACAAAGAGAGGATCGCCATCTTGTTCGAACCCATCTGCGGGACAGGCGGCAAACAGCCACTAACACTGCTCGACAGGTGCCTGGGAATCTCCAGCAACGAATCAGCCTCAACACTATGCGGCGGCATCTTCAGGAGAACTGGCTGGCATGTAGGCGTCCTCACAGAGGTCCGGTACTGACACCAAGACACCGGCAGGACAGGCTGCAGTGGGCACAAGCCCGAATCAACTGGCGCAGGCAGCAGTGGGGACGCATACTGTTCTCAGATGAGAGCCGTTTTTGTATTGACATGGCTGACGGTCGTGTCAGAATATGGCGTCGACCTGGTGAACGCTATGCTGACTCCTGTGTGGTAGAGCGGAACCCCTGGGGAGGCCCGAACATTATGATATGGGGTGCAATTGGCATTAACCACGCCATAGGACCAGTCATTTTTCAGAACATTGGTCCTGGTCGCGGACAGGGTGTCAATGCACAGCGCTACATCAACCAGGTGCTCAGACCCCATGTCGATCCTTTTTTTGCGCAACACCCAAACTGGACATTCCAACAGGACAATGCAAGACCACACACCGTCAGGGCCACCCAGCAATTTCTTCAGCATAACAACGTCAATGTGCTGCCCTGGCCAGCCCTCAGTCCCGATTTAAACCCAATAGAACATTTTTGGGATGAACTTGGCAGACGGTTGGACCTCCTGCGTCCACGACCAGCAACAGCCGCTCAACTTCACCAGGCCATCGTCCATGTGTGGGCTGGTGTGCCAAGGGGACGCATCAACCACCTGGTCCACTCAATGAGCCGCAGGTGTCAAGCAGTTGTCAACGCAAATGGTGGCCACACACGGTATTAGGACTTCAAGCTGGTTTGTCACGTGACCTTGGATTTTCCACACAAAAGACATATTGCTGATGACATTTTCACACATTACGGGTGTAATGAATCAAATCACGTTGAATTCTCGCTTCCACTCTGTACAATTGTGACCAATAAAATTCACCCCCAACCTTCAGCTTGTTTTGTTTTCGCGTTTTTTATGGAAGTCAGTATATATACGTTCAAACACATTCATGCTCACCAACACAAGCGTGCGTGTGCACACATGACACACGTGAAGGTAGACAGGCGCACACTCTATGTCACGTTCCAGTCTTCCCTAAAAAAGAAGTGATTTCTTTTGCACAATGTTTTAAGAATATAATCTGTTTAAACTCTTGTGAGCTGTGTTTTCTTTCTTTTGAAATATAAAACCATATCTCGTACTCACAAAGGTGCAGCACAGGCATACCCGATAAAACCAAAATAAATAGGTGGAACTACTTTGTTTACGATTCGCACACATAAACACACTACATAAGAAAAAAAATGTTACGACATTGTTGCATACGTTCACAGTGAATCTAAATTAAAGGCCTGAAATATATCAACAGCAGGTCACCTGAACAAACAAAATTGAAACGTCATATACAATTACAGCATTCAGGGTGCTGGTTAACATGATTTCAAGAAGGCAGGACTTCTCCTCATGAAGAGTGAAAAACAAAACCCAATTTGTAGTCTGCCTGAAAGGGGGAGGGAGGGGTGGTAGGAGGGGGTGGGAGAGAAAGAGAAGCGAGAAATGAGGATTAGGGAGAAAAGAGGGGTAACTTTGAATAGGGAGAGAGAGAGTTAATTCTATCTAGTTCCCGAGACAAAAATCAAATAATCAAGGAATACATCGGCCATTCAAGCAATACGTCAGTGCACGCCCACGACCCCCCTGTCCACTGACATGTAGCACAGGCGATGCCGGCGATCATGTTGGCTGCAGGACAGGCCGTATCGCTGATGAGCTGGCGGGTACATTGCGACAGAGTGCTCTCCCTTCCCGTGCAGTTGAAGGAGTAGAAGGTCATGGCTTTCACCCGTCCGCCATAGTAGTTGCGCTGCAAGGGTCAACATGGTGTTTATAGATGATTGTTATTGTTACCACCATTATCGTTTATTATTGTTGTTGTTATCATCATCAGTAGTAGTAGCTATGGTAAGAGTTGCAGCACTGCCAGTTGCAGTAGTAATAGTTGTGGTAATAGTAGTAGTGGTATCGCCACTGCCATCGTCATCATCATCATCATCATCATCATCATCATCATCATCATCCTTCTCCTCCTCCTCACCATCATCATTTAACATTACATGACTCTTACTGTCTCTGACTTCGTGTCTTCCTCTCTTCTTTCTCCGTCAGTCGGTTTATTCTTGTTTGTTTGTTTTTCCTCCCTCCTCTCTCTATCTTTTCTGTATTTCTCCTTTCTTTCTTCCTTTATGTTCTCATTCATTCCCCGATTCCTTTCTCTTTTTTTCCTTCTCTTTCTGAAGCTTCTTTCTTTCTTTCTTTACTTTTCTTTCTTTCTTTTTTTTTCTTTCTATTTTTCTTCTTTTCTTTCTTTCTTTCTTTCTTTCTCTATTTTATCTTGTACAACAAAGACGATCAGTGTTGAATAACACGTTAATGAGAATGTTAGCAATGATGATTATGATGATTACGACAATAAGGAAGAGGAAGGGGGAGGAGAAAGAGGAGGTTTGCATTTTGATCATGAAAAAATGTGCATTCAGGGGAGATATGAGCTGACGACCACAAGTTACTGTCATCTGGCACAGCTGTGAAAGACAGCACGCGTGCGGGACGGAAAATGCATGCGAGTGTGTGTGTGAGAGTGAGTATGTGTGTGTGTGTGTGGTGTGTGTGTGTGTGTGTGTGTGTGTGTGTGTGTGTGTGCGCGTGCGTGCGTGCGTGCGTGTGTGCGTGCGTGTGTGTGTGAGTGCCGTGCGTGCGTGGTGTGTGTGTGTGTGTGTGTGTGTGTGTGTGTGTGTGTGTGTGTGTGTGTGTGTGTCTGTGTGTGGTGTGCGTGCATGCGTGCGTGCGTCCGTGCGTGCGTCGCCTGTATGCATGCGCCAATTGTGCGACCATGTCAAAGAGACAGAGAAAGACGGTGAGAGAGCGAGTGAGCGACAGACAGAGAGAGAGCAGAGAGAGAAACAGGAGAGAGACACGGACAGACAGACACAGAGTGAGAAGGAGAGAGAGAGAGAGAGAGAGAGAGAGAGAGAGAGAGAGAGAGAGAGAGAGAGAGACAAGACAAGACAAGACAAGACAAGACAAATAATTTAATGAACCGGGCCATCTGCCCATGTCGAAGGGAACAGTGGGACGGGGATAAAGTCAAAAGAGAGTTTCATATGTCGAAAATACAAAGCACTGACATGGGAAGTCGAGGGAGGGGGGGGGGGGGGGGGGGGAGTAGGGAGAGGGTGAAAAGCGTGGGGATGTCTTACGGTAATATAAATCACATAATATCTTGTGACTCAAAACACGTGGATCCACAGGAAACATTTACATTCTATTACTTAAAGGTAACTCGACCTCAGCTGAAGTGCCTTATTTAGTTTAGAAGCGACTGCGAATGAGTGACTAGGACTCGACAGCAGCAACGCTAGTCGAACATTGAGGGTTAATTGTTAGAATTTTCGCGGTATATACTGCTCTCTGAGTGTTTGATAGACCGGGCAAATGAACATGAAAATGCATTTGAGATTCATAATGCATTTTAACAGTTCAGGCAATCAAAGCAGTTTACGCGTTGCCTCATAAAAACGGTTTGTGTGGCACTTTAACGGTGAAACACCAAGTCTCATTCGCGTTAAGTATTTTCTTAAGGCACTGCTTTTTACAACCAGTAAGATAATCATGAGGCAATGTTTTGTTCCAACAGAGAATAAAACGAATAGCGCTCTTTCGTATTAGGCCTAATGTTACTGT
Source organism: Conus ventricosus (assembly GCA_018398815.1). Taxonomy (NCBI): domain Eukaryota; kingdom Metazoa; phylum Mollusca; class Gastropoda; order Neogastropoda; family Conidae; genus Conus; species Conus ventricosus. Next base: position 123,810,210 of record CM031597.1, on the reverse strand, counting down.
TCCAGCCTTGGACATAACAGTCAGTCAAACGTTGTCTAAATTCAGCCACAAATATTTTCTCATTACCAACTCCTTGGTGTTCCCACGCAAATCCGAAACCAATGACGATACAAGTGAAACAAACAGTAGTTACCCAGTTATTTTTGTTATCATAATGAAGATTACAGAGCAATATTAACCATTCGAGGAAGGTCGATCCTACACATTTTGTGTTAGAGTTAACCAATACTTAATATTTCGAACAGAGAGAGAGAGACACAGAGAGAGAGAGAGAGAGAGAGAGAGAGAGAGGAGAGAGAGAGAGGAGAGAGAGAGAGAGACAGACAGACAGAAGACAGACAGACAGACAGACAGACAGAAAAAGAGTGAGGGAGAAGTTGTCTGCTCGCATCCCACTTCGTCGGGAAGTGATAGGCCTACAATTCCTCCCGTGCATAATTGCTTCCTGGTGCCAACTATCTCCACAGCTGACTAACTCCGCGTGCACCACAATACACCCAGCAAGGGTTGGAGTGTACCTCCCAATGTTTCCTGAACACATCAGGCAGGGAAACAACGGAAAGACGAGCTCGTCACAGGCACACACACACCATACACACACACACACACACACACACACACACACACACAACACACACACACAACACACATACACACACACGCACGCACGCACGTTCGCACGGACGGACACACACACACACACACACACACACACACCACACACACACACACACACAACACACATAACACACACACACACGCACTCATGCAGGCACACACACACACACACACACACGCCGCGCGCGCGCACACACACACACACACACACACACACACACACCACACACACACACACACACACACACACACCACACACACCACACGCAACACACACACACACACACACCACACCACACACACCCACCACACACACACACACACGCACCACTCACACACGACACACACACACACACACACCACACACACACACACACAACACACACACACACACACACACACAAGCGCGCGACGGGACACCACACACACACACCACACACACACACACACTACACACACACACACACCACAGCACACAGTCAACACACACGACTACGACACACCACACCACACAGCACACCATCCACAGCACACACATACATCACACACACACGCCACACACACACACACACCACACACAACAACCCACACACACACTACACGACCACGACACTCCACACCACAACAGCTACGTCCAGGCCTGTGGCGTACGGTGGCCCACTGCACTACAAGAGCACAGGTCGCCATAGGGCCATCCGGCGCGCACACCGTGCCAGGGCCAGGAGTCGAACCCAGATTCGCACCTCAGCGTACCTCCAGACAGGAACCTCCCAGACAGCTGCAGCTCCAGGTACCTGGGACAGAGGGCATGGGCACAGTGACATAAGAAGTAGGGGCGAGAGGGTGGACACAGAGTGGGCGGTGGTACAGACAGTCGAATGGGTGAATACAGTACAGAAGAGTGGAACTACAGATAGGGAGAGGTGAATAACAGAAGAAGTGATGAGTGTGGACACAGTGATGTTGGCAGGTGTGGAAACAGATAGGTCGACAGGTGGGACTACAGATAGGTGAGAGGGTGGATACAGATAGGTGAGAGGGTGGACTACAGATAGGTGAGAGGTGGACTACAGATAGGTGAGAGGGTGGACTACAGATAGGTGAAGGGTGGACTAAGATAGGTGAGAGGGTGGACTACAGATAGGTGAGAGGGTGGACTACAGATAGGTGAGAGGGTGGACTACAGATAGTGTAGGACGGGTAGGACTACAGATAGGTGAAGGGTGGGAACTACAGATAGGTGAGAGGGTGGACTTAGATAGGTGAGAGGGTGGACTACAGATAGGTGAGAGGGTGGACTACAGATAGGTGAGAGGGTGGATATGGTAGGTGAAGGGTGGACTACAGATAGGTGAGAGGGTGAACTACAGATAGGTGAGAGGGGGACTACAGATAGGTGAGAGGGTGGACTAAGATAGGTGACAGGGTGGACTACAGATAGGTGAGAGGGTGGACTACAGATAGGTGAGAGGGTGGACTACAGATAGGTGAGAGGGTGGAATAAGATAGGTGAGAGGGTGGACTACAGATAGGTGAGAGGGTGACATACAGATAGGTGAGAGGGTGGACTACAGATAGGTGAGAGGGTGGACTAAGATAGGTGAGAGGGTGGACTACAGATAGGTGAGAGGGTGGACTACAGATAGGTGAGAGGGTGGATACAGATAGGTGAGAGGGTGGATACAGATAGGTGAGAGGGTGGACTACAGATAGGTGAGAGGGTGGACATAGATAGGTGAGAGGGTGGACTACAGATAGGTGAGAGGGTGGAACACAGATAGGTGAGAGGGTGGACAATAGATAGGTGAGAGGGTGGACTACAGATGGGAAGGTACATAGGTGAGAGGGTGGAATACAGATAGGTGAGAGGGTGGAACTACAGATAGGTGAGAGGGTGGAAATAGATAGGTGAGAGGGTGGACTACAGATAGGTGAGAGGGTGAGACTACAGATAGGTGAAGGGTGGACTATAGATAGGTGAGAGGGTGGACTAATAGGTGCAGGTGACTAAGAAGGACAGGTGGACTATAGATAGGTAAGAGGGTGGACATAGATAGGTGACGAAGGTGGACTATAGGTGACAAGGTGACAAGATAGGTGAGAGGGTGGACTATAGATAGGTGAAAGGTGGACTACAGATAGGTGAGAGGGTGGACTATAGATAGGTGAAGGGTGGACTACAGATAGGTGAGAGGGTGGACTATAGATAGGTGAGAGGGTGGACTACAGATAGGTGAGAGGGTGGACTAAGATAGGTGAGAGGGTGGATACAGATAGGTGAGAGGGTGGACTAAGATAGGTGAGAGGGTGGACTATGGGATAGGTGAGAGGGTTGGACTAGAGTAGTAGGTGAGAGGTGGATATAGGAGAGGTGGACTACGATAGGTGAGAGGGTGGACTACAGAAGGTGAGAGGGTGGACTACAGATAGGTGAGAGGGTGGACTACAGATAGGTGGAGAGGGTGGACTACAGATAGGTGTGAGTGGTAAGATTTGAGTACAAAGTGGGAGGAAGGAATGAGATACAGGCAGTGAAGAGGAACGCTGGATACAGTCAGATGAAGAGTGAGTGACAGACAGGGGGATAGAGGGATGGATACAGCAGGTGGGAGATTAGAATACCAGACAAGATGAAGAGTGGAATGCAGACAAGTGCAAGAGCAACAAGTTACAGCAGGTGGCAGGCAGAGTGGGATACAGGAGGGTGGCAGAGCGAAGATGCAGACCTGTATGTTGGAGTCTGGATACAGACAGGAAGAAGAATGGATATACAGACTGGTCGGGAGAGTGAGATACAGGCAGGTCGGAGAGTGAGATACAGGCAGGTCGGGAGATGAGATACAGGCAGGTGGGGAGAGTGAGATACAGGCAGGTCGGAGAGTGAGATACAGGCAGGTCGGAGAGTGGAGATACAGGCAGGTGGGAGAGTGGGATACAGGCAGGTCGGAGAGTGGAGATACAGGCAGGTCGGAGAGTGAGATACAGGCAGGTGGGAGAGTGGAATACAGGCAGGTCGGAGAGTGAGACACAGGCAGGTGGGAGAGTGGGATACAGGCAGGGGGAGAGTGGGATACAGGCGAGGTGGGAGAGTGGGATACAGGCAGGTGGGAGGTGGGATACAGGCAGGGGGAGAGTGGGATACAGGCAGGTGGGAGAGTGGGATACAGCAGGTGGGAGAGTGGGATACAGGCAGGTGGGAGAGTGGGAAACAGGCAGGTGGGAGAGTGGGATACAGGCAGATGGGAGAGTGGGATACTGGCAGGTGGGAGAGTGGGATACAGGCAGGTGGGAGGTGGGTACAGGCAGGTGGGAGAGTGGGGATACAGGCAGTGTGGGAGAGTGAGATACAGGCAGGTGGGAGAGTGGGATTACAGCAGGTGGGAGAGTGATGATACAGCAGGTGGGAGAGTGAGATACAGGCAGGTGGGAGAGTGGGGATACAGGCAGGTGGGAGAGTGGAATACAGGCAGGTGGGAGAGTGAGATACAGGCAGGTGGGAGAGTGAGGGTATACAGGCAGGTGGGAGAGTGAGATACAGGCAGTGGGAGAGTGGGATACAGGCAGGTGGGAGAGTGAGATAAGGCAGGTGGGAGAGTGGGATACAGGCAGGTGGGAGAGTGGAATACGGCAGGTGGGAGAGTGAATGTTGACAGGTGAGAGTGAATAGAGACAGTGATTACTGACAGGCGAGAGGTGAATACACACAGGTGGAAAGTGGAATACACGGACAGGTGCAGAGCAGTGCGGATATTGCAGTAGCAGGAAGAGCTGCAGGCAGATGAGACTGGAAATACAGACAGTGAGTACAGCTGGGGGCAGAGAGGAACACCGATAGTTGAGTACAGACAAGAGGAAGAAAGGAATACAGATAGTTAAGTACAGACTGATTTGTGTGTTGTGTGTGTGTGTGTGTTGTGTGTGTGTGTGTGTGTGTGTGTGTGCGTGGTGCGTGCGTGCGTGCGTGCGTGCGTGCGTGCGTGCGTGCGTGCGTGCGTGGTGTGTGTGTGTTAGTTGCAACAAGAACAATAACACACTTATCGTGAATCACTTACAGGAAGACTGGGAGAATCGGCCTGTGATTTCTCACTGAGGACATGGCGCTCTCCCTCGTCTCCGTCGGGTCCCAGATCGCCGTGTTGGTCATGTTCACCGTCATCTTCATCCTCGGCTTGGTCCTCACTGTCGTGTACTTCGCTGTCTTGTGTTAGTTCTTGTTGGTGTTCTTCACTATCTTGAGTTGCCGTTGTCGTCTGCGTCTCTGGGAGGATGTGAAGGTTGTGTCCCTTGCTGATGATGTCGGCTTTTGGGTTAAGTCCCCTGTTGTCGTCAGCGATGGTGACACAGTTGATGTGTCTGCCACCTCTCCTGTTGATGTTATACGTGACTCTGCTGTTGTTGATGCTGTTGATACTCTTTCTGTTGACGCTGCCCGTGTTGTTGTTGTTGTTGTTGTTGTTGTCCTTCTTTCGGTGTTTGGTGATGGTGGTACTGAGGTTGTGGTTGAAGATTCTGCTGTTTTCGTTCGTTTCGTCGGGGTGTTATGTAGTTTTGTTGTTGCAGCTGCTGCTATGTCTTCTGATGTCGCTACCTCTGCTCCGTCTTCAGTCGCAGTGGTCTCTGACGTGGTTGACGTCATTGCCATGTCTTTTAATGGAGTGGTTTTCTGACGTTGACGTCTTTGTCGTCATACGGTTTTCTTCCGTTGAAGTCATCTTTGGCATACTTGTCTGTGACTCTGTAGCAGTGGTAATGGGATATGTTGGAGCTGTTGTTGTTGTTGTTGTTGTTGTTGTTGTTGTTGTTGTTGTTGATGATGATGATGATGATGATGATGATGATGATGATGAGGACGACGATGACAATGATATTGTAGAAGAGGCTCTACTTTCACCGGGCGCCGTTCTTGAATAAACGATTTTTGTTGGCTTTGGAGGTACAGCGGAGGCAGGAACGTCGTCACTCAGGAATTTTGCAGACTGCTTTCTACCATTATCTCTCTGCTCTCCGCTGGTGTCGGGCGGTATGTCAGCGAGGTCCGAGTACATAGCAAACGGCCTCAAAGGCACGCGAACTGTTTGTGCACTGACCGGGGATAATGAGGTCATGACCTCTTTCTGTGGGGTCGCACCCACGGAAGAAAGAACCCCAGTATCGTTGGCTTTGGCGTGGGAGGAGGAGGAGGATCGAAGCGAAGCCTTCCTCTCAGCAGCATGCTCCTTGTGTCGGAGGATTCTTGGCAGAACATCAAAAGGATTGTCCGTGGTGAGTGTGACGGACGTGGCTGTTGTTGTGGTTTTCATTTTCCGTTCCTTCCTTCTCGCTGCTGCCGTTTTCCTACCGTTGCTTTTTCTGACCAGCCGTTTGTGGTGTCGACGCCGTCGTGTTCTCTTCCCGTTCCTAGGCCTCGTCTTCCCCGCTCTGTGCTTTCGGGGGTTAGGCTTGCACACCACCCCGACGGATCGCCATCGCCCGGGGCACATGTGACGTATTCGTCTGCCCCAGCCTTCGTAAGCACAGTCCAGCAGCCGCTCTTCGTGACCTTGACACTGGACACGAGTGATCCATATCCTGCCTGCAACTCAGGAAAAGACCGAGTACATGAATATCATGAAAACTGAATTGACTGTCATGCACATTTAGGAAAAGAGTCGGTTAGTCTAATAAAAACTCAAGGAAAAAATGGACTGGTATTACGAAAACTCAGGGAAAGATAGTCTCATAAAAACTCAAGGAAAAAATGGACTGGTATTACGAAAACTCAGGGAAAGACTTAATTAACTGTCATGATGTGAGACATAAACATTTTACAGCAGATTCTATGAAAACCTTGTTCAGAGATGTTCCACCTGATGTGATTGTTGAATTTTTGAAAAACATGAACATTTTTCATCTGATCTGAGATTTTTACAGTGGAAAGATTTGTAACATTTCGGGTGTGTTTTTAGAAGATGTATTTTAAAGGGTTGTGTGAATGAATCACTTTTGAATCGGCTTCAACGTGGTGACAGCCCTGCTATGGCCTTTTGCGGTCGGCTGGGCTATAAGCAACATTATCTTATCTTACTAACTGTCATGAAAACTTAAAAAGGACTGCATTCACTGTGATAAAAACTCGAAAAAAAAGGCTGAATTAAGAATCAAGAAAGTCGGGAAAAGACTGCCATGGGAATTCAGGAATAAATGATGTAACTGCAATGAAAACTAAGGACGAAAGTAAGATGTCAGCATGCCGGTAATTGTTATTTGTTTTGACTTTGTTCAGCTTTGCTTTTGTTCATAATTGTACAGCATTTGTGACACCCCCCCCCCCCCCCCCCCCCCCCCCCCCCTCTTCAAACGGGGCTATGGCCTTTATTGAATAAAATTCCGTTTGCGTTTCTCTCTCTGTTTACTGCCCAGCTGATCCCCAGGGTGATATCATGGCGGCTCTTTCATGGAGATGCAATGCACTGGGGTGGAGGGACGGAGAAAGGGGAGGGCCGGGACGGAGAAGGCGAGGGGGGGGGGGGGGGGGGGGTGGTTAAGGAGAGGAAATAGTTTAGTTAAAAGGAGGAAATCTCGTGCAAACAATAAGCATGCCTGTACAATTACCTTTTGTATTTGCTAATGTGAATGCTTGTGATTTCACGTCTTTATGCTGGAAGTGATATTACACACACACACACACACACACACACACACACACACACACACACACACACACACATACACACGTGCGCGCGCGCACGCGCGTGTGTGTATACATGTATGCATGCATGTATATATGCATGTATGTACGTATGTCTATATGTATGTATGCATGTATGCGTGCGTGGGTGCGTGTGTGCGTGCGTGGGTGCGTGCGTGGGTGCGTACGTGCGCGTGCACGCGCGCGCGTGTGTGTATGTGTGTGTGTGTTGTGTGTGTGTGTGTGTGTGTGTGTGTGTGTGTGTGTGTGTGTGTGCGCGCGTTCTGTGTTTGTCCATGTGTGTGTGTGTGCGTGCACATGTTTATTTTATGTAGTATGTGTGTGCGTGAAGCAGAGAGAGAGAGAGAGAGAGAGAGTCAGAGAAATGGTCTTTCATTTCTGTGGTGTGTGTGTGTGTGTGTGTGTGTGTGTGTGTGTGTGTGTGTGTGCGTGCGTGTGTGTGTGCGTGTGCGTGCGTGCGCGTGCGTGCGTGCGTGCGTGCGTGCGTGGCGTGTGTGTGAGTGTCTGTGTGTGTATGTTGCGTGCGTGTCGTGCGTGCGTGCGTGCGTGCGTGCGTGCGTGCGTGCGTGTGTGTTGTGTTGTTGTGTGGTGTGTGTGTGCGTGTGTGGTGCACGTGCACGCGTGGTATGTGTGTGTGGTCGGGATCGTATTTTCCGATTCGTCCTTATGTCGGTGTGGGTAGTCAGACCACGAATCACCCAGTATTGATACTGTGTGGGTTAGGACACGACTCCGACTCAGTACCTATTGTACACTGTGTGGGTAGATAGACCACGAATCACCCAGTACTAGATCACACTGTGTGGGTAGATTGGACAACGAATCACCCAGTACTAGATCACACTGTGTGGGTAATAGGACCACGAATCACCCAGTACTAGATCACACGTGTGGGTAGATAGGACACGAATCACCCAGTACTAGATCACACTGTGTGGGTAATCAGAGCACGAATCACCCAGTACTAGATCACACTGTGTGGGTACATAGGACCACGAATCACCCAGTACTAGATCACACTGTGTGGGTAATAGGACCACGAATCACCCAGTACTAGATCACACTGTGTGGGTACATAGGACCACGAATCACCCAGTACTAGATCACACTGTGTGGGTACATAGGACCACGATCACCCAGTACTAGATCACACTGTGTGGGTAATCAGACCACGACTCACCCAGTACTAGATCACACTGTGTGGGTAATCAGACCATGACTCACCCAGTACTAGATCACACTGTGTGGGTAGATAGACCATGATCACCCAGTACTAGATCACACTGTGTGGGTAGATCAGACCATGACTCACCCAGTACTAGATCACACTGTGTGGGTAGATCATACCATGACTCACCCAGTACTAGATCACACTGTGTGGGTAGATCAGACCACGATCACCCAGTACTAGATCACACTGTGTGGGTAGATCAGACCATGACTCACCCAGTACTAGATCACACTGTGTGGGTAGATACCAACGGTACAGTACACTGATGTGTGACCATCACCCAGTACTAGATCACACTGTGTGGGTAGATCAGACCACGAATCACCCAGTACTAGATCACACTGTGTGGGTAGATCAGACCATGACTCACCCAGTACTAGATCACACTGTGTGGGTAGATCATGACAACGATCACCCGTACTAGATCACACTGTGTGGGTAGATAGACCACGAATCACCCAGTACTAGATCACACTGTGTGGGTAGATTGACCAACGAATCACCCAGTACTAGATCACACTGTATGGGTAGATCAGACCACGAATCACCCAGTACTAGATCACACTGTGTGGGTAGATCAACCATGACTCACCCAGTACTAGATCACACTGATGGGTAGATAGACCACGAATCACCCAGTACTAGACCACACTGTGTGGGTAGATCAACCATGACTCACCCAGTACTAGATCACACTGTGTGGGTAGATCTGACAGATCACCCGTACTAGATCCACACTGTGGGTAGATCAGGACCATGAATCACCCAGTACTAGACACACTGTGTGGGTAGATCATACCATGACTCACCCAGTACTAGATCACACTGTTGGGTAGATAGACCATGATCACCCAGTACTAGACCACACTGTGTGGGTAGATCAACCATGACTCACCCAGTACTAGACCACACTGTGTGGGTAGATCAGACCATGACTCACCCAGTACTAGACACACTGTGTGGGTAGATCAGACCAGATCACCCAGTACTAGACCACACTGTGTGGGTAGATAGACCAGATCACCCAGTACTAGACACACTGTGTGGGTAGATCAACCATGACCACACCAGTACTAGACCACACTGTGTGGGTAGATCAGACCATGACTCACCCAGTACTAGACCACACTGTGTGGGTAGATCAGACCATGACTCACCCAGTACTAGACCACACTGTGTGGGTAGATCAGACCATGAACGCACCCAGTACTAGACCACACTGTGTGGGTAGATCAGGACCAGAATCACCCAGTACTAGACCACACTGTGTGGGTAGATCAGACCATGACTCACCCAGTACTAGATCACACAATGTGCTAAGAGCACGAGTCCGAAGACTAGGACCCCAGATTGTAACCTGAAGCCAAGGAGCTCCAGACAATGATTATTACCGAAAGGACTAAACAAACGAGGAGAGAGAGAAGGAAGAAGAAGAAGAAGAAGAAGAAGAAGAAGAAGAAGAAAAGAAGAAGAAGAAGAAGAAGGAAGGAGAGGAGGAGGAGGAGGAGGAGGGGGGGGGAGGAGGAGGGTGAGAGAGAGAGAGAGAGAGAGAGGAGAGAGAGAGAGAGAGAGAGAGAGGAGAGAGAGAGACAGGGTGGGGAAGGGAGACAGAGAGAACTCTGAACTCGGAAAACTTTTATTCGATCAAGGATTCAGATTATTATTATTCCCACAGAGAGAGAGAGAGAGAGAGAGAGAGAGAGAGAGAGAGAGAGAGAGAGAGAGAGAGAAGAGAGAGAGAGAGAGTGAATAAGAACAAGAAGAAATGATATGACAGAAACACGGAAGAGAATGCAGAAGAAAAAAAGGAAAAAAAAAAAGAATGAATGAAAGCCCATAATCCCCGAACGTTCGAACGACTACAACGCAGTCACAGCCACTTACGTCTGCTTTGTCCCCCAAACTCCATCTTGACAGGACTCCTCAGCGAGCCACCGGGGAACCCTTGCTGACGACACACGACGTCAGAGTCGGTGACGTTCCACATGTCGTCACACACGGCGCCCCATCTGCCTTTGTGGTACAGCAGCACTGTCCCGGCCGAACGGACACCGCCCCGGACAAGCCGGACATCCCCCTCCTTCCATCTTCCCCTGTCCGCCTTCCCCGGCCGCAAGGCCTTCTGGGGGAGACGTTTGGCGGCCTGACAGGATGTCGTCATTAAAAGGACCAGTACCAGGCCCGCTGAGACAACCAGAGACAGGGATCTGGAGACAGTTACGCCAAATCCAGGAAGTGACGTCATTCTGAGCTGGTTCGACGTGTCGTCACAGAAATGATGACGCCGAGGTAGAACAATTTCCACCAGTCCTCACTGTTTACGTTTAAAATCTGTTGTGCCTACGTGACGTACCCCAACAGTGTACAGTTAGCCGGGAATACACACGTTCCTTTAACTGTGCGCAGCACATGTATGTTATCAACCTTGATATCTTTTCCAGAAGAACGATCGCTTCTTCGTGGCATTTACATCATGAGTTTAAGTCCATCCCTTTTCACGACAACTCACAACTGGGTATACGCTACGACTTTCTTCCATTACCACACTGGCAGTTGAGTCCATGTAACGACACGCAATGGGCGAGGTGGATGGAATTCTTCTGTGGGTGCTTATCTAAGACAAACAGCAGCCGACATTCTATCTGCTGACTGCGCCTTTCGTGCCGCGGCACATGGGGAGCTTTGTGCACAAAGATCTGTGAAAATGCTGTAACTTGCTCAGGCGCCGAACTCAGCGGAACGTTTGGCGCGTGGCTGCGTTCAGCCTGCAATGCTGATCCCTGCGCGTCGCTACATGCGTTTACTGTGCGGCGTGGACACGTCACTTTGGGTTCATTTTCCTTGTTTTGATGTATTTCTGTTTCTTTTTCGGCTACCTGTGCGCAGCATGTGTGTAACGAGTTGTGGTCCATCTGAAATACTGCACTCTTCATTTATTTTTGGCATTCCCCAAATTAATGTGTGTGTTGAAGTTCGTTTAACCTACATTGAGCACTGTCCTCCTCTGGGAATGTGTTCATTTAGGTTCATTCAATAAACACAACTGTCTTCTCCTTAAAATGAGTGCATTGAGGCAATGTCCACTGCCTTCCTCTCCTTAGAATAAGTACATTGATGCAATGTCCACTGCCTTCCTCTCCTTAAAATGAGTGCATTGAGGCAATGTCCACTGCCTTCCTCTCCTTAGAATGAGTGCATTGAGGCAATGTCCACCGCTTTCCTCTCCTTAGAATGAGTGCATTGAGGCAATGTCCACTGCCTTCCTCTCCTTAGAATGAGTGCATTGAGGCACTGTCCACTGCCTTCCTCTCCTTAGAATGAGTGCATTGAGGCAATGTCCACTGCCTTCCTCTCCTTAGAATGAGTGCATTGAGGCAATGTCCACCGCTTTCCTCTCCTTAGAATGAGTGCATTGAGGCAATGTCCACTGCCTTCCTCTCCTTAGAATGAGTGCATTGAGGCAATGTCCACTGCCTTCCTCTCCTTAGAATGAATGCATTGAGGCAATGTCCACCACTGTCTTCTCCTTAGAATAAGTGCATTGAGGCAATGTCCACCACTGTCTTCTCCTTAGAATGAGTGCATTGAGGCAATGTCCACTGCCTTCCTCTCCTTAGAATCAGTGCATTGAGGTTCATTCAGCTTGCGCTTCTGTCCTCTACCCTGCAAGTGTTCATCGAGGTTTATTCAGTCTACTCTTCTGCCCTCTACCCGAAAGTGTTCATCGAGGTTTATTCAGTCTACCTCTTCTGCCCTCTACCCCGAAAGTGTTCATCGAGGTTTATTCAGTCTACTCTTCTGCCCTCTACCCGAAAGTGTTCATCGAGGTTTATTCAGTCTACTCTTCTGCCCTCTACCCCGAAAGTGTTCATTGAGATTTATTCAGTCTACACTTCTGCCCTCTACCCCGAAAGTGTTCATTGAGGTTTATTCAGTCTACTCTTCTGTCGTCTGCCCCGAAAGTGTTCGTTGAGGTTTATTCAGTCTACGCTTCTGTCCTCTACCCCGAAAGTGTTCATTGAGGTTTATTCAGTCTACTCTTCTGTCGTCTGCCCCGAAAGTGTTCGTTGAGGTTTATTCAGTCTACTCTTCTGTCCTCTACCCGCAAGTGTTCGTTGAGGTTTATTCAGTCTACTCTTCTGTCGTCTGCCCCGAAAGTGTTCGTTGAGGTTTATTCAGTCTACTCTTCTGTCCTCTACCCCGAAAGTGTTTCGTTGAGGTTTATTCAGTCTACGCTTCTGTCCTCTACCCCGCAAGTGTTCGTTGAGGTTTATTCAGTCTACTCTTCTGTCGTCTGCCCCGAAAGTGTTCGTTGAGGTTTATTCAGTCTACTCTTCTGTCGTCTGCCCCGACAGTGTTCGTTGAGGTTTATTCAGTCTACGCTTCTGTCCTCTACCCCACAAGTGTTCATTGAGGTTTATTCAGTCTACTCTTCTGTCGTCTGCCCCGAAAGTGTTCGTTGAGGTTTATTCAGTCTACTCTTCTGTCGTCTGCCCCGAAAGTGTTCGTTGAGGTTTATTCAGTCTACTCTTCTGTCGTCTGCCCCGAAAGTGTTCGTTGAGGTTTATTCAGTCTACTCTTCTGTCGTCTGCCCCGAAAGTGTTCGTTGAGGTTTATTCAGTCTACTCTTCTGTCGTCTGCCCCGAAAGTGTTCGTTGATGTTTATTCAGTCTACTCTTCTGTCGTCTGCCCCGAAAGTGTTCCTTGAGGTTTATTCAGTCTACGCTTCCGTCTTCTACCCCGAAAGTGTGCATTGAGGTTTATTCAGTTTGCGACACTTTTTTCTACTCACAGTTTGTCCATTTAAGTCCTTTGAGTTTGCGCTTCTGTCTTAACTACCCAGAATAAGTGCATCGATGAGCATTCAGTTTGCATTGCCGTGTTCTGCTATATATTTGAACGATGTACCCGGCCCTGGCTGCGTTCTTTGAGGTTCAATCCATCTGAACTACTTTCTTTTCTCTTCTCACTCAGAAAACTGGCATTGTCTTCTGTTCCATCGACATTAGTTTTCATTAACTCTTACAACCAGCAACACGTCACATGGGGCACCATTACTGACATATGTTCCAGCAGCCTTGTTTCGGTCAAACGTTTTTCAAAGGGGGAAATGGGGGAAGGGGGAGTGGGGGGGGGGAGGGGGAGTAAGAAAAATTATGAGAAAGACACGAAAACGTCGAGGGTGGGGATGGGTGGAATAGGGGGAAAACAAGAAAACGTTGAACAAAGGAAAGAAAAGAAAGCAAGGGTGACAAAGTAGGTAATAGGAGTAGGAAGAGAGACGGGAGACTAGGCAAAAATAAGGGGGCGGAGGGGGCGGGGTGGGAGGGGAGAGTGCGGCATGGATAAGCACAACAGAATAAGGAAATGAGAGAAAAGACAGAATAGAAATGAAAGGAACGTAAGAAAGTTAAAAGACAAATGTTGAAAGATAAAAAAAAGAAGTGGGGAAAAGGTTGGGAAACGTGGAGAATTTAGGGTGAACGTAGGTGAAATAGGAGAAGGTTATTGACAGTTGAAAAAGAATTGGAAAAGGTTGGGAAACGTGGAGAATTTAGGGTAAACGTAGGTAAAATATGAGAAGGTACAATAAATTAGTAGTTGACATTTGAAACAGAATTGAGAGAAGGTTGGAAAACGTAGAGAAATTTATGGTACTTGAAAAGAATTTGGAGAAGGTTGCGAAACGTAGAGAACTTGGAGTAAACGTAGGTCAAATAGGAGAAGGTACA
>CM031597.1:123775941-123793441 GCA_018398815.1 Conus ventricosus | reverse complement strand
CTCTCTCTCTCTCTCTCTCTCCACACACACACACACACACACACACACACACACACCACACACACACACACACACACAGCCTAGTAGCAAGCTAATTACAAAGAAATAAGCAAAGACATTCAACAAACAGAGTTTTAAAAAGAAAAAAAAACAAACAAAAAAGATAGGGAGCAGAAATAAAAAAACAAGTACAGGAAGAAAGAATACAAAGGGACAGAGGAAGGAACAGGAAGGTAAACAATGCAGAAAGCAGGAAGAAACGGAGAAAGGGAAAATGGAATCAAGCAGAGAAATTATAGAAAATGGTAAAAGAGAAAGGAGGGGTGGAGACAAAGAAAAAAAAGAAAGAAAAATGGGAAAAAAAAGAATGAAAAGAAGGAAAGAATCAAGACAGAAAGAACTGCACAAAAACAAACGAAACCCACAAAAAAAAAACAGAAAGAAAGAAAGAAAGAAGAGAAAGAAAGAAAGAAAGACGAAACAGAAGAAGAAAATTTCAAATTGTTCGAATATAACAAATTAATATTCTTTCTTGCTTTGTGAGTTTAAATGTATTTGTCACTGTTCGTCAGATGTTGTTTGACTATATTGAAGATCGCAAAGGCTGTGGCAGTCTCGTTGATTTGTACTATAGTCAAGATGGAAAAGGCTGTGCCAGTCTTGAATAAACGTTGGTTTGTATTTGTTCTTTCTCAGTTGCTGCTGTGTAAATGTGACAGGTAGGGGGTATATGAGCAAGCTTGGGACATCGTTTTTTAAGGGAGGGGGGGGGGGGGGGGGGGGGGGATCACCTTGTTTGTTCTGTGTGCTCTGTGCTGTCATTGCTGCTGGGCGATTTGGTGTCATCGCAGTATTCGTTTGGAGTTAACGGCCTACTGTTATTTCATCATGGGTGCAAGAGTTACTCTACTTGTTTTTATTTACTCTTTGCTGTTCCGAGTCTCACTTTAGATTTCCTTTCATTACAATGAAACTGAGGTTAACTGCATTTGTTATTGATCGTCCGTACGTTTGTTTGACTATATTCAAGATCAAAAAGGCTGTGTCAGACTTGAATATTTTGTCTTTATTCATTTCTCCAGTTGCTGTGTAGATGTGTCAAGTACGGGGTGTATGAGCAAGCTTAGAAGGGTGCATTTTTGAGAGGCATGTTTCCTTGTTTGTTCTGTGTGCTCTGTGCTGTCACTTCTGCTAGGCGATTCGGTGTCGTAAGCAGTATTCATTTGGAGTCATGGGCGTGTATTTAGCCTACTTCATTGGGGGAACACGAGTTACTCTACCTCTTTGTTGTTTACTTTCCCTGCATCATGTAAGGTTTTCTTCATTGAGATTTTCTTTCATACCAATGGAACAAAAAATTTTTACTAACAATGACAGGCCATTGTCTTTCTAACATGACTGGACAGACTGGACAGTTTCCCAAGGTCTGACCAGTGCAGTTGAGCTAATGTGCAGGTCAGACATCTGTTGAGTCGTATCCATGAGATGTCTTGAATACTTTCGTCGTAGGCTGAGCCCCAGAGAAAAAAAATTCATGGAGTCCAGGATCTTCTCTCGCCTTGGCACCACAATCCTGATGGACTAAAACTCCCACCTCTGACTTTTCTATTTTGAATCTTTCCCAGCTTTTTTGTCCTCGTTTTCCCTTTTCCCCCCGCCCTTTCTCTCCTCCATCCCTTCCTCTTAACCCCCTCCCTCAATTTCCCCACCCCACCATATTTACATTCACACCCCATGTACATATGTAGTATATTTTTTTTTATTTTTTTAAAAAAAAATTCCAATATAGTGGCATTAATGATGTACAAAACATGATATAGGATATAAGGTTTAAAAAACGCATGACATAAGTTATTGCAACTCCATTTTCTTTCTCTTTTTTTCTCTCTCCTCATACACATCCTAAAATGCCCCTTCCAAGAATAAGATCCCCCTCCCACTCTCTAAACTTTGTTTTACACACTCTCAAGCGCCCCCTTCCAAACATCAGACTCTTCTACCACTTTCCCCTTTTTCTATCTCTGGTTCTGTTTGTCTTTTCCCTCTGTCTGCCTTTCTTTTTCCTCAATTTTAAAATGGGATTGGATACTGAATTTTCCTCTTCCCATTACACACACACACACACACACACACACAAACACAGTGTGACGCGTGCACACACACACACACACACACACACACACACACACACACAAAACACATACACACACACACACGTGCGCGCAGGCACGCACGCAATCACGCAGGTGTGCGCGCGCGCACACACTCTAACCACACACACACCACACACACACAACACACACGCACACGCACGCACGCACGCACGCACGCACGCACACACACACACACACACACACACACACACACACGCACGCACGCACGCACGCACACACACACACACACACACACCTTTAAGCACGTCATCGTCATTTTTACGTAAAATGTTTTCATTACGTCATTTCCTATACGTTTTATTTGTTTTTTTTTTTATGTCACAAGTCCTGAAGACCGTCTTGACCGAAACGTTTTTTGATAGTTGTTCTGTTTTTCTTTCTTTTTAAACTTCTGAGAATCTCAAAGACATTTATTATTGTCTCGGAGTTGTAAGTGATTGCTCGTTCATTTTCGTTGTACAAATAGTTTTGTATCTTGTCCTGAGCAAGGTTTTCATGGAATTGCTGTTAAAATGTTTGCTTACCTTACTCTCTTGCCGAGGAAAAACCTAAGAGGTCGAGACGCGTCGTGTTTTGTCTTGTGATTTGTTTGTCCACGTTTTTGGGGCGGTTCGCTAACATTTATTCAAGATTTGTTTAGATTTCCCTCTGCAGTCGTCTCACTTTGCAACTAGTCCTCCCCAATGGTTTAATCTGTATTTCTGGACTCGGACCAATGGGGCATTAAAATCGCACAGTTCGTCGGTGGTAAGGTTTGATTTCCGGTACAACTTTGCGTGGAAGCATGGCGATGTCGGCAGCGAGTACAGTGGAAGTCAGGCGGACAGACCCGCAAAAAGTGAGTTATAAACTGTAATAACAGTTGTTTAGTATAGTGTACACAATACAAACCAAACTTGTGAATTTTGGACAAGTATTTTTTGGGTTCGGACTTTTCAAAAACAGACCCGAAAAATCACACAAAGGGACTCAGCTGACACTGATTATGTCACTGGACCGGTCAGAGCGACCACCCCCTCGGATTTGTCTATGAGCAACCAGGGACCGTACAGCAAAGGGATGCGCAGCTGGCCGGCTTCCCTTCTCTGGTCACTAACGAAGTACTGAAAGGGGCGGGCCCCACCACCTAGTGCGTACGAACTTCCCGGGGTCGGTGGTAACATGGGAGTTTGGCAGCCAAAACATCGTTGAGGTAAGCTTCTTTTTCCATTTAATTTCAGCGGTTGTTATGCGTTTTAAATATAGACATGTGTTATGACTTTGTGTTGTGGAGGAATGTAGAGTGCGAAACCTATCGACATGTGCAAGTAATTACCCTATAACTGATAACGCGGCCACAGTTTACTCGGCGTACAAGCGTGTAAACAAACCATGCCTGTGCTCGAGAGATGCGCTAGTCAGTGTGTAGAGTTGTGCTCCGCGCAGCTTTAGTCTTTCATGTCCCCTTCTTGTATGCATTGATGTACAGCTGGTTGCTATATTTTTCAGTACTTTCGTAGATTCAGTCTTCGTTTGGTTATTATAGTGGGTATTGCTGGTTCATTTGTAGGAAACAGAAGCGACTGCAGTGACCACTGCTCAGCCTGTTGCCATGCAGAGAAATGAACACCGATACAGTCGCTGATTCTTCAAAAAAAGGCAGCAAACCACAGCCAATGTTGGTAAGTTAATTCAACTCTCTCTCTCTCTCTCTCTCTCTCTCTCTCTCTCTCTCTCTCTCTCTGTATGTGTGTGTGTATGTGTGTGTGTGTGTGTGTGTGTGTGTGTGTGTGTGAAAGACTGCGTGAGAGAGAGAGAGAGAGAGAGAGAAGAGAACGAACAAACGAACGAACGAATCTTTTTTAATGAGGGATAAAGAATAAGCACAATACAGGCTTTTTTACATCTTGCCCTCGATGAAGCAGAAAAAATAACAATATGTGACTTCAAAATCAACCAACCATCTTAATAGTGAAAAGAATATTAGCCTGAAATACAAAAGGCAATCCAAAAATATGACAGTCAACCTTTCACACACACACACACACACACACACACACACACACACACACACACACACACACACACAAGAGAAAACAATTTTCCAGCAAATACATTTTAAAAAAAAAAAAAAAAAAAGGAGAAGAGAAATGAAGGACGTCAATGAAAGGTGGACAGGTGAACAGTATGTCATGACAAGGTATAGAGAAGGGGTAACGAAGGAATACAAAATGAACATTCAAAACATTTAAACATCATTTGTACTTAAATCAAAACAATAATTTTGAAATACGTATAAAGAAGGTTATAGAAGAGAGAGAGAGAGAGAGAGAGACTATATGTGTTATGACATGTTTACTGACTTTTAATACATCAACAGTGTGGCAACATCAACAAAGACAACACTCAAAATAATTACATAGTGTAGTGGTATGCATCACATTATGATGCTCTTCTCTCTCTCTCTCTCTCTCTCTCTCTCTCGCTCTCCTCTCTCTCACACACACACACACACAACACACACACACACACACACACACACACACAACACACACAATTCAGAACGTTGATGATGTTTTTAACCTTTTCAGATTACACAGACCTTGTCAGTGAAGTGTGCAGCTCAATGCAAGCAGACAAATGCCTTCCGGATGAAACAAGACAGTCTATTTCACAAGCAGCAAGTGAGTACAGATCATAGATTCATACTCATCAGCTAATTAACCAGAACTACATCACATATATTTCCAAGCACTGTAAGTGCATGGTAAAAATATTGAAATTTTGCTGAAAGCTTTCATCTTATTGTTCCTCACATGCAATACAAAACCATTTTCTTTATTTTACTCATGTTTAATGATACATTATAAGTAAAAACACTCTCTCTCTCTCTTTCACACACACACACACACACACACACACACACACACACACACACACCACACACACACACGCGCTCAAATATATGTTAACCCAATGCCTACCGGATCGACCGAGATCGACCGCGAGATTTCCTCCTTCTGAATACCGGAACGACCAAGATCGACCGCTGAATAATCGGTCACGACCTTCGCTTTCACCATCGCATATCCCAGAATGCAATTGCGACAGACGAGTCTACGGTACTTCGTTTCTGGACGACCATTTTGGTTTTTGTTGCATGGGTTTGGTGGAGTAGTTTCTCTGTCGTGAATTTTCAAAGTTCGGCTTTTTTTTGCGAAGATTTTTTGGCGAAAAATGGCGGATCAAGTAACTATGCAAACTTGCAGAATTCATTTTCTGAAGTGATATTGATGAAGAAGAGAGCGTTTTTGCGGGCTACTCTGAAAGAAGATTTGAAGCAAGACGATTACGGACTGTCAATCTTGACCTAGTTAGATAAAGGATCGACGGCTGACTGAAATTTGTGGCCGGGAATCAATAATGATTCAGGCGGATGATAATGCGATGTCGAATAGCCCATTGCTGCTGGGCCCAGACCTCCAAAAAAGAAAATTCGAAAACAAAAACTTGCTAGAGATTCTTTAATTTCTGACTGGAGAGTGGTTGGCTACAAGAAGTGAAGCCCCACAAAGTTTCCTTGTTTTGATAGCCAGGGACAACCGGGTCAGTAGTGGGTTGTGTCCCATGATTTTCCTGTAGGCGCATCACCTTTAGCTTTTTTGATTTCAGAAGAAATTTTGGCAGACTTTAACGAGAAACAAATTTATTTGCTGCACCAAAAGCAAGCAGAAAGGATGACATACATATTGGCATGAAATAAAAAACTGCCTGTTTATCCAAAAGCGTAAAGAGGAGCTGGACAAGAGGTAATCTTCCCCACAGTGTGTTGTGTGTTGGGGGGGGGGGGGGGGGGGGGTGGTGCTCAGTGCACTTGTGGCAAACAGCATTTTTGTGAATTCCCTCACAATCTAAAGCCAGTATTCAGTAATATGTCTTGTTATTTTTTCCCCTCAGTAGTTAGAAGGAAATCTTCTTGTCGGCTATGTGATGCCTTCAGTTTAACAAAATTGTGTGAAGTTTGGAGTTGTTGTTTTTTGCTTCACAATCAAAGTTGATTATTTAGTGTGGCATACCATACAGAATGATTTATTTTGTCTCCTGAAGGTTTCCGTACTTTGTTTTAGACTTGGAAAAGCACTCGTGACTCTAATCCATGATGTGCTGTGGTGGTACAGTGTGTATTTTCGGGAAAATTGTTTTAGCACTGGAATACCAAAGTACGTTAGTCTGTTCATTGGGTTTTTTTTTTCCCTTCGTGTACAGGTTCACTCTATGTGGGGGGAAATGGCTGTTTTGGATGGAGTGATGTCTATGAATTTTTTTCATTACTTTTACAGAATAGATAAGTTAAAAACAAATTTTCTATGAGGTTTCTTTATGGCTAGTGTGTTGTGTTGCGGAGTTATCTCTTGGCATGGTATTATTCTATTGTATATAGCAAAAATCATGCGGTAGGCAGAGGGTTAAGGAAATTCAATGTCTGTAACATGTATTATGAGAACAACGCAGATTTTGTATTACAGGCGAGGCTCTATCAGGACCAGTTGTTTTTCTGCAAGCCTGCTTGCCTACAAAAGGGCGTTTTCCAAATGCTTGCCGCGAGAAGGCTTGGGGCCCTTCCCCCGAGTTTAGGACAAGAGTAATTAGACTGTCCACCGACCCATGGATTGTTCACGCGCAGCAAATTCAGCTGTGATCTTAGGCTAGTTACGCGGTTGCTTAGCTACTCCCTTTCCCACCAGGACCTAGAAACTAGGCGGAATATATCTGTATGTAAATACAAAATTATTGTTTTGCATATCAAAGCACGGACTATGGTCATCTGATACCAAATAATAGAATGACTCCTTAACCTCTGTGTTTGTGTGGGTTATATATATATATTATATATTATATATATAATGAGGGTGTGTGTGTTTAGAGAGGAGAGAGACGGAGCGAGAGAGAGGCGAGGTCAAAAAGGCTTTGTAGTTCACTGATGTAACTGTTACGTATCCCCCCCCCCCCACCCCCCCAGCTTGACTAATCATCAGGGTTTCCAGGGTTCCTTACGGTCCTTACGGTCCTTTCATTTTGAAACACCTCAAGTAAGGCCTCTTACACGTGCTTATATTTAGCATCAAGGTCCTTACAGTTTATGACAGCCAAAAAAATCGTCAATGGCGAAATGCTGGTTGGAAAATCTCGAAGCAAGGGTATAACTCTGAAATCTGCTCGCAATGGGTTCTGACAAACGGCCCTACCTAGCTAGGCAGAAACTTTCAGTTGGAAGAGTTTTGGTTTTTTTCTCAAGGTCTCGTTCCTTGTTTTGCATGAGTCTCGTTTCGCGGTAGAGACTCGATACTTACCAAATCCATCATTTTCCAGTCTTTGCTAAGGCATCGAAATGCAGAAAAAGTGATTTCAGGGATCGTTGGGTACATAAACAGAGACAAGGATGGTTGCTGAAGGATCCAAAAACAACCTTATGCTCGATGTTCTGTGTGCGAAAGCTCATGCTTTGGCGTCGAGGGCACGTAGGTAGTGCTAGTCCATCTTCATAAATCTGGGAGATGTGGAGGGGGGGTTGTATTGACAAATAACCTCCTTGGCTCAGGCATCAGGAGCCTAGGGAAGATAAGACAGATACCTTGCCTGAACAGAGCAAGAGGAGGAGGCCGCTGTGGAAAAAGAGAAGAGACAGAGGTTAGGAGAAGCATGGTACATAGGAAAGAAACTAAATGCACCAGTGATGAGGCACGTCATCTACTTGAAGAGGCCTGACCGTTTCTCAGCTTCCAGTCTCAGGGAGCAGAGAAGTTTGTTTGATTGAACGATCCAACACTCTGAGGGTTGTTAGCTAGGACAGGAAAAATGAAGCAGGAAGAGTTCAACAGGACATCACAAGGGTCGACAATGAATGGAAAAAATGCTGATTAAGGCTGTGTAATGTATGTGTGTGTGCGCTGTTTTTTTTTCTCCGACATATATTCAGGATCTGAATGTGCTATGACCATGATACAGTTTTGTTTTTGTTTTTTGTTTGCATCTCAGTGTCATTTTTTTTAAAAACATATCTCTTTTTGTGTGAATGTTTTGGGACATTCAGTTTACGTATCAGCTGTGGACTGTCAGGTTAAAAGTATCAGCTGGTTTTTAGTTTTAAGTGTGAAAGATTGGATTGACGTGGAAGACAAGAGACTCAAGTCATAGTTTTTACTGAAAGACTGGAGCAAGGGAACAAACAAGTTTATTCAGTGGTGATTTGATTCTATGCAGTACAGCCAGCCCAAGTTTATATTGGGTGTACGCTGTTGTTTTGGTCGCATTTCCATGGAGCGATATACACGTACGTTTTGTTGTATTATATGCGCTAAGTTACAATGTAGAGGTCTTACTAATTTAGACATGGTCTTATAGGTCCTTTACCAGCGTTTTACTTGGCATAAGCTGAAAGTCCACTGGGAACCTGACATGCAAGTTCAAGAGTACAAGTACATCAATTACTATTTCGTGTCAAAAACGAAAAAAGACGATGTGTTCTGCCTTTACCGTGTTTTCAGAATTTACCCACACAACATATAATGCATGACACCACACAATAAACATATCTCTCTCTCTCTTCCTCTCTCTCTTCTCTCCTCTCTCTCCTCTCTCTTTTTCTACTCTCTCTCTCTCTCTCTCTCTCTCTTCTCTCTCTTCTATCTCTCTCTCTCTCACTCCACACCACACACCACACACCCACACCACACAGCATGGAAAACTGTTTACTTCAATGAGGGCCCTTGTAAAACAACCAAACTTGGACATCACGTTGAATTTTGGATGCCCGCACTTAATGTCATTACAGAAAACCTATTCGATGAACTATGGTATTATTGAACGATATATAGAGTCTATGTCAGACTTACCAGTTTGAAGCAAGAATCCTTATATGAACGGGAGCAAATTGTAGCCCTGTCGGGGTTGTGAAAGATTTATCTTGTTGTTTGTTACTGTTGTCAGCGCATTTCCACTTCATCGTTCGTACCTTTCGCGGTAATTTGTGAAGATGTAGCCCTTTGTGTTTAGATTTCTGGGCGGGACCGCCAACAATGGCACAGTTTGCACCCATATTAGATGCGATGTGGTTTTGGGTACAAGACATGGCGAGGTGTTTCATGCGAACAACGAGATTTCCCCGTCAGACTCGCGTGTTCCCACACATAGTTTACTCTAGAAGCTGCCACCGGTAAGTTCTTTACGCCAAAGTTCGGCGTTCGGTCGCGAGCAGTATTCGCGGGCCATCTGGTCTTGTTAGACCTTTGCTGTACGGTCCCTGATGAGCACGCACTGTCCTGTCTTATTTTCTCGCAGCCTACTTCGTCCATTTTTGTTTTCCATCCCAGTAGTGTCGCCTGCATAGTTTCAACAGTTTGTGCATCGATATGGCTGCAATTCTCAATATATAATGTCCAGTTGGTCAATGTGTCCCAAAGTGCGAAACGTGACAACGACTGATCAGTGACCGCGGGAAAAGTATTGGGTGGTTTTTTCTTTCTTCTTTTTTTAAAAAATGTTACGAGCATTCTTGATGGGGCCATCTGCTTCTTAAAACTGTTATTTTCTTAGTGTCTTCTGATTTCGTCACGATGACACACTACTCAGGCAATGAAAATGATGGCAATGACTTATTTTCGTCCGATACGGCCACGGTAGCATTATGAAATGCCATAGATCTTACACCGAAATTGGTGAAGATTTAAGTGATTGCTCATTTCATTTTTGTTGTCCTGGTGTTTTTAATCTGCCTGACGAACTTCAAGAAGACCGGAAGAGGTCAAAAAATGTATGTCAGTGATTCGTTTGTTCCCACGTTATCCGAGGGTCATTATAAATACTTTTTTAAATTTCAGTTTTACGTTTAATGTCCGTTTGCAGTCGTCTCACTTTGCACAGCTCTGCTATATCAGTCTCTGAGAGTTTCCAGTTAGGAGTATTGCTGCCTTAATCAGTTAATGGTCGGGATTTTTTTAAAACGGTCATCAACACAAAAAAAAAAAAAAAAAAAAAAAAAATCTCCACACCTTTGTTTTAGGCGAAGACGGGATTAATCTTGCCTGTTATACACGGAGTGTTCACAGGCGTTCAGCCTGCATACGCAGAAAAAAAGAAAAGAAATCTAGTGAGAGTAACTTGATTCCTGGACGGGATTGCCTTACAGAACCAGGTTTGATGTGGACACTGTACTTGGATAACCATTGTTTGTTTGATTCTTATGAGTGGATTTTTTTAGTTTATGAAAGTGCAGAATAGGATCTAGATTTATACTGTCTATGTGCTCGTTTTGCTCATTATCATGATCAGTATGATTTCAAAAGTGCAAAGCGTTTGCAAATATTAAAAGTGACTATTAAATTTACACTCTTTCATCCTTTTCAACACTCTTTCATCAAATACGTTGATGGCTTTAGACTTTTAAACCAAAGGGAAAAAACGGTAGGAAACCCATAGAAAGATGTAAAGTTGTTCAGAACTCAGTGACTGTTACAAAAGATAAGATAAGAAAAAGTTGCTTATCGCCCGCCGAGCGCAAAGGGCCACATCAGGGCAGTGTTAAAAAGATGAACTTTAAGGTGTTCTGATACTCATACCGTTTTAGGTGAGACCTGTATTCCTCACAGTGTTAAATGGTTCTCATTTTACCCCAGGCCCGCGCAAACAAGCATCTAAATCTTGGCTTTATGTTTTCACCCCAATACTGACTTACTATGCATGAAAACTGAATAGTCACAGGAGAAGATGAACACGATCTGATACAAAGAGAGAAATTATGATCCTTGTATCCAAAAAGAATGGTTGTTGATTGAAAAAACCACGTTAAAGTGGTTTGGGCAAAATCTACAAGAGAGAAAATTTAACAATTTTCATCCACCATCTTGCAATTAGAACTTGTGCCCATAGCTGGCAGTTGGTCATGCGTTAACTAATGTGCTTACCTGTGTTAGCATCAGCTCCGGTGATATTGATAGTTTATACTAGTGGAAACCATTCAAAATGATTTTCAGCCTGAAATTCAGGGTTGTGCATGATAAGTTGCAACTTGCACTATAATACATTTTAAAAACTTGAAACAGTGCTCACTTTCATGGTTAAGTGTGTGACATGGTATGCCCTGATTTGTTTTGTGATGGATTTTGGCAGGTGAACTTTGTTCAACTACCATTTTACATTTTTTGTGTATACATGTGTATGTTGACTGTTGTGGAAAGCAGGAGGTGTGGGAAAGTCTTGTTTCAAAGTCCCCTTTGTGTCAACCTTTTCCTCTTTGATTCTTTTGTGATATTCTGTCCATGGCAGAGTCGGTCAATGCCCTTGAGAAAAAAAAGAGGCTTTAAAAGTAGGACAGTGTCCAGAAGGCTTGCTTCTCAAATTTGATTTTTTTTTTTCTGTTGTTGTTTCTTGCTTGAGCAGAGGCTTTTCTTTAGGTTGTCAAAATTTTAAACTGGCACATTATTAATTGTTTTTTTTGTTGTATTCAGGATGTCACTTTGTTTTAGGATTGTGATCTTCGGTTAATCTGTCTTACTTAGTTATAGCTTCCATGAATATCCTTTATCATTATTCTTTTTTTTCATTTTAGTGCTTTTTTTTTCAGAAATATGATGACTTATGCACCCATGTATGTTTAATAAAACTTTTCAAAGAATGGGATGCTTCTCTGTATGTGTGCTAGGTTATGATCAGTAAAAAAATTCACAATCTGGATACTGCTTTAGTTTTCTGCCAGAAACAGAGGACTGTAATCAGGGCTCTGTTTAAAAATATGATGTTTCATGAATCTGGATATAATTGGTTTTGTTTTGTATTACAATTAGCAGTGCAGTGATCCATTTCACAAAAATGAGATATTTGTGTGCTGTGCAGGGGTACAGGACTGTATGCAACAACCCACTTCAAGGAAGGGGACGTGATTCCTGAAGGAAGAGCCTCTAGTGAGTGCTCAGTTCTTATGGAACGACTTTATAATTTTAAAAGCCTGTGAGCCATTGCCTACGCTCCCTGGAGTCAGCTGAGGAGATTGTGTCGTCGCCTGACAAACAACTCGCCTGGTTTTGCACACCCGAGTGCTGTACAGTGGGACACAGCAGCTCACACACGCTGTCCTCACTTGGCAGGTAGGTGAATGTGTCTAACCTCACAGCCTCAGTGTCATAATGGAGATATTATTGTCTCACCCGCACATGTGTATGTAAAACTGACCAAGAGGGTGAATAACTCTCACTACCTCTCTCATTTGTACTGTTCTCATTAAAGTAAGAACACACACTTTATCATAATGTTCACCAGATCAGGGATATAGAGGACTGTGATAGTTATGCTAATAACCCCCCAATCACATGATTTAGTAATTTCTCGAATTGTATTTATCAATGGGCAGTATGCCTGAATCATGATTATCATATTGTTTTTGTTTATGTGAAGTTAATTAGTTTAGGGAAAGTGTGTTACAGGTTAATAATCTTGAAAGCAAAACTTAAATCAATCTGGTTTTAGATTAAATGTTTGTTCGTATGAACACAGGGACCATTGTTGTACAAGTCATTTTTGTAGATAGGGATAGTTAGTTTACTTATTCTGTGTTTCTTTCTCCACTGGTCAGGACTCTTTCTGGAGACACAGATCTTTGTCTCTATGCTTTCTTGGACAAATAGAGATATATCACAGTCTGTGGTATTTCTCACTACAAACGGGTTCAAAAACAGAATTCAGCAGTACCGCAAAAGCTGCAGTCAGTGAAGTGTAGAAGTAAAATGATACTAAAAAAAAAAAGTGTGGTAAGGAAAGAAGTTGCTGAAAACTGAAATTGTGTCTTAAACTATATTAGTATATACATGTAGGGGGAAAATCTTTGAGCCTTTGCTTGATGAGCCCTTTAAGGATGCAAGGGAGGTAAAAATGTTGGTCACGTTAGTGGTCAGGGTCTACTGTCTTAGTGCTAGTATGTTAAATAAATAAGGTTTTTTTTTATATGTAACATGTACAGTGATTGTCAAACTATTATTTAATTTTAAGAGTACCGAGAGGCAAATGAACTAGGCTTACTGCTTAAAAGAAAATAATCTTCCCCCCCCCCCC
This sequence comes from Conus ventricosus, assembly GCA_018398815.1. NCBI lineage: Eukaryota > Metazoa > Mollusca > Gastropoda > Neogastropoda > Conidae > Conus > Conus ventricosus. Next base: position 123,780,188 of record CM031597.1, on the reverse strand, counting down.
CCCCCCCCCCCCCCCCCCCTCCAATTTTCACGGTACCTTTTTTTTTCTTTGAAGTAGACTGCCGCGTTTGTAACTATGTGAGTGGTGATTGTGGTCGCTCACTTAACCACAGAAATTAAAACTGATTGGTCCTGGCACTGATGCTAGCTCCCCACATGATGGCCATCCCCACACTGTCCCAAAAGTTGAAGTTATTCTGAAGTAACCTGTACAATCAGCCTAAATGACCTAATTAGTCAGTGTGGGTCAGTTCTGTGATGCTGGGCCCTCTAATTGTCCGCAGCCATGGTAACTTGAGACAACCTCGATTACTGACATCATATGTTCCACTTGAAAACAAAAATGTCTTAAACTTTTTTGGCTCAATGAAAGCAGGATGCCAAATAATTTGATTTCTGCGTTCTGAAAAGCTCAAGCCCTCCGATAACCAACATGGGAACTAAATGTATCCATAAGATACCCTTGACCAGCAGCAAATCAGTAGTTAGTTAAAACAGTAGATGTGGACAGCATCAGTTATCATTAATTTTTAAATTAGTTTTATGTAAATCCACAGTGAAAGTTATGTGGGCCTGGTTTCTTATTATTAAACTCTTTATAGCGCTGTTTTGGACATCTTTTTCAGTTTCCTCCCTTTATTGGTTTAACCACTGGCAAGGTGAAGCCATGTTCTGTGCAGTGTCATGTGACAGAGCTTAACTGGCACAAACAACTTGGTTGTTATTGTTGTCCTTATCCATTCTACTCGGACAGTTTGAGGCAACTCTTGTGGAAATCTTATGTGGGAAGGGTTAAGTTAAACTCCGCACGTGCTTTTCACACTTCATTTTTACAACAAAAAAAATTATTAAAAAAAAAAAAAGTTTTCAGTGTTCTTAATTCAGAAAAGTGATTTTTTTTAAACATTCCAGCAACCTTACATTATGAAAATACCAACAGTCTCCAAAGTGGTAATTTGAATAAAACGTAAAAAAAAAAAGAAGGAAAAGTTTCAGATTTTCTTTTTATTCCATTTCTCGCCTGACCATGACAGGCTATCTTGCAGACCTCGTTACAAAAAATTTACGTGGTATCGGCAGCATTGTATGTATATGTACATCAAGTTCAATTTTTAAAGATAGAATTTGAGGTGTGATTTTCAATGGGATAATCATTGAATTTCACCATCTGTCGGGGCCGGTACCTTTTAAATAATCAGTAATGTTTCATTTTTAGCTTTTGGTATCCATTACCGCTTTGGGTGGGTGAACACTGGGCTATACTGGCATTGAAACAGCTTTTGACGGTGTTGTGTGCGGCTACATTCTGCAGTGGGCTTTGCGAGACAGACTCCCTGGCAGAAGAGTCACAACGGCTCTGTGCTTGGGACCTTTTTTTTCCCCCCATGACGACACTTGATCACCCGCTCAACAAACTGAAAGGACACATGGGGGGTGTGGGCGGTGGGTGGGTGGAGGGGGGCAGGTCAAGGGTGGTAATAATTTTTGCTGGTTAGTAGCACGCTGATTATGTATGTGGTTTGTTAGTCTTGCAATTTTTACAACGCAGTGCATACACACATACAAACACAGCACACGCGCGCGCTCACACACCCAACATCACTGTACTTCTCTCTCGATCTTCCTCAGTGTATCTGTTCATTCAAGTATCTAAATGTTAGATTGCATAACACTGATCTTGATCATGCATGTTTCACAGTCGATAAGGGGAAGGGGGGGTAGAGAGTGGTGAGCAATTGCAGCAAACTAACTGTTGATACAGATGGAAGTGGGAATGGGTGTCAGCCAACCAGCACCATAGGGTGAGTGAAAAGGAGGAAGGAGGAGTAGGGGGTAGACCTCAGAGGGTGAGCTGTTGTGTAGTGGCGTGATGGAGAGAGAGAATAATTTGGACAATTTGTTGTGTCTCAGGTCCCTCACCATATTTCTATGCCCCCCCCCCCCCCCCCCCCCCCCTCACCAATCCATGCAAGGTTTCTATTAACTTTCCCCTCTGTCACTGAAGCATGCAACTTTTAAGCAATGTCATGCTTCAACCCTCCCAAATTTTTCTTGAATTTCCTGAATTTTATTTAGGGAAAGAAAATCGAATTTTAAAAGGGGGTTTGGATGGTGTTTTTTTAATAGGGATGATAAAGATGCAAAAAAAGATGAAATGATTCATGGGGAATTAGGCACCTACTGACTAGTTATGAAAAACTGTATTTCTTTTTAAAACCCATATCTCGGGAAAATATAAGGGTTAAAAACTGCTGTCAGTCAAAACTGATGGCCCCTTCAACCCTATTCCCCCTACTCCCTTCTTTCCCCTGGTTCCAGAATTTTGACTCCTTCAGGTTCAGCTATCTAATGCCTTGATTGAAAGGGGAAATTTGGTGAAAGATAGAATGTTGGGGGGTTCAAAAAGATGAGAATGGATTTGTTGTTGGGAGTTTTTGTTGTAAGTGGGATTGTATTGTTAATAAAAGATTTTAAAAATTAGATTCGTTTGATTAAAGTTTGCTGTTAAGGAAGATTGGGACGTGGTAAACACTGGGTGAAGGATTGTTGGTAAGGGGGGGGTTTTGTTTTCAATGAAGGGTTGTTCTTCATGAATGTTTGTTGTAGCAAAGAATTATTCATTATCTGTAATGATAGGAGATATTTTGATAGATGCGGGTATATGATGAAGATAAAATAGCGAGACAGATTGATCCCCAAAGGCCGCCCCCCTCATCTTGAAGAGTATAGTATTGTCAAAGCAAGTGAGGTCAGCTGTGCTTTTGGTACATGTGTTGCATCAGTGTATCCCGATAATTGTGTAGTTGATGCCAAAGTATGAATATCTCCAGATTTTTGTTTTTAATGTTTTTTTATGATCCATCGTCCTTTTTCACAATCTGTTCGTTGTCCCAAAAGTTTCAACAGCTGCAAAGAGGTGTGTGGTTTTTTCTATCACACCATGCACCTTTAAACATATACTACATACCTGTGTGCTTTTTGTGAGGAACCTTTATATCCCCCCAAAACCTCCCCCAATTTCTGGCTAAAATGGCCGCCATGGGCTTCACAGGTAAAGGGTGCTATCATACAGGGGTTAAAACGTTCCCCTTCTGGGCGGAATCCCCGATTTCGGGTTTTTCAAAAAAAAAAAAAAAAAAAAAAAAAAAAAAAATAAAGGAGAAGGGACGTGTCGGCTTTTCAACGTTATACAATGCGCACAAGATGGCCCTATATTTTGGAAAAGGGTTTTCCGGTCGGACTTCCCGGAAAAAAAAAAAAAAGGCGGAGGCGCAGACATTGTTCATGGGGGGTCGATCTTTTGACGAATCTGAATTAAAAACAATGGAAAAAGGGTGGACGTTTAGAAGTTTTACGAAAAAAGTCATTGGGGGACTTTTTGAAAGTTTTGCACCAGGTTTGTTGGTGAACTGTGTTAAGGGAAAGGTTAGGTTTTGGTCGGGGGAAGAAAGCTCTTGAGGACACATTCGTTCAGGAAAAATGTCAAAAGTCAAGGGGGTGGGGTGGAAAAACAAGAAAAGGTCATGAGACACTTTAGCGCGGTAAAACCGTGCCAGGATAGAACATTGCAATCCTGGGGGTAAAAAGGGGTGATAAGAAAAAGTGGAGGGCAAGAGGTGCAAGGAAAAAAATAGGGTTTAAATAAACAAAGTCAAGTTGTCAGCAAGAAGGTGGATGAAAATGAAATAAAATTGTTGAGTGTGAAAGGACGGGGAAAGCAAAGGAAAAAGAACAAAGATAGGGTGAAATTCAAGTAAGCAAGAAGGTGGATGGCAAAGACATGAGACAATGCAAGCAGCAAGAAGAACAAGTTCTTTTATGTTTCTTTAATGCCCCACCCCCAACACCCAAATTTCAAGCGGTGTGTGTGTGTTCTTTTGAAATCCTTATTTCAGTGTTTAATAAATTTTGGAACTTCAAAAATTTGCTTTTTAGTATGTGTGATTCCACAAGTTTTCCCCTTTTTCAAAATTTTGGGTAATTTTGACTTTCAAATGTGCGATTCCCCAAGTTGTCTTGTTATATGAGACTGAACTTTAAAGTGTTTGATGCGTTATGACTTTGTGTGCACCAACTTCAAATTTGAATTGTGTGACATTTAAACCCGAAAAGTGAAATTATTGAGCAACCCCCGAAGTGAATTTTATCCAAAGTAAAGTTGGTGAAACTGAAAACACCCCGTTAAAGGGGATTTTTTTATTTAGTGTCACATCAAGGCATGTGACCTCCATCCAAAATAGTTAGTGA
>CM031597.1:123733457-123774941 GCA_018398815.1 Conus ventricosus | reverse complement strand
AAAATAAAAACAAAAAACAGATTTACAAATACAAGCGTTCTCTTTCTCTTCTCTCTCCTCCTCTCTCTCTCTTCTCTTCTCTCTCTCTCTCTCTCTCTCTCTGACTTGCTTTCCTCTGTGCCAACGGTTTGGGAAGGTATGACAGTGGTAGCTGTACTTCTTCTCAATCTTAAATTAAAAAGTTGAATTCCAGCAAGCTTATAAATGCTATCAATGTTGTATGATCATGAAACAGTGAAACCTTTCATGAATGTAACAGTTAATACTTGCATTCACTTTGCCTGTGTTATCCTGCTTTCCACCTCCATGAAAAATAATGGATTTTTTGTTGTTGTTGTTGCTCTTTCTTACAAAGCTTACCACAGGTTGGGTAGGTGCACACAATTTTGGATATACAAACTTTTTCATGTATCAGAATTGACTGTTTTTAAGTGTCATTACTGGTAAATTTTATATGAAACATGGTTAACAGGAATTGACTTGTCCAGACACCAGCACCTTGTGCTCAGCCACTTGTGTTCAGTGAACTTCATTGTGTTCTGTTCTCTAACATTGTCAGTTTGTGTTGTGATGGGTTTGTGGATTGCTAGGTAGAAAGGGAGTAAGGTGCCTCCAAGTGCTTAGACTATATGTATCAAAGATGCAGAGATCCAGCGGCCATCATGGCACAGTGGTTAGCATTGCAGACTCCCAGCCGGGATATCGTGAATTTGATTCCCGTCAGAACTATTTATGTGTGGGATTTTTCTGCCCCGATTGGCTCCTGCCCAGAGCTGAATTTGCTGTAGGCTCAGTTGGGAAGACTGGGACTTCATAGTCGAGTTTCACCCACTTAATGGATGCATCTCTGACATGGCTGCCTACCGTCCCGGAGTATCCGTATTTGTCCCCCGAAATAATAAAATTATGCAGCCTGTCCCTGGAATCCACTTTTTTATTCTACGTCCCACGAAAAAAAAAAATTGGGGAGAAAAAAACAACAACAAAAAACGAAGTCGAGGTCGTCAGCTGATCACCGACTTCGGTCGTGGCCATCCTGACCAAATCCGTCGGAAAGACCCGAACATTGCCGAACTGACCAGTGCGCATGCGCATACACCGTCTTCCGAGTTTTGAAAGCGACAAAAATGGACGTGAAACAGGGAAAGCGTAAAAATGCCGACGGCGATCTCGACAATGGGGCTTCTGTCAAGAAGAAGAAACGTCAGCAGACATTCCTGTCAAAATATACGGAAACCTGGCCGTTCATCAAGCATGGCAAGATCGAGACTTAAGCGTCTTGTGAAATTTGTGCGTGTGAGTTCTCCATCGGATCTGGAGGTAGGGATGAAATAACCCGTCATGTCGCCACTGAGAAGCACAAGAAGAACAGAAAAATCCGTGAGAGCGAGAAATCTTGTAACATTAGGGGATTCTTTCAACGCGCTCAGACGTCAACCAGTCAGGAAACTTTTGACGTCAAAAGAGCTGAAACGATGATGGTTGACCTTGCAGCTGAACTGAATTTGCCGATGGCTGCGCTGGACAAGCTAAACAAAGGCGTTAAAATTGATGTTTCCTGACTCGGACATCGCAAAGAAGTTTCAGTGCGCTAGAAGCAAAGTAGCATTGTGGAAGTTGTACATAGTGTAAATAAAGGTAAGCTTTCACTTTAATGTTGATGTGGTTGTGATATGTGCTACCGCTGCATGTGTCCCTGGAAATCAGTCAGTGTCCCTGGTTTTGAAAAAGTATGTCCCTGAAAGAGGCGGAAGGGGGGAGGCAGCCCTGCTCTGAGAGTGTGCTCAAATTTCCTGACCAACACTGCACGCAGCAGGTGTCAATCCCTCTGCCTGGTTGACACCAGGATATGTTTTGAAAGTAAGCATGGAGTACAGCCTTGGATGATTGGAGTACAGCCTTGTCATCATCCTCATCCTCACCAATCAGCATTAGAAAAAATCACAATGGATGCTCTGTTACTGTTTTACTTTGCCTACTTGACAAAAGAAGAACAGATCAAGCACAGGAAAATAATTGATCAAATCATGACAGAGAGGGGCACTTCTGATGCAGAGAAGACAAGGACTGAAGAGTTGCAGCTGGAGATGGGCAGACAGGCCCGGTCATCAGCCAATGAATCAAGGAAAGATCGTATCCTGACCCAGCTGTTTCATTATCACCACAAGTTCCGCACTTGCTTGAACTTGTACCTTGGGCTGCTCCCCAAGTTTGAGCCATTTGTGAAAACATACCAGACAGAGGCTCCACTCAGCCACCGCCTTCATGGAGATATGTTTCATCTTGTCAGAGATGTTTTGAGTCTCTTCATTAAAGCTGATTTTATTCCTGAGGACTCGGTGAAGGAGCTTAAAAAACTTGACATTTATTCCAGTGACTGTCACCTTGAAGACAGTAGGCTGGCAGTGGGAGAGCATGCTCACCTTGCAGTCAGACGAGCCTTGAAGGACAAAAAGTCGGATCACTGGGTGAAGGACATCCTCAGCAAGCTCAGGGCTGGCTATCTGAAGGCAGCTGATATGCTTCTGAAGAATCTTCCTCTGGACAACAGAAACATCATCAGACTGACTTGTCTGGATCCCAGTGTCTGCACAAAAAGTTTTACATCTTCAATTTTTTCCCGTCTGGCTGAGGACTTGCCAAATGTTATTCCAGAAACAGAACTGGGGCTGTTGGACATGGAAGCTGGGGCATACACCATTGACAGACAGGTTGCTCATTTGGCAGAGGAGGCAGCCAATACCAACCCAATGAGAATTGATCAGGATTTCTGGCAAGATGTTTTTGCCCTCAGAAGCAAAGATGACACAGGCAGAAGCCGTTTTCCAACTCTCACAAAACTGGTGAAAGGCTTACTGTCAATATTTTCTGGACCCATTGTAGAGTCATCATTTAATATCATGGATGACATAGTTTCCAAAGATCGTTCAGTGCTCTCACTGGAAAATTATGAAGCAGTGGCCATCATCAAGTCTGCTCTGAGAGCCAAAGGTCTGACTTCCACCAAGCTGAAAGTGTCACCTGCCATGAAGTGTGCAGTTGTGAAGGCAAAGAGCAACTACACAACATTCCTGGCTGAAAAAAAGCGAAGAAGAGTAGCTGCAAAAGAGTGTAGGCTGCAAAAGGCTGCAGAACGTCTTCAGAGAAAGGCAAAGAACAAGGGCAAGTCTGGGCATGTCATACGGTGTGGTGTTGCTCCTGCAGCTAGACATGTGCCAGCATACAGTTCAACACCACCTTGTTCAGCTCCACCCACTGACACTTGCGACAGAGGCTCAGGCTCTCCAGGTTGTGCTCCTGCAGCAAGAAATGTGTCTGCCAAAAGCTCAACATCTTGTTCAGCTCCACCCACTGACATTTTGTCCACCAGTCAGAAAACTGCCCCCCAGGGAAGTTCATCCACAAATCTGCCCTCTGCTCTACCTGGTACCTCTCAGTCTCCCAAAACAGCCACAAAAAGAAAGGCTCAGGGCTCAGCTGACCTTCGTCAGTATTTTTTCAAAAAGCAATGTCAATAGGGTTGTGTGTGTGTGTGTCACACTGTGTGTGTGTGTGTGTGTGTGTGTATGTGTTAACAGTGTTAATAGTACAAAGACTATTGTTTCCAGTAGACCTTCAGGAGTGTTTTTTCCCACAAGAAAATCGATGTCATGAGACAAGAGTGAAGTTGAACTACCACAAGAAAAAACCTTGCAGTGTCTTTCTTTGCAGAATTTGCAATGACTGTTGTGAATAGTTTGTACAGTTTCCCTTCAAAGGAAAAAATGATTCTACTGATTTTGTGGATGAGCTGTCTGCAGTTAATGACCTTCATGTGGAACATTAGAGGCTGCAGTTGTAAGGTGAGTGCTTTGCTTTGATTTTCCAATTTGATGCAAGAAGAGGCCATGAAATGCTCTTAAATTTCATAAAATTGTCTTCGGCCGGGGGCTTTGCCCCCCGGACCCCCCAGCGGGGCACTGCCCCTGCACCCTGCCAGGGCCTGGGCAGACCATGGACCCCTGCATCATTTTCAGTTTTTTTCAGATTTTCAAAGTGTCACCCATGGAAATGTCTTAAATTCTGTGGCTCTTCATGCCCTGCTCTCATGGTGACCTCAGTTTTGATTTCCTGTCCATGCCTATGGCTTTGGTTTGATTCTGTTGGCAAATTCATGGAGGTTGTTGTTGGATGGATATGGTGGCACCCTTCAGAGGGAGAGCTCGCCCACACCGGCTCTGCTACTAAACAGTTGTCGTCAGGAGGGGGCTAAGTAGGTGGTGTCCTGCATATGTTGGATCCGGTCAGGCACTGCTGAACACCACTGAAGTGACTCGGCGGCAGTGCATTGTCCCTCTGATAGGCCGCTTCTTCATGACTTGACATTGACTGCTCCCTGTGGATTGCTGGCGCCAGGGCTATGGCAGGATGGGCGTGGCTGTGGACTGGGGGGTCGGAATGAGCGGTGTGGGTGCAATGCCACTGAGGTGGCACAGAAGATGGGACAGCATTAAAATAAAGAAAAAAAAGATGCAGGGATCCTTCAGCTTCAGGCGCCTTTGCCCCTGACCCCTTGACCTGGCCAGCAGTTGTAAAATGGCCTATCGAAACTTTGCCTTCCTGGGTTTTAATGTTTTCCTGGTGTCGCCCATGACTTTCAAATTTGTGTCAACAGAGCGCAGATCCATGGGGAATGATGCAGAGGTTCTCCCAGTTTGTCCACACCACTGTCAATGAGAATGACGGCATCATGCACAAACTTTTGGGTGACCAGTTCAAAGTGAGTCCACGCTTCATGGGATAACTAGGAAATCAGGAATGCAACGCAGGTCACTTGAAAAGGGAATATGTGTGGTTGGGTGTGTGCTTGTGCCTGTTAGTTTTGTACATATGAGTGGATTAGTGTGCAGTTTAGTTCATGTTACTTGAAACTGAAGGGTCTGGTCAGAGTAATAAGTCATTTCTCTGTACTTACTGACTGTTTAGCTCTCATGGCCATGGTCTGTCAGTCAGTGGTTCATGTTTAGTAACTCTAGGGAACCTGAAATTGGAGCTGTCAGAAATACTTTTCTTCTTTTTTTTTTCCTAACTTAATTGCCTAAGGAGTCATTGGGGCACCTTGTCGTTCACTGATGGGTTGTAAGGACAAAGAAATGTTTGTTGGTATTAACATTCATGTGTCTGTCGTTGGTGTCAGTTGTCTTCTTGCTGACTTGTGGTGTTTCAAGTCTACTGCACAGCAAGCCATTCATCTGTGATAAGCTCATTGTATCCCCTGTTTTCAAAGGCATGTGCTTATTTGAAAGCATATGTGTCACAAAAGCATGCAGAATTGTTTTGAGGCGGTTTTCTTGAAAATTCCCAGTCTTAATGAGAATGGGTGTAAGTGGATCTGTTCTGCCATGAAGCCATGGTTAGCAGGGATTTAGAATGAATAAATGAAAAGGTAACTTTATAAGGAAGGAGTTGGTTTGTGGGCTTTAGGCCCCATGAACAAAATCTAGCATAGGCTGAGCATGCTGGCTAGGCCGATAGGGTTAGCTAACATGGTCTGCACCACTGGTGTGTGTGTGTGATGTGGAGCTTCATGAGTGTGAGTATGAATGTGTGATGTTAATCTGTGTGTGTGTATTGTGAAACTATGTGTGTGGTGAATCTTGCGTTTGCGCATGCGCATTCATGGGCGTATGCTTGCACACAAGCACACATACACAGACACACACGTTGCAGAAAAGACAATTGCATGAGATGTGAATGGACTTATTTTAGTTTGAGGTGATATAAATTTTCTTCTTGAATGAACGTAAACGTAGGCACACACACAAACACTTTAACCGTGAAACACTGACACCTGTACATTCCTGTAATGTGTTCATGTCTGTTTAGACAATCTGCTGTTTAAGGTGGCGCTAGGCGTGGATTTTTACCAAAAAATCGCTAAAAATGTGTTTTGTGATTATTGTTGATTTTGCAAAAATAAAGCATCAAGAAACCATGTATGAGTCTGTTTTGCTTGAAAGATTGTTCAAAATGTGTGATTAAATGTGTTTTGTTGAGTGGGGGTGCGAGAAAATCGAAAAAGAAGTCGAAAAATGGCCTACTTTCAAACGCTCACACCGCCACTATCAGGCCATGAAGGTAGGCTTGTGACCTACTAAACTGGAGGGGAACACACGACCTTGACCTTGGTGTTGTTTATCAGTGGAAAATTCCTATACAGTCAGCATAGTACCGCAGCAAAGGAGGTCACTGAGCTGCCAATCTCGCTGCATTGATTGGCTGATATTAGTATGAGCTTTTTCATTGGCTCTCACTGCATTCCGGCCAAGTTCCGGTTGCCCGGATGTTTAGTCATGTGACCTATCTGAGCCTAACCATTGGCTGCAACCAACCATAAACAAGCCGTCGTCTGCTGTAAGAGTCTGTTCTGCGTACGTCCGACGTTGCATTATTTTATTTTGTGAGCGATAAATCGGAGCGATCGAAATGCCTGGTCAAGGAAAGCAAAATTTCGGACTCTCAACAAGTTTGGGAAACGGAAAAGGGGGAAGAAAACCGCACAAAAGGCAGTAAACCAGTGACAATGGAGACCACTGTGCCCAGCGAAACACGATCGTCGAGTCCGGTTCCATCCACATCTCGACAAAGATCCCCATCACCATGCATCAACATCGAAAACGGTGCCTTCAAGTGCCAGTAGTGCTTCAGTCCGAAAGATGAAGTATTTTAGCAGCCGGAAAAGAAAACACGAGGAGTCGAGTGATTCGGACACGGAGACTTCAAAGGCAGAGGAAGGGGGGGGTGGAGGAGGAACAAGATGTGACTGGGTCGACCGACATGAACGTGATCGCAAACATCGGGCAACTGCAGGCGATCATTTCCAAACTGCACTGCCCTTCATGCAATGAATCCGTGAGTTGGGCTTTTCTTTTTTTTATTCCTGGCTGTCTTTTCTTCTTTTTCTTTTTTTCTTTTCATTTTGCAGGAGAGAGGGAGAGAGAGAGAATGACATTTATTCCAGTAGAGAGAGAGAGAGAGAGAGAGAGAATACATGTGCAGGTGTGTACATTCAGGGACTCGGTCACACACACACACACACACACACACACACACTACACAGTTTCTGGGATAATTTGAGATTTCTTTTCCACACAAATGAGCATTCACACACACACACACACACACACACACACACACACACACACACACACACACCTTTTTGAGGGAACTATTACATTTTCAGCTGCTGACCATATGGGAGGGGGGGCCTACCTTCCGAATGGGGTCATCACTTATGCTGGAGGTGTCCTGTGCGGAGTGTGGCAACATCTGCAACGAGTGGACCTCCCAGAAGACGGGCACCAAGCACACGGGCTATGACATCAACAGGCAGCTGATTGCTGCCTCTACATCTTGTGGTTTGAGTTACACTCAGATGTGTAGGTTTTTCGGAATAATGAACATGCCACAGCCCATGAGTGTAAAAACCTGGTACTTTTATAAGTCCCAGCTGCATTTGAGTGCTAAAAGTGCAGCAGAAAAACATCTTCAAGAGGCTGCTGAGGAATAAGGAGTGCCTATGGTCAAATGAACCAGGGGAATCCCGATGCTGATGGTGTGCTAGACATATCCATTTCTATTGATGGAAGCTGGCAAAAACGGGGTCGAACATCGCATAATGGCATTGTCACTGTCATAGACGTTATCACTGGCCTGATCATTGATTTTGTGGCCCTTAGCAATTATTGCCAAGTTTGCGAAACAGGCCCAGACACAAATGATCCAACATATGCAGAATGGATTGAAAAACATCGTCCTGATTGCCAGAAAAATATAAACTGCTCATCAGCAGCTATGGAAGTTGAAGGTGCTGCCATTCTCTTCAACCGCTCTATAGAAAAATTCAAGTTTAGGTACACTGAAATGTTAGGAGATGGTGATGCCAAGACACACTCCAGAATTGTACATGAAGATCCATACCAGGGCACTGAAGTGGTGAAAATTGAGTGTGTCAACCATGTTACAAAGCGCATGGGCACTGCTCTGCGTACTCTTGTTGAAAAAAGAAAGGCCCAGAAACTTCCCATTGGGGGGCGAGGAAAACTGACTGATGACAGGATCAAAAAGCTAACAAATTATTATGGTAGGGCCATAAAGGACAACAGTGGCGATGCGAAGAAAATGGAAAATGCTGTCTGGGCCAGTTTTTTCCACACCATCAGCACTGATGATGACCCACACCACACCTTCTGTCCTCAAGGCAAGTCCTCTTGGTGTTTTTACCAGAGGGATCAAGCGAACCAGGTCCGTAAACCTCGGCCCCATAATCATCCTCTTCCCCGAGGTATCGCTGATGCCCTGATTCCTGTCTACAAAAGGCTTGGCGATCCCCAGCTGCTCCAAAGGTGCCTGAGTGGGAAAACACAAAATTCAAATGAAAGTTTCCACTCACTCCTTTGGAGAATTTGCCCAAAAGAAAGATGGGCCAATTTCAAGACTGTGGACACAGCCTTGGCAGTTGCGGTTCAAAAATTCAATAAGGGCTCCTCTGCTTTGCTGGATGTTATTCTGGAGCTTGAACTGAGGGCATCAGAGACTGCAGTGAATATTGCAGAGAAAGAAGATGTCTCCAGGGTCAAGTCAGCAACCAGAAAAACCTCCATCAGAGAAAAGAAGAGAAGGCAAACCATTGACACAATTCGTCGTCAAGAACGACAGGAACAGCAAGAACGGGAAGGAGAGGTTTATGGGGCAGGACGGTTCTGAAGACCAAAAATATCACTTCTTTCCTTCTTTTTTTTAATATTACCTCATATCCTGTGAACAAACATTGTAAAAAAGATATTTTGTATAAAATCTTACCTTGTTGATGTCTTGGACCATCAGAAAACACAAGATCAAAATTCAAACTCAATTTTCTCAAAACGTTTATTTTTCAAGGACGCACGTTTTCTCGCCCAGCTTTTGACACACTTCCCATCAATATATTCACACCAAAGTTTGCATACTTATGTAAAAATGGCTTCTGAGTGCAACTACAACCACAAGAACATTGTATCTCAAATGGTTTTCAAGCTGCATATGATGATATGTCACCAAACCGAAGAGAAAAAATTCGCCTTTTTTGAATGAGTGGTGAGAATAGATTTTCAAGTTCAGATAATAAACTTTTGTGATAGTTGCATTCTTTGATCATTGGAATGAAACACTGTACATCTGAAACTTGTGAAAAAATTCTGTTTTCTTGAGATATGAAGGGCGAATGTACACTACTGTTGTTCGGATGAGAATGTGCAATAACCTTGTAATAACCTTGTTTCCACATAAGCTAGATACATAAAACTGCATGTGCAATACTTTTGACATGTTCTGCCTCTGTGCCAAATTTTATAATGATAGTTTATGTAGAACCTGAGAAACGAAAATACCCTAAAATCTACGCCTAGCGCCAGTATGAAATTACACACTCATCGGTGGAAGTATGCTGTGTAGTCAACACAACACTCGTGGACACATCTAGCTTAGCTTGGATGCTGTCACAAACTGAAAAAAGCAAGTCGGTCAACAAAGCTGTTCACTTTCAGTGTATCTGCTGCAATACTATGTTACAATGTATCAATGAAAGATTCCATTGGAGAAATTTGTGGTATATGATACACGCACACACACACACGCACACACACACACACACACACACACACACACACACACACACACACACACACACACACACACACACACACACAAGTCTGGTTCATCTAAAGGAGAAGGTAGTCTTTGTTTACTGTTCGTTTTTTCCTGATATTATGTCAACTTGTTCTGTTCACAGAGTCAGCTGCAAGTTCTGCAAGCGGCAGCCCGAGATGCCTTGGACATCCATGAGATTTTGCAGAAGGTTGGTAGTTATGAAAAGGAACACATCATGTCTGTTGCCACCGCTGGGCAAGGTACAAAGGACAAGGTAGGGCATCAAAGGCATCATGGTTACAGACGAGAGAGATCTTTCCACCCATTCCTCCTGTGGGAGAGATCTCCAATTCAGTCACCTGAGGAGGCCAATGCTGATGTGTCTGGCGGCAAGGTAGACCACCCCACTGACTGTCAGTCACAGGAAGCAGAGGACCTTACTCCGAGTCTGAGCCGTGTTTTTCAGTGACACTATCGAGTCGCCAGATTACATAGAAGACAGAACATCAGGATCTAAAAAGTAACCAGATAAAAGAAAGGGGGTGGAATGTTTACAGAGCAAAGGTTCGTGTATAGGCCACAAATACAGTGAAACCATGGACATAATAAGGAAGAAAGGGACAGAAAAAAAATTAAAAAGAAAGCTGAAATAAAAAGTGACAAATTATTTGCATAGAAACAAGGAAACGAGGAGAGATACAGTTCGTACTTAACAGACCCCCACCTCCTTCACCCCGTCCTTCACACCCACTTTTCTGGATGAAAAAAAAAAAAAAGAATGTAAAGGCTGTCTACAGCTAAGGCAGTTAGGAGCTGTCGGGGCTCGTACAGAGTCCTGGAAGTCTGGAAAAAGTATGGAAAAATGAAAAAATCATTTCCAGGGCTGGAAAAGTCTTGGAATTTTGTAATTTGTGGCCATGGGTCTGGAAAAGTCCTGGAATTTTGTAAAAGCTGTGCAAACTTTTTCATGATGTTGAATTTCGCTTTAAGTTTCTTTACAAAAACATTGAAATAGGAATAAAAAAAAAAACAGAAAATAAATCACGTACAGTGATCGCGGTTTTCAGGTTTTCTCAGGCCGGAGGTTTAGCAGACTACATTTTCTTCTGCAGAGTAGCTCCCCTTTACTGTGAAAAGCGTTGCGCATGCGCAGTTTCGAGTCAACAGCGCTGCGAGGGAAAATAGCGTCAAAGTATTAAAAGAAAACATGGGAAAATGTGTGTTTGGCTTAGCCTGGCTAGACAATACAAATTATCGCAAATGGATTGCTCATGCTTCCGATGGATACAAGACAAAAGCATGGTGCCTGCTGTGCAAGAAAGACTCCGACATCAGTAACAGGGGCGAGCTGCTCTGAAAAGCCACGCGGCAGGCAAGAAACATCAAGAAATGATGCAGCTTTCAGACAAAATGACTCGGACTCCAACAATGACCGTGACTGATTATTTTCGGCCCAAGGATTGTGAAAGGTGTTTTTTTTTAATTCAGTATAGGATGCGATCATGCATTGAATGGGGTGGGGGTGGGGGGTAGAGAAAATCAAAGGGCCCAAGGGTGATACACTGGCCTATTTTTAGACACATACATACACACACACTGTCTCTAACGCACGCTCTCTCTCTCTCTCTGTCTTTCTCTTATCAAAAAAATTTAAATACGAATTGAATAGAGAGCACATTGGCTTGTAAGTACTCGGCCATGTTGAACATTCAAATTAAAAGGACAGTTGAGAGGCCGCGAGGCCTAGTGTCCTGATTACCGGACCTGACCTGACCTGACCATCTCTCTCTCTCACACACACACACACACACACACACACACACACACACACACACTCACTCACTCACTCACTCACTCACTCACTCACTCACTCACACACAAACACACGCACACTGTCTCTCACACACCTACACACACACACTGTTTCTCTCTCTCACATACATAGACGCACACAGTCTCTCTGTCTCTCTCTCTCTATCTCTCTCACACACACCGTCTCTGTCTGTCTCTCTCTGTGTCTCTCCGACTTTTTCACGCATGTGCGCGCATGCGTGCACACACACACAAATTTTTTTTTTTCTGATGTGTTTAGCATGGTAATCACATACAGAGGTGCACGCGCACACACATCCTGGGGTCTGGAAAAATTATGAAAAGCCCTGGAAAAAGTCTGGAATTTTGTTTGGTCACATCTGTGGGGAACCCTGAGCTGTCCTTTGCCTTCCTGCACACCTTCCTGTATCCATTCGATTCTATGGAAAAATGACCCCCATGTGTGACCGCTGTAGGTTGCCTTGACCGTCACCCAGGGTGTGTGACCTTTAATGAACCACCAGTTATGTGCAGACCAACTATAATTGAAATGTGATTTATTTTTTTTGTTTACAGTGGTTCACAGAAGATGGATTCAAGTCAGTCATGGCTCTGATAGGCACTAATGGACAGGGCATTGGGTCAAGGTAATTTGTTTTGATTTCTGGTGGTGGTTTTTGTTTCTTTAAGCCTGCCTTTGTCCATTGGGTTCGTCCCCAAAGTAATGTTATTTTCTGCTGCGGGGGCAAAGGAAAAAGCAGGTGAAAAATGGAAGACCTTAGCACGACTGATAACATCCTTGGAAAGCCCTGGACTTCTGTTTTGTTTCTTTTCTTGCCCTAGGGGATGGAGGGTGGAAGGGATGTGGTCAGAAGTAGCAGAGAATGCATCCAAAGTTCGGCATGGAGGAAGGGATTTCAGAACAGTGAGCAGCCCACAGTTGGAATTACAAAGCTTTTCCACTTTGTCTTGATTGAAAGTGATTGATACTGATGTCTTTATAATTGTCATGGTGAGGTGATGGAGACTAATGTCGTTTTTATGATGAAGTGATTGATGCTGATGTTGTCGTGATTGTAATTTATGTTTTGGATATAGTCATGAAGAAGGAATGGATTTGGTGTGTTTGTTGTTGTCATGATTAAGTGAGGGATACTGATGTTTGTTATAAAACAAGGGATGGACTTGTTTGTTGTCATGCTAATATGATGGATGTGATATATAGTTAGTTACTGATGGTAGGGTGAAGTAATGGACTCTGTTGTTGTTATGGATGCTGATGTTTTGACATTTTGCCATTTGCAGCTCAATATCGAGCTGGGTGAAAAACTGTGAGGACCTGGCTCTGCCTGAAGAAGAAAAGGAGCAGCTGGACAGCTTCATAGAGCAGCTGTATGCTGATCTGGAAAAAGGTGACACACATGATGAACATGGGGATGCTGGATATATATATATATATATGATGGTGATGGACTGCAACTGTCTGTGCTTCCGTGTGTTATATGTATGGTTATGCCAAAAGCTGGATGCCAGATGAATGGTGTCAGCACTGGCCTCCTGGATATAGAATTGCATTGCCAGTGTGTGTACATGTTCAATTTTTAAGTAGTGGGGGAAAACAAGTGCAGGATCACAATTCTTCCATCATTATGGTAATGACTTGGCAAAGGTTTGAAACTTTTTTTAAGAAAAGGTGGGTAGGGAGGCCAAAGATCAAGAAAATGGGAAAACATTATAAACATGAAATCCCTTCACTAGTTGCATTTGTGAACCCCACATTTAGGTAGATCTTTATGTATTGTCTGCTCCTAGGCCTCTTGTCTGCTGGATTGGACTTGTCAGGAAGATACAGATGATTGTGTCTGTGCTCATGGCATCAAATAGAGACATGCCACAGTCCATATTTCTGTGGTGTTCTCACCACCAACGATTCAAAAGAAGAATCCAACAGCACCCCAAAGCAGCCAGCAAAGGGTAGTAAATGAAACAAAATGAAAGTGTGGAGAGGAAAAAAGTTGCTGAAAAATTTAAAAACATTATTCAAACAGTATAAAATGTAGGGGACAATCTTTGAGCCTATGTGCTTGAGGATCCATTAAAGGATGCAAGGGAGATCAAAAGATATGGAACAGTCTGAGTGGTCAGCTCTGCTGTTCAATAACCCAAGCATTGTCAGCAGCTAAGAATTGTGCAGAATAACCTTTACTTGGATCTCCTAAGAGATTAAATCACCCACTGATTGACCAAACAATATAATGCTGAACAATTAACTAGTGGGAGAAAAACAACTGCAGGTTCACAATTCTTCCGTCATTATAGTAATGATGACATGTGTATGAAAATTCTGAAACTGTCAGACATATCTCGCCATGGAAACGGAATTCTCAAAATTTTACATGTCGGCTTTGAATAAGACTTGAACATCATCATCACGTCTAAAGGGCCAACCATCTGGAGTTGTCTACCTTGTCAAAGATCATGCATCCAGTGGGTTAGCCCTGCAATTAGTACACTTGTAAGTCGAGAAGAAGTTAAAAAGCATGGATTTGGGTGTTTTTAAAAACGGAAGTTATTACAATAGAAAACTGGGGGGGGGGGGGGGGGGGATATGATATAAAATGAAACTGCTGATTGGTTTGAAATGGCTGTAGGATCAGATTTTGAAATACTTCCCTTTGACATAAAATCCACCTTTTTCTTTTTTTTCTCTTTTTTGTGTGTTCTTTGGTGTGTTCTATCCTGGAAAATGAAGAAAAAAAAAGGGGGGGGGGGGGGGGTGGAATGGGTATATTCTAATTCTGAGAAAGCCCAGGAACAGCAAAGTGTTGTTCCTGAAAAATCTGGTGAGAACGTTGAAAACAGTAAATTATGATACAGTTGAAAATCTTCCTGTCTTTGAAAATTTCTTTCGATTTTACTTTGCATTGGCTATATACATGCATGTGTAGAATGGATGGAAGAAGACTGTCTGAAGCAGCTGTGGTTTTCATAGTGCAGAGTGTAAAAGTACAGGGCTCTTTTGTGTTGTGCACTTGGTGGAAAATTTGCTGTTTGTCGTCCAGGAAAAAGAAAAATTACTGGACAACACTGTACAACAGTACAGCTTCATTATTGACAGTGTAGTGTGCGGTGTGAGTGTACACTGTACAGCTTCATTATTGACAGTGTAGTGTGCGGTGTGAGTGTACACTGTACAGCTTCATTATTGACAGTGTAGTGTGCGGTGTGAGTGTACACTGTACAGCTTCATTATTGACAGTGTAGTGTGCGGTGTGAGTGTACACTGTACAGCTTCATTATTGACAGTGTAGTGTGCGGTGTGAGTGTACACTGTACAGCTTCATTATTGACAGTGTAGTGTGCGGTGTGAGTGTACACTGTACAGCTTCATTATTGACAGTGTAGTGTGCGGTGTGAGTGTACACTGTAACAGTAGCTTCATTATTGACAGTGTAGTGTGCGGTGTGAGTGTACACTGTACAGCTTCATTATTGACAGTGTAGTGTGCGGTGTGAGTGTACACAGTACAGCTTCATTATTGACAGTGTAGTGTGCGGTGTGAGTGTACACTGTACACTGTACAGCTTCATTATTGACAGTGTAGTGTGCGGTGTGAGTGTACACTGTACAGCTTCATTATTGACAGTGTAGTGTGCGGTGTGAGTGTACACTGTACAGCTTCATTATTGACAGTGTAGTGTGCGGTGTGAGTGTACACTGTACAGCTTCATTATTGACAGTGTAGTGTGCGGTGTGAGTGTACACTGTACACATGCTTCATTATTGACAGTGTAGTGTGCGGTGTGAGTGTACACTGTACAGCTTCATTATTGACAGTGTAGTGTGCGGTGTAGTGTACACTGTACAGCTTCATTATTGACAGTGTAGTGTGCGGTGTGAGTGTACACAGTACAGCTTCATTATTGACAGTGTAGTGTGCGGTGTGAGTGTACACTGTACAGCTTCATTATTGACAGTGTAGTGTGCGGTGTGAGTGTACACTGTACAGCTTCATTATTGACAGTGTAGTGTGCGGTGTGAGTGTACACTGTACAGCTTCATTATTGACAGTGTAGTGTGCGGTGTGAGTGTACACTGTACAGCTTCATTATTGACAGTGTAGTGTGCGGTGTGAGTGTACACTGTACAGCTTCATTATTGACAGTGTAGTGTGCGGTGTGAGTGTACACTGTACAGCTTCATTATTGACAGTGTAGTGTGCGGTGTGAGTGTACACTGTACACAGTACAGCTTCATTATTGACAGTGTAGTGTGCGGTGTGAGTGTACACTGTACAGCTTCATTATTGACAGTGTAGTGTGCGGTGTGAGTGTACACTGTACAGCTTCATTATTGACAGTGTAGTGTGCGGTGTGAGTGTACACTGTACAGCTTCATTATTGACAGTGTAGTGTGCGGTGTGAGTGTACACTGTACACAGTACAGCTTCATTATTGACAGTGTAGTGTGCGGTGTGAGTGTACACTGTACAGCTTCATTATTGACAGTGTAGTGTGCGGTGTGAGTGTACACTGTACACAGTACAGCTTCATTATTGACAGTGTGTGTGCGGTGTGAGTGTACACTGTACAGCTTCATTATTGACAGTGTAGTGTGCGGTGTGAGTGTACACTGTACACAGTACAGCTTCATTATTGACAGTGTAGTGTGCGGTGTGAGTGTACACTGTACAGTAGCTTCATTATTGACAGTGTAGTGTGCGGTGTGAGTGTACACTGTATACAGCTTCATTATTGACAGTGTAGTGTGCGGTGTGAGTGTACACTGTACACAGTACAGCTTCATTATTGACAGTGTAGTGTGCGGTGTGAGTGTACACTGTACAGTCATTCATTATTGACAGTGTAGTGTGCGGTGTGAGTGTACACTGTACACAGTACAGCTTCATTATTGACAGTGTAGTGTGCGGTGTGAGTGTACACTGTACACAGTACAGCTTCATTATTGACAGTGTAGTGTGCGGTGTGAGTGTACACTGTACACAGTACAGCTTCATTATTGACAGTGTAGTGTGCGGTGTGAGTGTACACTGTACACAGTACAGCTTCATTATTGACAGTGTAGTGTGCGGTGTGAGTGTACACTGTACACGTACAGCTTCATTATTGACAGTGTAGTGTGCGGTGTGAGTGTATGTACACTGTACAGCTTCATTATTGACAGTGTAGTGTGCGGTGTGAGTGTACACAGTACAGCTTCATTATTGACAGTGTAGTGTGCGGTGTGAGTGTACACTGTACACAGTACAGCTTCATTATTGACAGTGTAGTGTGCGGTGTGAGTGTACACTGTACACGTACAGCTTCATTATTGACAGTGTAGTGTGCGGTGTGAGTGTACACTGTACACTGTACAGCTTCATTATTGACAGTGTAGTGTGCGGTGTGAGTGTACACTGTACACTGTACAGCTTCATTATTGACAGTGTAGTGTGCGGTGTGAGTGTACACTGTACACAGTACAGCTTCATTATTGACAGTGTAGTGTGCGGTGTGAGTGTACACAGTACAGCTTCATTATTGACAGTGTAGTGTGCGGTGTGAGTGTACACTGTACACAGTACAGCTTCATTATTGACAGTGTAGTGTGCGGTGTGAGTGTACACTGTACACAGTACAGCTTCATTATTGACAGTGTAGTGTGCGGTGTGAGTGTACACAGTACAGCTTCATTATTGACAGTGTAGTGTGCGGTGTGAGTGTACACTGTACATCGCTTCTTATTGACAGTGTAGTGTGCGGTGTGAGTGTACACTGTACACAGTACAGCTTCATTATTGACAGTGTAGTGTGCGGTGTGAGTGTACATGTACACAGTACAGCTTCATTATTGCAGTGTAGTGTGCGGTGTGAGTGTACACTGTACACAGTACAGCTTCATTATTGGACAGTGTAGTGTGCGGTGTGAGTGTCACTGTACAGCTTATTATGACAGGGTGGTGACACTGTACACAGTACAGCTTCATTATTGACAGTGTAGTGTGCGGTGTATGTCACTGTACACTGTACCTTCATTATTGACAGTGTAGTGTCGTGTGAGTGTAACTTTACACAGTACAGCTTCCTTATTGACAGTGTAGTGTGCGGTGTGAGTGTACACTGTACACAGTACAGCTTCTTATTGACAGGTAGTGTGCGGTGTGAGTGTACACTGTACACAGTACAGCTTCATTATTGACAGTGTAGTGTGCGGTGTGAGTGTCATTGCAGTGAGTGTGTGACCAAAATGTCACTGTTTCTTTTTTTTTTTTTTTTTTTTTTTCAGTAGAGAGAAAATAATATTAAAATAGTAAATAAATGAATGGAAAAAAAAAGTTCACTGCAGAAACCTCCCTGGTTGTTCCTGCCCCTGTAAATATGAAAGCGAAAGTGCGCAAGGGCTGAAGACAAGAGGAGAAAAATCTGCTGTGATGATAAACTTTGCAGGTTAGGGCCTCTTCTGATAAACTTTGCAGGTTAGGGCCTCTTCTGATAAACTTTGCAGGTAAGGGCCTCTTCCTCAACCAAGAAGAAGAAGCAAACCTGCAGAGAGAGAGAGAGAGTCTGTAGCTGTTTACAAGTAACCATTCATATGTATCGATATAGGGGAATGCAGAAATTTCAAAATAAACCTTGGTATCCCCACCATTGTTCACAGAATTGAGAATATGTACCCCATAGTGAATGCATAGATTTAAGGTCAGAATATCTGTTTTTCATAACACAAAGGAAACCTTGCACACTGGGTACATCATTTGCCATGTAGGATTTAAATATATAGAATTTTGCAGTTAATAAAATGTAATTAAGCCCAAAATCTGTTATAAGTGTTTCTTTTGATTAGTATGTAACATTGGCTTTTGATCAGACAGTAGGTATTTGGTGTCGTGCATTAGGTGTGGAAATTGTTGAGGTATTTTGCTTCTTTATCCATGTTGACTGTTCACAGGCAGATATAAGTAGTAAAATTATGGTGACATGCTAGGGAGGGTCATTTATGTCTGTGACCACCCACCAGGCATGGTACATGTCCGCGAATTCGCGGAAATCCGCGAAAAGCAAAACAAAACAAAAAAAAAACGAGCCGTGCCCGACGAGACCAGCCCACTTAGTTCGTTTCAGGTCATTCACTTCAAGCCTTCGTCTCGCGAGAAGTAGCATTGAGCAGGACTACTTCTGCGCATGCGCTTTTGTGACATTCGCCACTGCTTTCCGCTCTGGGTTGACGTGATCGAATTTGAACAAGATTAAAGAAAAAGAAGGAAAAAATAAAAATGCCAAAGCGTACAGACATAGTTCCGCGAAATTCTGCGACAGGAGATATTGATGCTGGTGTGGCAAACAAATGGCGATGGGATTGGCTGAACAGGAGCCACGAAAATGAAACGTTTTCGTCGTGCTTGGAACAGTTGATAGACTTACCACCACATTTTGGAGAAAGAAAACGAAAAAAGAAAGAAAAAGTTTGAACTGTTCCAGAAGGAACACATTTGGCTGGCTTCAAAGAGAAAAGCCATTGAACATTACAGACAGGAGGCAAAGAGAATGAGGTTTGGACATTACAAAAAGTAGGCTCTGCTCGTGAAGCAGATGGCTGAGAAATCGGGCGAAAAGTAGTCTTCATCTCATTCACATTGCTTGCACTGAAGAGACACATAACTTAAAATTTGTACGTTAAAAGAGACACAAAACTTAAACTCATTTTGTACTGTATTCAGATAGATGTAAAAAGTAAAAGGAGTAACTAATGTAGAGGAGACGGATCATAAAAGAATTGAACATAGTAAACAAAACTGGAACTCAAGACATGAAATAGACCACTATTTTGCTGTGCTGTGTTGGTGGTGTTGGACATGATGACCAAAGTTGTGCAAAATGAGGGGTCTCCTGTGTGTACACTGTGTGTGTGCTTCACTGACATAGTAAGTAAAACGTTTACAATTTGACTTAATGTATGCCACCTAAAGCAATGTAGATATGTACTCATTTTTGCTATGTGACTACTTGGGTTTAAAACCTCCTTTGGGTTGAAGGAATGACTGATAAAGTGATTCTAGGAGAGCTTATTTTGTGGCAGAAATTGCTTAGTATGAAGAACTGAAATTAGTTCAAGGACAGGCTTTTTTACAGGCTAGAATTGCTGAAAAACTTCAGCTAAGGGGCGCTGCCTGACCCCCAGGGCTCTGCCCTTGACCCGCCAGGGGCACCGCCCCTGGACCCCCAAACATTTTCAGGGAAAAATTATTTTCCTTCAGCACCATGCCTGCCATCCACCATTGTGACAGTAAGAAGTCAAAATAACGTAGGGCATATTTGGTCTCTGTCAACATGCAGATTATAAACACGGTAAGCGGCATGTGGTATGTGTTGACATTCAGATTTTAAACCATGCAGACATTGCCTGGTCTGTGTCAACATGCAGATTATAAACATGACAGGCATTGTTTTTGCCTGTGTCGACATGCAGATTTTACACAGTGCAGGCATTGTTTGATCAGTATTAACATGCAGAATTTAAACCATGCAGGCATTGATCTATATAAACATGCAGATGTTAAACATGCAGGCATTGTTTGATCTGTATTCAGATGTTAAACCATGCAGGCATTGTTTGGTCTGTATCAACATGCAGATATTAAACCATGCATGCATTGTTTGGTGTGTGTCATCATGCAGATTATATACAGTGCAGGCATTGTTTGGTGTGTGTGTCATCATGCTGATTATAAACAGTACAGGCATTGTTTGTTGTGTGTTATCATGCTGATTATAAACCGTACAGGCACTGTTTGGTGTGTGTCATCATGCTGATTATGAACCATGCAGGCATTGGTTAGTGTGTGTCATCATGCAGATTATATACACTGCAGGCATTGTTTGATGTGTGTCATCATGCAGATTATAAACAGTATAGGCATTGTTTGGTGTGTGTCATGCGATTATAAACAGTACAGGCATTGTTTGGTGTGTGTCATCATGCTGATTATAAACCATGCAGGCATTGTTTGGTGTGTGTCATGCTGATTATAAACAGTGCAGGCATTGTTTGGTGTATGTCATCATGCAGATAACAGTGCAGGTATTCAGTATATTCAATTCAGTTTCTTGATGTTACAGAGTCCGGGGATTTCCTTGACTGTGAGGGCTCCGGCCTCTATGAATTACAGAGCTCCTGTAAGTCTGATCTGTGTGTGTGTGTTTGTGTGTGTGCATGTGCACGTGTTTGTGGCTGTGTGTGTGTGTGTGCACATGCCCGTGTTTGTGTGTGTGTGTGGTGTGTGTGTGTGTACGTGCAAGGGAAGATAAGCACTGGTGTCTGAGCGCACAGAAGTATTTTAGCTGGTATAGTGCTGGATAACTGTATTTAGATCTTTGGCGAATGAAGATAAAGGGAACAGTTGTTTCTGTGACTGCACAAAGTATGTTGGTAGGTATAGTGCTGGATCAGCGTGTGTAACTATATTTTGTGTGGGGGGGTGAAGATAAAGGAATAGCGTTTGGTGACTGCACAGGGTATGTCTCTAGGTATAGCGCTGGATCAGCGTGTGTAACTATTTGTGTGGGGGAGAAGATAAAGGATGTCTCTAGGTATAGCGCTGGATCAGCGTGTGTAACTATTTGTGTGGGGGGTGAAGATAAAGGATGTCTCTAGGTATGGCGCTGGATCAGCGTGTGTAACTATTTGTGTGGGGGAGAAGATAAAGGCTGTCTTAGGTATAGTGCTGGATCAGCATATGTAACTATTTGTGTGGGGGGGTGAAGATAAAGGATGTCTCTAGGTATAGCGCTGGATCAGCGTATGTAACTATTTGTGTGGGGATGAAGATAAAGGAATAGCGTTTGGTGACTGCACAGGGTATGTCTCTAGGTATAGTGCTGGATCAGCAAATATAGATGTTATGGGGATGAAGACAGATCAACATTGGTTTCTGTGATTGCACAGAGTATGTTGGTAAGTATGACAACTGGATTAGCATATTTGGATGTATGTTTCGGGGAATGAGGATAAAGGAACAATGGTTTCTGTGACTGCACAGAGTATGTTAGTGGTTATGGTACCGGATTAGCGCATTTAGTTCTTATTAAACCCTTCACTGCTATTAAACCCTTCACTGCTATCATGTTTTGCTAAGTCCCATGCTGGACGAAACAGAAAGAGTGTTGAATCATGACAAACAGCATTCGTCAACTGAGCAATTCAGACGACACTTTTTATTATGAACACCATTCGTCAACGGGGCAGTGAAGAGGTTAATAACTCTTACTCCCCATCATGGATTTGCATGCACGTTTAGTTGTGTGTGCTCATACTTTGGTTTTGCCTCTTTTTTTTCTTGAACTATTGATAGCTTTTACTTTGAGAGGAATAAGGAGTAGGGGAAAGATGTTAGGGAGGGAAAGGGGGAGATGCAGATACAAGAAGGATTAGCTGATTGTTTTGGAATAGTCTCTGAACGCTATGTTGTGAGATCTATTTATGGAAATGTTGATTTTATAGCAAGTTTTGCCTTAGTGAAGTGTTAGCGGATTGACTTAATGCCAAGAAATGTGGGCGGCTGATCCATAAGCTTTAATGTGTGTGTGACAGAAATAGTGCAGTGTATACAGTTAATGATAGCTTTTTGACGTATACGACAGAAATAGAAATAGTAGTGTGTGTTCACAGGAAATGTTAATTAGTTGATGTATGTGACAGAAATAGTAGTCTGTATTCATAGTTGATCTATATTATTTGTGTATGTGCCAGAAATACTATTGTGTGTTCATTTTAACGTGGTGACAGCCCTGATATGGCCCTTTGCGGTCGGCTGGGCTATAAGCAACATTATCTTATCCTCAAGGATGAGAACAGCTCCGCCGTTCTCCGCCGTTCCGCCGTCTTAAAAAAATGTCCGCCGTTTGAAAAAATCTCCGCCGAAAAAGAAAAAAAAAAAGCTATCGCGATTTTCGTTGCTCCCAATCTCGGCGAGACGCCTCCGGCGA
The DNA here is from genome assembly GCA_018398815.1 of Conus ventricosus. Taxonomy (NCBI): domain Eukaryota; kingdom Metazoa; phylum Mollusca; class Gastropoda; order Neogastropoda; family Conidae; genus Conus; species Conus ventricosus. Next base: position 123,752,481 of record CM031597.1, on the reverse strand, counting down.
GATTACTCTAGGCTTATACCCAAATGGGCTGGTTTTTATTCGGTTGACTCGGCCAACCACTGCACATCCGCTTACAGCGCCGATCGACCGAGTGTCATCTGTGATTCATGGCGTCGAACGAAATCGCAAAAAAAAAAAAAAAAAAATCCCAACGTTGGAAAGAAAACTGGCTCGAGGAAGAGGTGTGTGTGGGAGTAGAGTTAGAGATAGCATATGCAAAAGCAGTGACGAGCAGGCGTTATGTCTAGCTTGCAACAAGAAAATCAGCTTCGGAAGTCGTGGCTTCATTACGATTGCTGACCACATGAAACGCCTGGTTCACAGGCAGCGTGTCGCTGCATTGAAGAACAATTAAACTTTGGAAAGTAAGCTGTTGGTGATTTTGCTCTCTTCTTTGTTATATTTTATCATTCATTTGCAATGGTCAAACTATCTCAGTTAGCTGAAACATTCGTCATTTGACTTTATGTTGTGAAACAAAACCTAAACCTTAGGGGGGCGATAGCTCAGTTGGTAGAGCGCCGGACTCGTGATCCTAGATCCTAGGGTTGCGGGTTCGAATTTCGGTATAGGGGGATTTTTCCCTCGGAGTTAACATTGGTTCTGACTCCATCCCCCATATAGTCGTTCGGATGGGACTATAAACCGAGGTCTAGTCTGTGTCACATGCACTAAAGATCATACACGGACTCTAAAGATCCCGATGCTCATGTCCTAAGACGGGTGAGTACCGGCTACACGGAAATACACAATGCATGCAACCTGAGTGCCAGAATAGTCTACTTGAAGACTGTGAGCACGGGGCAGGTTAAACATCCCCATCTGGAAGAAGACGTCTAGTTACTAATAATAGAACCAGGGCCAAGGGCAGGTAATTTTCGGAAAAACCCATTTCTTACGTAAATCGACCAGCCACAAACGCAGAGAGCCCTGTATTAAATCCATTTGCATGTTTGACAAAAAACAAAAACAAAAAAAAGAAAAGAAAAAAAAAACCTCAGAATTTGAGGTTTGAATTGAAGGCTAGAAACATATTTTGATGGTTTTAAATGTGGATTTTTCTTTATATATTAAAAAAATGCTTCAGCTTCTGCCCCCAGACCCCCAACAGAAAAATCTCCTCTGCTTTTTAAAAATCTGTTCTCATCCCTGTATCCTATCTATTCAAGGATGAGAACAGCTCCGCCGTTCTCCGCCGTTCCGCCGTCTTAAAAAAAAAAATGTCCGCCGTTTGAAAAAATCTCCGCCGAAAAAAAAAAAAAAAAAAAGCTATCGCGATTTTCGTTGCTCCCAATCTCGGCGAGACGCCTCCGGCGAGATTACTCTAGGCTTATACCCAAATGGGCTGGTTTTTATTCGGTTGACTCGGCCAACACCTGCACATCCGCTTACAGCGCCGATCGACCGAGTGTCATCATGATTCATGGGCTGGCGTCGAACAAAATCGCAAAAAAAAAAAAAAAAAAAAAAAAATGTCCCAACCGTTGGAAAGAAAACTGGCTCGAGGAAGAGATGTGTGTGGGAGTAGAGTTAGAGATAGCATATGCAAAAGCAGTGACGAGCAGGCGTTATGTCGAGCTTGCAACAAGAAAATCAGCTTCGGAAGTCGTGGCTTCATTACGATTGCTGACCACATGAAACGCCTGGTTCACAGGCAGCGTGTCGCTGCATTGAAGAACAATTAAACTTTGGAAAGTAAGCTGTTGGTGATTTTGCTCTCTTCTTTGTTATATTTTATCATTCATTTGCAATGGTCAAACTATCTCAGTTAGCTGAAACATTTGTCATTTGACTTTATGTTGTGAAACAAAACCTAGACGTCTAGTCACTAATAATAGAACCAGGGCCAAGGGCAGGTAATTTTCGGAAAAAACCCATTTCTTACGTAAATCGACCAGCCACAAAAGCAGAGAGCCCTGTATTAAATCCATTTGCATGTTTGACAAAAAACAAAAACAAAAAAAAAGAAAAGAAAAAAAACCCTCAGAATTTGAGGTTTGAATTGAAGGCTAGAAACATATTTTGATGGTTTTAAATGTGGATTTTTCTTTATATATTAAAAAAATGCTTCAGCTTCAGGGGGCGCTGCCCCCTGACCCCCGCAGGGGCGTTGCCCCTTGACCCACTGGGGCTCTGCCCCCAGACCCCCAACAGAAAAATCTCCTCTGCTTTTTAAAAATCTGTTCTCATCCCTGCTATTGTGTGTTCAAAGAAATGGTACTGTATATTCATGGGTGTGGGACAGAAATGCTCAATAACACCTGTTTGATGTACCAGTCAGTATTCTGTGTTGTTTGATAATGACAGTTGCTGGATATATGTTTGTATCTGACAAAAATAGTCATCTATGTTCACAAGTAATCACAGGTATGTGATGCATTCAATAGAAATAGTTCTGTGTTCTCAGGTATAAGAAAAACAGTACTGTGTGTTTACAGGTAATCACAGCTGTGTTCCCAATGCTGAAGTCAAACTGATTGACGGAAATCATGTTCTGACTTTAACAGCACTCCGGGACATTCAACCAGAAGAGGTATTGTGTGTGTATGTGTGTATATATATATATTATATATATATATATATATATATATTATTATATATATATGTTGATCTGTCACCGTGTCTCTGATTTTCTTAAAAAACAGCCACATCAGGGCATCCTGCTGTCAGCAGGGTTCTACACATGAAGCTTGTAGAAACTAAAAAGCTCAGCTTGTAGGTGGAGGGAGAAAGGAGAGGTTGATGAGGGTTTAGCGGTCAGCATTAAGAGTGTGGTTTATTCCCGCATGGCAGGCAGCAGAGAATGAGGAACGGAACAACAGTTCACTTTGCAGCAGGGCACTCAGGGAGAAATAGAAAGCCCAGATGCTCACTCAGGGTTCGTACGGTCCTTGAAACTCCTTGATTTCTGAGAGCCAATTTCAAGACCTTGAAACCCCTTGAAAATCAATAAAATGTGGTTATGTTGACCAAACCTCCTTGAAAACCCTTGAAAATCAAACCATCATCTCCAAAATATTTTTAATGTGGCAAGAAAAAAAAAACGGCAGTTTGATTTTTATGCGTTCAGGTTGATGAAAAATGATTTTCAACATTTTTACATCATTGCGATCCCACGTTGTCGTCTGCTAAAGAATGAACCAAGGGAGATCATTTGTAACTTCCGCAATTTTTAAATTCTACGCATGCGCGAAGAAAAGGTCTTGCGCTTCCGGCTTGTTCAGTTCATTGTGAACGGAGCTTGAAAATGGTGGGGGGGGGGGGGGGGGGTGCTTTCAACCGTCTGTGGTTGGATAAACCCGAGTTTTCTGACTGGGCGAGAGAAGACAAAGCCAGCAAACATGCCTGCTACTGCACAGTCTGCAAAAAAAGTTTCGATGTGCGAGTAATGGGCGAGAGTGCCCTGACTAGCCACAGCAAAGGAAAAAAGCACGTGGCTCTACTGGTGGCAAGATCTTCAGCAGCGATACCCATCTCGTACTTTCTTACGAACAAGACGGCAGCAGCAGTGTCGACCGCCATGTTGTGTCGTCATTAAATCCTGATCGTGATGTACCAGCTCTTCAGCCACAGTAGACTCGTTTTGCTCAAAGACAGATGTGCTGAAATCTGAAATTCTGTGGACACTGAACACTGTAAACGCGCACCAAAGCTTCAGCTCTTGTGAACAGAATTCTCAGATTTTTCAAACAATGTTTCCAGATAGTCAAATCGCCAAAGGATTTCAGTGTGGTGAGGGAAATTTCAAGGTATTTGGCAACATTTGGCATTGCACCTCACTTTCATTCAATAACTCTGGATCCAGGCTAGCTAGCTTGGTAATTTTTTTTCTTTTGATCAGAAATGGATTCTGCATGCAATTATATTTTATTTATAAGTCAAAACAGCACGTATCACTTGCTATTTCTATTGGAATAATTTCAAAGCAATGAAACGCGAAGCCAGATGGCCCCCATATGGGAAAAAAAAAATTTATTAGCTCAGCAAAACAGTATATAAAATCCTTTTGTCACTGCATTACTTTAGCTCAGCAAATCTGTATATAAAAATCCTTTTGTCATTGCATTACTATAGCTAAGCAAAACAAGAAAAGTCATGCTTCAAGTGCCTTATGTCTGCTATGATACAAATACAGTTCTTGTCATGAACTTTTTTTTTTTTCAATTTTCATAATTTTGCCACCATTTGTGGTCCCCAAATCACACAAGAGCTTTGAAATCTCCCAAATATGTTTTTTTCCATGTTTTTTGTTGTCTTTTTTAAACATAAACAATAGAAAAAAATGAAGTTTTAAAAGAACAGTGGTGTAATTTTCGTGCCACCTCTTACCTTGAAATAAAATAAACGCTCCTTGAAAACTCCTTGAAAATCCTTGAATTTTGTTTTGGGAGTCTGTAGGAACCCTGTCACTGTTCTGGGAAGAATTGAGAGTCAAGAGTCTCAAAATGCCAGCAGTTTTTCCAACCATTTACTAGTGCCGAACAATTAAGTAGTGGGGGAAAACAAGTGCAGGTTAACTATCCTTCCATCATAGTGATGACTTGGCAAAGATTTGAAAAAAATTGAATGAAGAAAATGGGAAAATGTATATTATCAATATGAAAACCCTTCATTAGTTGCATGAGGGAACTATCGCAATTCTTCTCAAAGGCAGATCTATATGTATAGCCTGCTGCTAGGCCTTTTGTCCACTGGATCGGACTCATCAGGGAGACGCGGCTGATTGTGTTTGTGCTCTTGGTGTCAAATAGAGACACGCCACAGTCCGTAATTCTGTGGTGTTCTCACCACCAAGGGTTCAAAAAAGAATCCAGTAGCACCCCAAAGCAGCCAGCGAAAGGTAGTAGAATAAAAACAAAACGAAAGTGTGGAGAGGAAAAATGTTGCTGAAAAACTAAAACATTACTGTTCAATGACCCAAGCATTGTCAGCAGCCAAGAATTGTGCAGAACAATCTTTACTTGGATCTCCTAAGAGATGCAATCGCCCACTGATTGACCAAAACAATATAATGCTGAACAATTAAGTAGTGGGGGAAAACAAGTGCAGGTTAACCATTCTTCCATCATTATAGTAATGACTTGGCAAGATTTGATATTTAAAAAAAATTGAAGATGAAGAAAATGGGAAAATGTTTATCAGCAATATGAAAACCCTTCACTAGCTGCATGAAGGAACCATTGCAATCCCTCTCGAAGGCAGATCTATATGTATCGCCTGCTCCTAGTGCCGGTTAGCGAAGGTTACTATTATAGTGAGTGAATGTAACATGAAGAAAATCTATTTTTTCGCCTCTTGCCCTAAAAGATAACACATGTCTTCCATGTTTTGAAGCTGAAGTGGATTTTTTGCACACAAACTGAATTTTAAACTATATTATTTGGACATTGTGGTTTATTCATGATTGTCTGGTTTTTATCTACCTACACACACACACACACACACACACACACACACACACACACACACACATACACACACACACACACACACACACACACACACTCACACACTCACACACACACACACACACACACACACACACACACACACACGCTCTCTCTTACATGGACGCTTGCATGCACACACGCAAGCACACACACACTGACTGACTGAAACCAATTTATTGTCAGATTAACTCGAGGTTGTACTGACAACACACACACACACACATCTGTGTGTGTGTATGTGTACCATTTACTGCTGGATAAACAGAGTTTTCATATTTTAAAATTTGAACCCACGCGTGGTTCACAATTATATCATCAAGCCTGCAGGCAAACACTTCAACTATTTGGCTGAACTCCCTGCTATGTCATTGACGTTGTCCTAGAACATTATTATTTACATAACAAACTGGGGCCTGATGGCTAAAGCATCAGACTGTTTTTTTCCCACCAAGATCGGAAATCCATTGTTATTTACATAACAACCTGGGGCTGGCTGGCCTGATGGCTAAAGCATCAGACTTTTTTTTCCCCGCCAAGATCGGGGTTCCATTCACACAGAGGGCAGCCAGCTTAGGAGAGGTTTCCTCTTCAGAGTGCAGACCCCAATCTCCTGGTGGTCCTGCAGATGAAACTTGCAGGTCCTACACATCAGCATAATGCATAAAGATCTTACGCATGTTAAATCCCATTTCACCTTTCATAGAGGAGTTGCCCATTCTGTCAGTGGGATGGATGACGAGGAAGTAGAACACATGCATGCTGGTGTCAGGTTTAGTTATCACCCTGAAGATAAAATGTTGCTGCCTTCATGGCGGGGTTGAAAATGAGTGCACCTGCAAACATCCCACCAAGGATGAAACTCAGAATTTTGTTGTTGTTGTTGTTGTTCCATCTTCTGTGCCACCTCAGTGGCAGTGCACCCAGGCTGCTCATTCCGACACCCTGTCCACAGCCACAGCCCGGTCAGTCCGCCCGCAGCCCAGCACCAGCAATCCACAGGGAGCAGTAAATGTCAAGTTGTCAACAGGCAACCACTGGAGGAGACACTGCACTGCTGTTGAGTCACTTTGGTGGTGTTTAGTGGTGCCTATTCTGATCCAACATATGCAGGACACCACTACTAAGCCCCCTACTGACGACAATAATTGTTTAGTCGCGGAGCCCACGTGAATGAGCTCTCCCTACCAAAGGTGCCACCTCATCCGTCAAACAACAGCCCCCTAGACTGGCTGATACCGGTGACCTTAACAGAACCAAACCAAGGCCACAGATGTGGAGAGAACATCGAAACGGAAGTCGCCATAAGAGCCGGGCATGAATTTGAAACTTTTTTTAATGCTCATCGATGAAAATGAGGATGATATGGATTTCCATCCGGTCTGAGACTGCATGAAAGGGCTGTACTCTATGCTTCCTTTCAACCAGGCGGGAGATACAGACACCTGTAGTGTTGGTCAGGAAATTTGAGCAAAACTCTCAGATGCATGCATTAAGTGGATGAACCTCGACTGTGGTCCCAGTCTTCCCAACTGAGCCCGTAGCAAATTCAACTTTGGGTAGGAGCGGGTTGGGGCAGAAAAATCTGGCGAGACTCTGATGAGAATCGAACCCATGACTTTCCAGCCTGGAGTCTGCGACGCTAACCCACTTCACTATGGCAGCTGGTGAACCTCAGAATTCTTTTTGATGAAGGACAGAAGAAAGAAGAAATGTGACAAAGCCCTTATTTCAGAACTAACAAAAGCAAACCTGTAAGGGCCCTATTGTAATCATGAATTGGGTGGTGGTTGGAGGTATTTTGGTGAAACTGAATTCCTTTAATTTTCTTTTCTGTTCTTCCCACACAGGAAATCTGCATCAGCTACTTGGGAGAGTGTCTCTTGGCTCGCAGTCGAACAGCAGGCAGAAATATTGAAGTGAGCAATGTGTATCTTTTCTTGCAGTGTTTTCTGTTTTGTCTGATGTTTATGAATAACAGAGGTGTGAGTTTTCTGATGAAATATGATCCATGATGCAGTACACACATTCAGTGTCTGTCAGATTTTTTTTTTTTCTTAAATCCACCGTAGCCTTGTCTGCATGATGTTGTCGTCTCTGTCCTCCCAACAGAACATAGGGCCCTGATAAAGATGGGGCGTGTCTGTTCTGAGATTTGAAAAGAATCTAAAGATGTGCTATGGAATCTGTGCTGACATGGTTTGAACAAAAATCCACGGCCAGTAGACTGACAGCCATGCCTGTGTGGGTGATGGTGAGGGAGGCATGATGTTGGAACTTGAGGCCAAAGTGGCGCAGATGTTGCGTTGAGGGTGACCTGCTCCATGGCTTTTTCCCACGGCTAACTGCGGTGTCTTTTTCAGGGACAACTACCTGTTCAAATGCGAGTGTCAGCGGTGCTTAGACCAGGCTGATGATCCTGATGAAACGTCGGAGGAGGAGATGGACGACGAAGACGTGGAGGAAATGAGTGATAAAGAAGAGGATAACTAAAGGATCTCAGCAAACGTTTCACCACGTCACGCTGATGACCAGTCACATCTTGGGGGGAAAAGGGAGGCAGAAATGCAGACTGTGATGTTGTTTTGTACATGATATTAAATGAGAAGAGGAAAATGTGTGTGTTTGATATGGATGTGCTAGTGAGCATGCACACATTTTTGTCATTTTGCACTTCTTTTTTTTTTTTCAAAAGCTTTTCTGTAGCAGTATGGAAAATGAGTATAAAGTTGTCATCATCTGTACCAAGATTTCATGATGCATGTGTATGTAGTTTTTAATATTAAAAAGGACAGTAGCAAACAATGTACAGCTATAATGCAGAAACACAGAAACAACAGTTGTTTCTGAACAGTATTCAGTGGCAATTTGAGAAAATGTCTATGCCACCGTTTAACTCCATGCAGTGTTTATGATCATATTACAGGGGTGGGATTTTTCCGCGGTAGATCCTTGTTCATTCCGCGTAACAGCGTGTCAGTTCCGCAGAAGCGATCTGTGATTCTCATTCATGTCTTCAAAAACATCCAGTGTCATTTATCCACAAACTGTTCGACATTCTTAACGGCTTGGATTCGCAGTTAACTTGGTAACTTTCTCCTTCCGGTTTTGCGATCTTCAAAATGGCGACATGTCGAAGAGACGTCGTTTCACGCTGAGAAAATGTTTCCTGCTACAGTTCTTTGAAGAACAAGTGGAAGCGGGACTGGTTGCAGAGTAAGGTAGATGATGATGAAGTGATAGGCCAGTTCATAGCCAAATTTAATGCCTGTGGCCTTGCTTACTGCAATCTTTGCCGAGTGCAAATAAATTACAGTTCACGCGGAAAAGTTGCTTTGGTGGATCACATTAAAAGCAACAAGCACAAGACAGCTCTGGATCAGCGGACAAAACTTAATGCAAGATGTCCAGCTCCACACTTGCATTAATTTTGTGTGCCATTAGGTTGAAAAGGAACTCCTCTCATCTACACTTGGTCCAAGTTGTTAAAGATAGTAAGTATTTAGTATAGTTGATTTTTATAGCTTTTTGTGTTGTTTTTTTTTTTTAAAAAAAGGTAAACAAGTGGGGTAACGTTTGCTCCCATAAGAAAACCTGACACGGAGTAACTTTTATTCAAGACTGGCACACCCTTTTAAACTTGAATAAAGTCGGACAAATACATAGACAAACAATCTGATAGTGGGGGGGGGGGGGGGGGGGGGGGGGGGGGGGGGGAACAAGTGCGGGCCCAACAACTAAACTGTCCTCATAATAATGACTTGGCAAAGATTTGGACTTAAGGAGGGGGCAGTTTGAAGATGGAGAAACTGGGAACATGAAATTAAGAAAATATATTACAGATAATATGGAAACTCTTCAGCAGCTGCACAAGGGAATCATCGCAATTCCCCTTTTTAAGGCAGATATATTTGCCTTTTTTATACAAATATATCTGCCTTCAAAAGGGGTTGCAATGGTTCCATGTGCAGCTACTGAAGAGTTTTCATATCTGTAAATATATTTTCTTAATTTATGTTCCCAGTTTCTCCATCTTCGAACTGCCCCCCTCCTTAAGTCCAAATCTTTGCCAAGTCATTATTGTGAGGACAAATCAGTTGTTGGCCTGCGCTTGTTTTTTCCCCCACCATTAGATTGTTCGTCTATGTATTTGTCTGACTTTATTCAAGTTTAAAAGGCTGTGCCAGTCTTGAATAAAAGTTACTCTGTGTCAGGTTTTTTTTATGGGAGCAAACGTTACCCCACTTGTTTACTGTTTATTGTTTACTGTTCCTGCCTCATTTCATTTCCAATTTAAAAAAAAAAAAAACAGTATTGGTTTTTTGCTTTAAAATTTGTTAATTTCAGTCTCAAAATGCACCAGATTGCACAGAATTGAATGTAGCAACCCAAAATTTTCCGGGGGGGCATGCCCCCGGACCCCCCTAGACTGTTTCCTCTTTTTTCTTTATGGAGAGTCCGCCCCTGATATTAAGACCATTTCTGTTACATTACAGTAATGAGTCAATTTTTTTCCCCACACTTTTCGTAAATATGTGCATAAAAGTGCACCATCTTTTGATAAAAGTCCAATAATGATCACACCAGAGTACCATAGAACAGATCAAACATAAAGTTAACTTCTATCACCATTTTCTCATCCTATCTCCTTTTCCTTTTTCTTATATTCATCCTGTCTGTTCTCTTAGTCATTTTTCTATGTATTAAATGGTGCATTGCATCTTTAAAGAGGAATTATCTGGTCTGGAACGTCTTTGACCTACGGAACATAGAAGGGAGATTACTGGGTGGAGTAGATGACGTAAGAAATCACTACAGATTGGCGTTATAGAGGGGAGATAACTGGGTGCAGTGGATGACTGGGAATATAGCAGGATGCAGCAAATCGTGGTGTGGGACGGCTCCAACCTGTGGAACAGAGAAGGGAGATAACTGGATGGAGTGGATGACTGGGAATACATAGCAGGATGCAGCAAATCGTGGTGTGGGACGGCTCCAACCTGTGGAACAGAGAAGGGAGATAACTGGATGGAGTGGATGACTGGGAATGCAGAGCAGAGCAGAGCATGGAAGGGAGACAAATGGATAACTTGGAATACACGGCAGGATGCAGCAGATCATGGTCTGGAACAGCTTTGATCTGTGGAACATAGAAGGGAGATCACTGGGTGGAGTTGATGACTGGGTATATATAGCAGATCAGAGTGTTGAAGGGAGATAAGTGGATGACTGGGAGTGCATGAGAGAATGCAGCAGATCATGGTCCGGAACCGCTCTCTTGTGGAAGGGAGATTTTCTGGGTGGAGTGGATGACTGGAAATACACCGCAACAAGCTTCTACACAACATGATGCAGTAAATCAACTGAGACCCGTGGAAGAGAGAAGGGAGATAAGTGGGTGGTGTGGATGACAGGGAATTCACAGCAGATCGGTGCATGGAAGGGAGATTATCATTACAGTGGATAACAGGGAGCACACAGACCATAGCATAGAAAAGAGATCACTGGACGGTGTGGATGACGTGGAACACTCACCAGACCTTCAAATGTGAGCAAGATGGGTATACCAGTCCAATATGTCATTCCCAGACCTATGAATGCCTGTTTGAGTTCTCATCAACAAAGCTGCCAAGAATTACGAATGTACCCATACAGATAAACACAGTGTGCATGTACCTCATCTGCCTTCCTCCTACGTCCTCTCCTTTTCCAAACTTCTCAGCCTCGGTCTCTTACATCCACTTTTCCACTCCATCCTTCAAACACACACACGCACACACATGCACGCATGCATGCATTGAAAGGCACACATGCGCACACACGTGCACAGAAACACACACACACACATGCATAGAAACGCACACACATTGGCAATCTTGTGAAATTTCTAACCACTCTGGAGAGACTGCCTCAACGTGATCAATAATAACCAAGGGTCTGAATCTCGGTGGAGGGTCAAAGTTATTGTACACAGCACACGTGGCCTGATTATGACACAGCTATCATTTCTCGTTTGACGGCAGTGCCAGTAATGATTCAATGACACTTCTTGTATGACTACCACTGGAAGTGACATGGAGTGGTAGGAACATTCACATGGGTGAAACCACACGTCCGGAAAATCCGGAATCCGGATTTCGTATTGGTCGTTTGTCCGGAAATCCGGACATCGGCGTTCGTTGTGGTCGATTTTCCTTTTTTGGGTAGTTTTCGGTTGAAGCTGCGTTCTTGAACAACTCGCGCATGCGCCGTCCAAGTTGTTGCAAACTTGTCTTCCGATATGCGCCATTTTCACGATAGCCTACAGCGTGTTCACGTCGCACGTCTTCACGTCGCAAACGATCTTCTTCACGTCGGAACGATCCCGTCGACCTAGATCTAGTGAGTCTGAATCTGCTGCACTTCATTCTCTTCTTTGAGCACGATGCCGTTTGTGGCTGTGAATGAAGACACGTCGCTGATCGATGCTTCTGTCCCCAACAAATGGTCTTGGCGATGGCTGGACGAAAGAGGTCCGGACAATGATGGCGAAATGGGAAAGGGCGACATTTCTGACTTGGTGCCGCAAAACCACAGCTGCTGGCGTTGCCCGGTGCATCGTCTGCTTGCAGGACATCAAGTATGGAAGCTCTGGCATAACAGCACTCAAAAAGCATGTCAAATACAAGAAACACAGGAAAATGCAAAGGTAGTCAACGCTCTCTCTATCTATCTTCATCATGTTGCTATGTTGAATTTGTCTGTATGAATGATATGTGCTGAAGTAATGTATACTGACAAGGACAGATTGTAAGACTAGGCTTTGGCCTAAAATCTTCATCCTTGGGTATTAAAGATCAATCAATCAATCAATCTCTCTCTCTCTCTCTCTCTCTCTCTCTCTCTCTCTCTCTCTCACCACACACCACACACCACAACACACACACACACACACACACACACAGAGTTTTTAGAATAGGAGTGGGTGGTCGGCTTTTATTGTGGGTTTGTTGTTTTTTTTTTTGGGGGGGGGGAGGGGTTGTCAAAATAGTGTGCTAGATGAACATAGACGGATGCTCCTGAAAAGGAATGCTTGTGTTCAGAGCACCATTAGAAAGTTTTTTAAGTAGGTATAAGAGGACACATGCTTCAAAGACTTATGAGCTGTGTATACTACATTGGACTATATGAATGTATAGACTTCCAGGATACCTTGCTTGAGCATCTGGGCTTGGACACTTTCTGCAAGGTTTTGTGTTAATATGTGCTGTATGGACTCCTTCATGAATGTGATCGTGTGGGCTATAAGAATACTGTTCTTGGACATCTGCGTTGTAAAGATTATTTGAACACCTGTGGGTTTGTTTGTTTTTTGGATAGTGGGCTTTTTCAGTTTTGTAACTGCTCAGTGATGAACATCTGGACACCTGCTGCTGCTGGATAATGCTGAATACATTCCTTGGACAAGTAATGCACCAGTCTGTAAGTAAATTCTGCATAACATACAAAAATTTTGCTGGTTTAGTGATTTTTATTATTCTTTATGATTCACAAGTTTTCTTTTCTTTTTTTTTTTTTTTTTTTTTTTTTGGGGGGGGCAGCATAAATTACTCTGGGACACAACATTAGTCTTATTTCACTTATAAAAACATGCTGAAAGTACCTCAAAATGGTCTGATTTTAATAACGAAATTGTAAAAATGCTTCAGCTTCAGGGGGCTTCGCCCCTGACCCCGACAAGGGGCTCTGCCCCTTGACCCGCCAGGGGGCTCCCGGCCCCCTGGACCCCACCTTTCAGGATTTTCAATTTTCCCAGGTTTCACCCATGCATTCAGAGAATGAGGAGGATTATATCTTGTCCTTTAACACATACACAGGCGTACTTCCAGTCTGGTCTTTGAGAAACGGCATGCACTGACGATAAACCACTGTTGAAGGTGATGTGTACCAAAATTGAAGCAGGCTTGATCTGTGCTTAGAAAGTCAACACCTCTACAATCAATGGACTAGTTAGTCAATCCGAACAATCGGTGATGACTAAGATTTTTTTTCATTGTATGAAGGCTGGAAAGTTATAGGGGAAGTTCACTTTGCTGAATACTCGTATGACTGGCTGGCCGGCCACCTCATACACCCTTCTGTGATGAATTGCTGAATACTCGTATGACTGGCTGGCCGGCCACCTACACCCTTCTGTGATGAAGACTAAGTTCCAAGCTGACTGGCGATGTGTAATATATAGAACAATAATCTAACGCCATAATTGGGTAAAAACCCTATATATATGAATCTTAAATAAATGTTAGCGAACCGCCCAGAGAACGTGGACAAACGAGTTACAAGACGTTCTCTGGGCGGTTCGGTAACATTTATTTAAGATTTGTTTAGATTTCCGCCTGCAGTCCTCTGGCTTTGCAACTAGACCTATATATATGGTTTGAATTTATCATTATTAACAACACAGACTGTCTCCCTTGAACAGCCTCTTTCCTCTCCCATAATTATAATTAATTTTCAAACAAGCTGCCAATGAGGCTCTGTGTCGTTTGCGATGCTTTCAATGTATGAGACTGCGTGATTGCGGTCCATTTTACGTACCAATTATTTCTTTTCTCTCAGTTTGTCTTTAGGCCTACTTTAACAACAAAACCAAACTGCACATGCAATCGATCATATGCAATCGTTGTGAATATTATATATATATATATATTCACAACTGTTAGTTAGGCAGAATCATCTACCACTGCAGATATGATGCTCATTCATATCTGCAGTGGTAGATGATTCTGCCTAACTAACAGTATGTGCTTGAGTGGGTGAATGGAGAAAAATAAAATAAATGCTTCTAAAAATGAGCCTTCAGCAAGCTTATAGTCCCCAAGGGGAGACATTCTCAATAGGGAGGGAAACTCAACTCACTACCATATAACTCCTGGTCATATACCGATATTTTGAAACCTTGTTGTTTCTCCTCAGTGACCGCGGAAAGTGGTAATTTGACTCCTCTGCCTTTTCAGTTTTAAGAAGAATGCAATCCAGAAAAGGCTGGTGTGCAATACCGTAGTATATTTGTTGAGTTTTCAAAAAACCAACCAAAGGTGCCACCTAAGAAGCAAAAGAAAATCATGAAAGAGCAAAACAAGCTACATTTTCTTGTGAAAAGTAAAAAATATAAAAAGATATCCTCTTAAGACACAAGTGCTGAGGGTCAGTTCTTGGAATGAATCCGCAAGGGACTAAAATACAACAAACTAATAAATTCCAAGGATAAGTACCGCGCACCGTTCCAGCAACTTACAGAGCAGCTTGGTGTTGCAATGACTACAAGAAATATTTAATTATAAACAAAGCTTGCTCTTATGTCTTAGATTGACGAAATAGGGGGAAATGAGCATTCATATCTGCAGTGGTAGATGATTCTGCCTAACTAACAGTATGTGCTTGAGTGGGTGAATGGAGAAAAATAAAATAAATGCTTCTAAAAATGAGCCTTCAGCAAGCATATATTCTCCAAGGGGGAGACATCCTCCAATAGGGAGGGAAACTCACTAACATATAACTCCTGGTCATATACCGATATTTCGAAACCTTGTTTCTCCTCAGTGACCGCGGAAAGTGGTAATTTGACTCCTCTGCCTTTTCAGTTTTAAGAAGAATGCAATCCCAGAAAAGGCTGGTGTGCAATACCTTCTATCCCACACAGACCTCACTGGTCCTGGTTTCACTGAGGAGAAACAACAAGGTTTCAAAATATCGGTATATGACCAGGAGTTATATGTTAGTGAGTTTCCCTCCCTATTGGAGGATGTCTCCCCCTTGGAGACTATAAGCTTGCTGAAGGCTCATTTTTAGAAGCATTTATTTTATTTTTCTCCATTCACCCACTCAAGCACATACTGTTAGTTAGGCAGAATCATCTACCACTGCAGATATGAATGCTCATTTCCCCCTATTTTGTCAATCTAAGACATAAGAGCAAGCTTTGTTTATAATTAAATATTTCTTGCAGTCATTGCAACACCAAGCTGCTCTGTAAGTTGCTGGAACGGTGCGCGGTACTTATCCTTGGAATTTATTAGTTTGTTGTGTATATATATATATATATATATATATATATATATATATATATGCGTAATGTACGTTCGCAAGTGACAACTCCTCCCTGCATTCACCGCGCAGTGTTGCTGTACAGAAAACGTTCGATTTGGTTCTGTAACATGAACTGTTCAGACGGCAAAGGGCCGCAACTTTCCGACAGCATGTGTCGATAGGAGACAGATAGTGGGATACCTGCTTGTGTTTCTTTAAGCCTGTGTGTGTGTGTATGTGCGATATCGCAGCAGTTACAGTACTGGTGTCTTGTACATGCTGGAATAGAACAGAGCAAAGACCAGTGAGGGACTGTGTGGGATAGAAGGAGCGGCGGGAATGAATGAGGTTGGAGCAATGCCACTGAGGTGGCACGGGAGTTGTGACAGTTGACAAGAAGTAGAAGAAATGGCTTTTTTTTTTTTTTGGCGACTTGCCAAAGAGGGCTGTAGAAGAAGAAGTGGCATTTTTTTTTTTTTGCGACTTGCCAAAGAGGGCTGTAGAAGAAGAAGTGGCATCCTTTTTTTTTCTTTTTCTTTTTGCGACTTGCCAAAGAGGGCTGTAGAAGAAGAAGTGGCATCTTTTTTTTTCTTTTTTTTTTTTGCAACTTGCCAAAGAGGGCTGTAGAAGAAGTAGTGGCATCCTTTTTTTTTTCTTTTTCTTTTTGCGACTTGCCAAAGAGGGCTGCAGAAGAAGAAGTGCCATCTTTTTTTTTTTTTTTTTTTTGTGACTTGCCAAAGAGGGTTGAGTGTGAAAAGGACCATAGGGGATGGTGGAGCTGTTATGGCTGATGGTAGAGGGAATAAAGGGGTGGGTGGGGATGGAGGTCTGGAATTAGCACTGAAGGCTTCCCAAACAAACGACTGCGTGGGTGTGGGGATGTCAGAACTGTGGGCCACCCGAAGCCATGATTAGTGAGGGGTTCCACTGCTTGGAATAAGGGATGGTCGAGAACTTCGGGCAACTAAATTCCTGATTAATGAGGAATCTTCGGGTTGTTATGTGTGTGTGTCGTCATTTGTATTATCTGAGCTGTGCTCTGTATCCTCATTGGCGGTAAGCGGATGTAGTATTGTAGTGAACGTGGAAGCATTCATTACGTCCCTTTTGGCGTTTAAGAGTTATCATTTTGTTGCACAGGGTGATGTCCTTGTGGCGAGTTATGGCATCAGGTCTTGCACTTCGCCCGCCGACTTCACCAGTGCCTTTATCAGCGTCCACCAACCTCGCTCAGAACGGACGCGTTCACGAAATTATAGTAACGACTTTATACGTAAGACCATAGGTAATTAGCGGAGAATGCGGCAAAAAGATAACTGACGCTTTGGGGCGGATTGTACGAGCTGCAGACGGACGCTGGTTATGCTGTAGAGGTGAATGCGGAAGAGTTCATGGTGTGTTTGGTGGATGATAACCAGTTCAGCGGTAACACAGGTTCAAGTTGGCCTCAACAGGAACACTGGGGCTCTTCGAGGACCAGATGATGACGTTCTGTCTTTACGGAGGTTACGCCACGGGCCGGAATAGTTCAGTTGGGTAGACGCCGGACTCGTGATTATGGTGATCCTGGGATTGCGGGTTCGAATCTCCGCTTGGCCGTTTCGGTACTCGTAGATTTTTACAGTTGGAGAGCTAAAACTGGTTCTGACTCCACTTCCCAAAAAAGTAATTCGAATGAAACTGTAAACCGACGTTCCGTGTGTGAACGGACGCACCACTTCTTGCACACACACACACACACACGCGCACACACACACACACACAACACACACACACACACACACACACACACACACACACACACACACTCAAACACACGTACGTAAAATCCCATCAGCAACTTTCAGGAGAGAAGGCCAGTTTGGTCGTCAGTATGGATGACACATGTTCGCATAGCATGCACCGAAAAGAATGGAAACATGAATGAAAAACTGACTGAATGACTCGGGAAACGACTGGATGTATTCACCAGCAGCCAGCTCTTCAGTCGGAAGCAGCCCGTTGAGTAAAAGAGAGGGTGGATTGTAAAGCGCGTAGGGCTTGGTCTCAAACCGAGGGTTTGTGCCATATAAACACTATAAATAATAAAAAATAGCAATAATAATAATAATAATACTGATGGGAATAACAACATTAATAAGGATTACAACAGCAGCAGCAACAACCACAACAATAGTAATGATAATGACAAGAAGAAGAAGAAGAAGAAGAAGAAAGACAAGAACAACTACAATAATAATAATAATAATAATAATAATAATATATAATACTGGTAATATAACAACAACAATGATAACAAGAACAACAATAACGATGGTATTAAAATCGTGTAACAGGCACAGTCCATCAGTGAGCTGCGGCAGTATATGTTGGAACAGGACCTGCTGACGTACCAACTCGTAGTCATTTTGGTATTGACCTGACCCGCTGTGTTGACGGCGATGAAAGCCGTTTGCATCCTGTCTGACAGATTCCAGGTCTTTGCTGGGTCCGATAGGAATTAAAAAAGTAAAAGAAAAAAAAAAGTCATACGGGACTTACATAGTGCGGTTTCCCCATTCTGTTAGTGCGACGACCTCGTTTTGTAACAAGAGAAGAGTAAAAATGAAGTAGAAGAAAGTGAGGTAACTGGTACTTCGATTATCACCAACAAAACACACACACGCTGTTTTTAACTGTGAACTCTCTCTCTCTCTCTCTCTCTCTCTCTCTCTCTCTCTCTTTGTGTGTGCGTGCGCGCGCGCGCGTGAGTGCGTCTGTCTCTCTCTCTCTCTCTCTCCTCTCTCTCTTTCTCTATTTCCTCTTCTCCTCAGTTTCTCTCTCTGTCTCCTCTCTGTCGTCTTCCTCTCGTCTCTCACTTCTCCTCTCCTCCTCTCTCTCTCTCTCTCTCTCTCTCTCTGCCTGTCCTCTCTCACCCATCGCTCACACACACACGCGCACGCACCTAAAAGCACACATTTACCACCACACACACACACACATACACACACACACACACACACACACACACACACCACACCACACCACACCACACCACCCACACCACACACACTACGTCACAAACACACACAAATCAGTCGCGCGCGCACTCCTTGTCTGTCTGTCTGTCTGTCTGTCTCTCTCTCTCTCTCTCTCTCTCTCTCTCTCTCTCTCTCTCTCTCTCTGTCCTCCCCCCCTCTCTCTCTTCCTCTCTCTCTCTCCCCCTCTCTCTCTCTCTCTCTCCTCTCTCTCTCTCTCTCTCTCTCTCCTCCGGAAAGGACTGAATTCTCTTCATCGAGAGGCAGGAAACTACTTTCTCAGAAAACGAGTTTGTAGAAACTGGGTGTGTGACTAACATAATTATGACCAGGCTTACAGAACAGGTTTCCAAAACCCGGATCTCAACAAAGCTGGTTATACTAGAACACCAAGGCTACATCAAAATGTTGTTATGCTCTGCATAGTTATGCGGGGATTGTCTCCAGTTGTGACAAGCTCCTAGCATAACATTATCAGTCTCCAAAATCCCC
>CM031597.1:123710957-123723457 GCA_018398815.1 Conus ventricosus | reverse complement strand
CTTAATTCTCGATCGTTCTGTGCACAAGCAGGTTCTTCATTCCCCAGTGAGATTGAAATGAATCTCACCGCTTCCTCCTGTTCCGCTTCTTCTATTTATTACCTCCTCCTCCCTTTCATATGCTTCTGATTATCCAGCCCCCCCCCCCCCCTCTCTCTCTTCTCTCTCTCTCTCTCTCTCTCTCTCTCTCTCTCTCCACACACACACACACACACACACACACACACACACACACACACACACACACACATGCGCACTCGAGCACACACATGCACTCTGTCCGTCTGTCTGTCCGTCTGTCTCTCTCTCTCTCTCTCTCTCTCTCTCTCTCTCTCTCTCTCTCTCTCTTAAGGTCTTGATGCCTAAAACTCAATTCTCCCTCTCCCCTCTAACAAAACAAGAAGTAACCCATTTTCACATTGTTTCTCAAGCATGACTTAGCAGATGTCATGCAGCGTGCCAATTTCGGCATGAATTAGTTCGCTCAAAGCGATGCCTCCGTGATGAAACTGACACTGGCATTCCACAAATTACCAAAGACAAATCCTTTAGCCAGCAACAGGATGGGAAAATGAGAGAAAACAGTCTGAGGAGGAGGTAATTTTGATTCGTGGCTTACGTATGCGGGAGTTGCATCCCTTTGGATTGTATGCAAACACTTGAGCAGAGCGAGAGTACGGTCGTTTTTTAGGTATGAAGTCACAATGTGTGTGATGTTTAAGGTGCGTGGGGAAAGATACAGACGGCATGTAATTCACACACACACACACACACACACACACACACACTTTTCTGACTTTTAATCTATTATGACATTTGCTGCGGTTTGTGTCGAAGATTTTGTAGATTGCAATGGGGGAAAATGAATTAACAGACTAGACACACAGAAAAAAGACTAGCTTGTTTAAACATTGTCTGTGCGTCCAGTCTCGTGATTCATTGAATACCGTTAAAATTTCGTTTCAGTCGTGTCTTAAGACGGTCATTCATTGAATACCGTTAAGATTTCGTTTCAGTCGTATCTTAAGACGGTCATTCACCTGGTGTACAGTTTTTGAAGACGAAGACAGAATTGAGCGCATTGCGGAACCAGGCACATTCATTGACGTACATGAACAAAGAAACAAATAATTGAGCGCATTGCGGAACCCGGCACATTCATTGACGTACATGAACAAAGAAACAAATATGAAAAAGAGTTTAAACAATGTAATTTCTAGTTCAACTTTTGTTCTTTTAAAATTCACCTCTTATTCAGAATAAACAAAATAAACGCTATCTTAAATGACTGCAGATCAGAAAGCAAATCATTTCCAATCATATGCTCGGTCATCGTCTCTTCCCCCCCCCCCCCCCCCCCCCCCCCCCCCCCCCCCCCCCCCCCCCCCCCCCCCCCCCCGCGTCATGTAGCTGAAATTTCCTGAACAACACTGCAGGCGTCTCTATCTCTCGGGCCTGGTTGACGCCGGGATATGAAAGTAAGCGTACAGTAGAGCCTTGTCGTGCAGTCTTGTACCAATTATGGAATCCGAAACATCATCTCCATTATCTTCATCCTCATCGTTATCGATTAGCATTTTAAAGAAATACCAAATGCCCTGCTCTCATGATGATCTCAGTTTCGACTGCCTTTCCAGTCGGGATGACTGGAATCGGCAGATTAATGGGGACTGTAGTGAGACGGACGTGGTGCCTTCCGGGGGAGAGCTCACAGCCAAACACAGCTCGCACACAGCTCAAAAATGAAACGGCACCAGATTCGACTGTCACTGGGTGTTGTTTTTTTTAAAAATCACTTAACATGTCTTCTAAATGAGTGATGGGGCGAAAGAAGCTTAGCGACTGAATGAGGTGAAAATCGGAGACAGTTTGATTGCAGACAGTAGTTGTGTGTGAAGTTTGGACGACGAGCCAGTCAAAAACTTCAAAGCGTGTGTAAATGGGATGTGTGTTCTGATAATGCTGATACCGGGGCAACATATATATATATATATATATATATATATATATATATATATATATATATATATATATATATATATAATATAAAGAGAGAGAGAGAGAGAGAGAGAATTTTCAAGCTCGAAATTGTGGTGAAGCAAAGTTCACCCCACTATTGTTTTCGCCTCACTTTCGGGGCTTTTGACCTCTACAATCGCCAACTAGTCTACTCACACAAGACACTCCTCCCCTTTCACTCCCCCTTGGAACGCCGCACACGTGCGAGTGCGCGCTTATATCACACTCAGTTCATGAGCATTTACAGATCTGTCGCAACAATACCAACACTCCAACATCATGGCTATGGCCAACCTCCCAGCTCTCCACTTCCCGGACCCGCCCCCTTCGACAAGTGAACAGCGGTCTGACTGGTCACCAATCGGAAGGAAACTTACAAACTTGGACGAATAACAGACCGAGATATGTGCTTAAATGCAAAAGGGCGGGAGGGGGGCGACAACAACAACGAAGAAACAATGTCCACAAAACCTAGTCTTCGATCCATCTTCATCAAATTGAAATCCCCTTCACCTTCAATCAAACAGGATAAATGGGGAGGGTATCGATACTTCTCCCTGCTCAAGACCCCCCCCCCCCCCTCCCTCCGCCCAGGTCAATGCTACCACGCTCAATGCTTCTCCCTGCTCGACAATCCCTCTGCTTGGTGCTTCTCAACACCTGCCACTGGACAGAACGTCCAATACTCCCCTGCTCAATATTCCCGCCCGCTTTATACTCTCCCGCCTACAACAGACAGAATCGCTTGATCTGAGGAAGAGGGTTACGGAAGGAAGTCTTTCCTAAACCACCGCTAAAAACCACGTCAGCATGCACATTCAGAGGCACACGCGCCATAGGCGAACAGGGCGAGTATCGGGCAGAGGGAAAATCGAACAGGGCGAGTATCGGGCAGAGGGAAAATCGAACAGGGCGTGTATCGGGCAGAGGGAAAATCGAACAGGGCGAGTATCGGGCAGAGGGAAAATCGAACAGGGCGAGTATCGGGCAGAGGGAAAATCGAACAGGGCGAGTATCGGGCAGAGGGAAAATCAAACAGGGCGCGTATCGGGCAGAGGGAAAATCGAACAGGGGGAGTATCGAGCTGGGGGTCTATCGATAAGGGGGGAGCATCGAGCTGATCCTGAATGAATGTTGTCCTGAAGGATCAGACGTCGGAAATAAAAAAAAATGTCGTTCTGCCATAATTTTTTCTTCTTCCAAATATCATAAACGACAATGTTCTTGAACTAGTGCCTAACAAACTCAATATTTCCACTCTCCGCCCTTCGAGTGAGTTCTGTCAACTTTCTCTAACATGTATTCAGTGTAGAAAGGGAAGATGGAATGGCGGAGGGGTGGGGGGTGGGGGGACACGCTGGGTCTAAAACTGGTGACAGACAAAGAGCGGGAGCCGGGGAGGGGGGGGGGGGGGGGGGTAATGGAGAAACACATGGATGGGTAGGAAAGGATGTTATCCCCATATAATCTCCACGCCACCAGAGAAAACAGACTGGGGGGAGGGGGGGGGGGGGGGGGGGGGGCAGAAAAAAGAAACGAATAACGGTAAAGGGGTTTCCTATAAATTTCTATCGTTGGGTGTGCGACAGAATAAACTTGGGAAGAATGTATATGAAATATAAAACAATAAAGATCACGGAAAGCATAGCTGTAGAACTGTTTTTGCGTGTGTGTGTGTGTGTGTGTGTGTGTGTGTGTGTGTGTGTGTGTGTGTGTGTAGCGCGCGCGCGTGTGCTTGCGTGCGTGCGTGCGATAGTGCGTGCGTGCGTACGTGCGTGTGTTGTCTGAATATTTACTGTTTGCCCGTTGAGAAGTCAACTGGTCTGTAATAGATCTTGTAGTCTGTTTCCTATTTGTCTGATTATTCACCATTTTAATCTGTTGAAAGGTCTGTCCCGTCGGAGGTGCCAACACACACGTGTACATCCACTACACACACACACACACACACACACACACACACACACACAATGGTAGGTAGGCACTCAAGGTATGACCAACGCGTTGGGCTAATGCGAAGGTCAGACATCTGCTGAGTCGTAGCCACGAGACCCTCTTCTTCAATTGTCTCATCTTTGTTGTTAATTCATTTCTCCATCAGGTTCAAATCATGCGTAGTGTGGTCTCCAAACTTAGCGGATGTGGTGTAGCGTATATGGACTAGTCCGCACGCAGTGACGCCTCCTTGATGAAAATGAAACTGAAATTGTTGAAAGGTCTGTTGAAAGATCTGATTAAAAAAAACACTATTTTTTTGCTGACAAGCATGTCGGTCTTATCTGAGGTACTTTGATACAGCTGAGGAGATATCTGTTGATTTGGTGATGAGGCTTTTGGTGCGTTAAGAGGTCCGTTGGAAGTTCTGCTGACAGTTGTGCTGATTTATTAAGACGACTGTTGACCATTATGTTAGTCTATAAAGAGGTCCGTTGACCGTAGTGCTGGTCTATAAAGACGTCTGTTGACCGTTTTGTTGGTCTATAAAGACATCTGTTGACCGTAGTTCTGGTCTATAAAGACGTCTGTTGACCGTTTTGTCAGTCTTTAAAGAGGTCCGTTGACCGTAGTGTTGGTCTATAAAAACGTCTGTTGACCGTTTTGTTGGTCTATAAAGACGTCCGTTGACCGTGGTGCTGGTCTATAAAGACGTCTGTTGACCGTTTTGTTGGTCTATAAAGAGGTCTGTTGACCGTAGTACTGGTCTATAAAGACGTCTGTTGACCGTAGAGTTGGTCTATAAAGAGGTCCGTTGACCGTAGTGTTGGTCTATAAAGACGTCTCTTGACTGTTGTTTTGGTCTATAAAGACGTCTGTTGACTGTTGTGTTGGTCTATAAAGACGTCTGTTGACTGTTGTGTTGGTCTACAAAGACGTCTGTTGACCGCTGTTTTGGTCTACAAAGACGACTGTTGACCGTAGTGCTGGTCTATAAAGACTTCTGTTGACTGTCGTTTTGGTCTACAAAGACGTCTGTTGACTGTTGTATTTGTCTATAAAGACGTCTCTTGACCGTAGTGTTGGTCTATAAAGACGTCTCTTGACTGTTGTGTTTGTCTATAAAGATGTGTGTTGACCGTTATGTTGATATATCAATGGGTCTGTTGAGCGTTGTATTGGTTTATAAGGAAGATTGTTGAGAGGGATTCTAGTTTACTGAAGGTCAGATGATAGTCTGTCTAGAACTGACCACCCACCTCGGCTCTTTGTCTGCTCCCTGTCTTTCTCAGCCCCTCGCCACTCACCTCCGTGCTCTTGGTTCTCTGTGTGTGTGTGTGTGTGTGTGTGTGTGTGTGTGTGTGTGTGTGCGTGCGTGCGTGCGTGCGTGCGTGCGTGCGTGCGTGCGTGCGTGCGTGCGTGCGTGCGTGCGTGTGTGTGTGTGTGTGTACGTGTGTGTGTGTGACATGCTCTACGGACACTAGTAAACAAATGCCAAAACACTTTGCAGCTTTATTGTATAAACAAAGATAGTTCTGGCTGACTTGTGCCATCATAGGCTACCTTGCTCTTTCTTCGGCGTGCGAGTCCTGCAACAGACAGTATGTAGCAACAAGCTCACCCTTGTTAAAACTCTTTTGTCGACGTGTTCAGTTTCTCAACAGTACAATAACAGCAAAGCTAAAACAAACAAACAACAAACACACCAACAAAGAAATGGTGACAATGTCATATCTGCATCCAACTCCCCAGCTATGCTTTGTCGAACAGCCTTTATGTTACTGTATGATGTGCTGGCCTTCTCATCATGATTTAAGACACATAGGACACATCCGGCCTCTTGAACACACAGCTGTGGAGTCATATGACACATCCAGCCTCTGGAACACACAGCTGTGAAGTCATATGACACATCCAGACTCTGGAACACACAGCTGTGGAGTCATATGACACATCCAGACTCTGGAACACACAGCTGTGGAGACATATGACACATCCAGCCTCTGGAACACACAGCTGTGGAGACATATGACACATCCAGCCTCTGGAACACACAGCTGTGGAGACATAGGACACATCCAGCCTCTGGAACACACAGTTGTGGAGCTGTAAAACTCTGAGAACAAGTCCTGCTGACGGAAATAAACTGAATGTTTATATACCTCATTTGAACCAATGTTTATACATCATTTAAACCAATGTTTATACACCATTTAAACCAATGTTTGTACATCATTTAAACCATTGTTTATACATCATTTAAACCAATGTTTATTCATCATTTAAACCCATCTTTATACATCATTTAAACCCATCTTTATAAATCGTTTAAACCCATCTTTATACATCATTCAAACCTATCTTTATACATCATTTAAACCAATCTTTATACATCATTTAAACCAATCTTTATACATCATTTAAACCAATCTTTATACATCATTTAAACCAATCTTTATACATCATTTAAACCAATCTTCTTCCTGGAAAACGCAAAATGGACAAGAATTACAAAGAATGAGCAGGCCAGTAAAACTTTGATGGTTGGATATTATTTCATTCTACTAATTTGACTAATGAATCGTTTAGAAACACCTGGTAGTATACTGATGGCTAAAACTGACATGGATCGCTTTTAATTTTAATAGAATAACGGCATTGTTGCATAAGGGAGAAGGAAAGAGGTGGGAGATGGTTAAAATGGTCGGAAGGAACTGAACATTTTTCCTTTTTTTTGTCGTTATTATCCAATATAATTGTACAATACTTTGTAGTTATTTGTGTATAATATACGTGAATGCTAATGATGAATTTTCTGTATATCACGGTGATTTAAAATGTTGATTAACAAAATTTAATATTACACTCTACGATAAATAAAAGCATCAGATGTAGCATTAATACGGTATATGTGCGCTAGAATGCTATCTTTTAGACCCCCAAAACTGGAGAGAGAAGAAAAACGTCAACCTTCAGTTTGACCGAAAATGAAACAGAATGAACAGATCAGAGAACAAAATATAGACAATAGGAAAAGATCAGTGGAGTTAGAATATAGAGATCAACAGGTCTTGAGATACGAGTCCATTAGATGTTGATGCAGTCCATTAACAGAAGAAAGGAGCAAAAGGACCGAATCCACTGTGACATAGAGCCCTTAGAGTGATGATAGAGGCTGTACTAAAGGAGAAGTTTCAAACGTTCAGACGCAACATCGTTCTCTAAATACCACACAATCTCATTCTGAATGCAATCCATTATTTAAAAGAAAAAAATCTAGCTGCCCTAGAATTACCCCCAAATCATCACAAAGATCACTATTGCACCAAATCTTAACAGCGCTAAAAGGCGTAGTCCTCTCTCCTCTCTCTCTCTCTCTCTCTCTCTCTCTCTCTCTCTCTCTCTTCTCTCTCACTATTGCACCAAATCTTAACAGCGCTAAAAGGCGTAGTCCTCTCTCTCTCTCTCTCTCTCTCTCTCTCTCTCTCTCTCTCTCTCTCACACACACACACACACACACACACACACACACACACACACACACACACACACACACACACAATCTGGAAGAGCAGAGACAACCGACCAGTGCATCGCCCTCCCTACTACCTGTTCTAGAAGGCGTGGTCCCCATTGTAGCGGTAACCGTTACCCGCCCCTCCAGCGTAGTGTGATCCAAAAGATCCAGCGTGCCCCCCATAGGGGAGGTGTTGGTACTGCTGGTGGCCATAATGAGCGTGGGCATCAGGACCCCTGTAGCCAGGATGGCCCCCGTAGCCAGTGCTATAGCCGGCTCCGCGGGGTGCCAGACCGGCAGCCTGCTTCCCCAGGACGTGGGAATAGTGGGCCAGGGACTGCAGGGCCAGGTGCTTGCCGACCACGCTGTCGGCCTTGCGGTGGGCCTTGGCCACGTTGTGGTGGTAGTTCAGCACCGTTCTGGCGTGGGACTTCAGCTTCTTCAGCAGGTAATCGGTTTCGCTAATGGATCCGGCGGGGACGAACTTGCCAGGTTTGCTGTAGCCGTAGCTTTTGTAGCCATACTTCTTGGCTGTGGTGGAGCCGTAGCCCACGTTGTGGTGACCATAGGTGACGCCACCGTAAGATGTGTAGGCAGCAGAGGTGGGCAGAGCGAACTCGTGGACTGAGGTCACCGCGAAGAGGATGGTCAACACCTTCATATCCATCTGGAACAAAACCACTTTCAAAATTTCTTCATTTGAAGACGACTGAATGGTGAATGTCATCATTCTCGGCAATCAAACACTGCTCCTCCAATTGATCTGGACAGAATATTTGCGCGCAAAAGTAAGTGGTATTCATCACAGTTTGCTCTGATCGAAGGTTTGTTTTTCTTTTCCCCACTCAAAATCTTGTGGACAATCGATCTAATTTTCAGGCGTTTAGAATAATTATGTTTGAAATAAACTGGCCAATGGTTTTCAATTGGAAGATAAACAACGGAACTGGGGGGGGGGGGGGGGGGGGGAGGAGGTGATAGACTTAAATTGACTGAAAATGGCCCTTTGTAGTCGACTTGCCTATAGAAAAAGTTGAACAGAAAGATATCCTTGCGTTTCCCTTGCTGTACAATCGGACTCTTTCCTCATTCACTTTCAGGGAGCCAGGTAACCCACACAGAGGGTGAACGCTCAGTGCGACGTGTGTGGAGGAAGAAGGGTAAGATCTGACCACACAGAGGGTGAACGCTCAGTGCGGACGTGTGTGGAGGAAGAAGGGTAAGATCTGACCACACAGAAGGTGAACGCTCAGTGCGACGTGTGTGGAGGAAGAAGGGTAAGATCTGACCACACAGAGGGTGAACGCTCAGTGCGCGTGTGTGGAGGAAGAAGGGTAAGATCTGACCACACAGAGGGTGGACGCTCAGTGCGACGTGTGTGGAGGAAGAAGGGTAAGATCTGACCACACAGAAGGTGAAGGCTCAGTGCGACGTGTGTGGAGGAGGAAGGTGGAGGGATCCAGCCACCGCAAGCACCGCTGACTGAGAAGACGTGTAGAGAACCGGACTCCGTCCACATTTACAGTCCTGGTCTGGAGCTCACACATGCCGGGAGTGATGTCGGGAGCATGTGTGTGTGTGTGTGTGTGTGTGTGTGTGTGTGTTAATCTTCAATAACGCTGCATTTTTTTCCCAGTCCATTGTTGGTGTTATCATTGTCGTTATTAATCTCGTCATCATTATTATTACCACCGTTATGAAACATAAACCGTAACTCTCTCTCTCTCTCTCATCTCGGGGGGCTTGAGCGGGTGTTCAACTCGTACAGTCACGCGTTGTGTGCTCTGACAATTAATTGGAAATTTTAATTAATCAGGAGTGACTTAGGTCTTCAGAGTTGAGGATAGACTTTGTGAAGTACAATGCCATCAGGAACTGTGGATTTCCGGGCAACATGTGGCTGTTTTTTGCCAGTGTTCCAACATTTCATTGTTGAAACGGGCAAGACAGAAGTCAGCGATGCATGTCGCCATGTTGAGACCGAAGTGCAGATGCGACGGTGCTGTGTTAGGACTGCTCCTCTCCTATTTGTTCTGGGGCAGTTTACTTCTTCGAAGCGGGGACGTGGAGAGCAACCAGGTCCTAACCCCTCCCAGACCAGAGACACCAGGCAGACCCGACTGACCAGCGCCAGTGGTGGAGCAGCCAGCAGCAGGGCCAGTATGGAGAAACCTGGCCATCCTCACGACGGAAAGGAGCCTTCGCTGTTTGACATCATGGGCAAGCTGAACACTATGGAGTGTAAATTCGACGCGAAGCTCGATGATGTCAGACGTGATATGCACGCCCTTCGTGAGGATTACGCTACCATGAAGGAGGAGCTGAAGGGACTACGGGAGGAGGTCACCAGTCTGCGGCAGCAGAACCAAGACTTGACGAGAAGATGGAGGAGCTTGAGAAGAAAACCGACGACCTTGAGGGAAGATCGAAGCGGGAACAACCTCATCTTCTAGGGGACTATCACGTCGGGGAAAACGAGACTTCTGAGGAGTGTGAAAATGTATTGAAGGACCTCTTTACTGATAAGTTAGACTTGTCCCGGGATGTGGAATTTGATAGGGTACACCGATTGAACAATAGGCCGGACTCTCCTGTGATTGCACGTGTGTTTTTTACAAGCAGAGATGGACATCCTCAAAGCTAAACGCAAACTACGAGGAACCAACATTTTCATTGGAGAGGACTTTTCGACTAGAGTGCGAGACTAAGAAGGAAATTAACACCTCACCTTAAGAAAGCCAGGAGTGAAGGTAAACGTGCTACGATAGTTTTTAATTACCTCCTCATCGATGGCAAGCGATACACCATAGGTGCTGACAATGGACTTGTGGAATCAAGATAGGAGCTCGGCCGGTCCCAAATTAACTCTATGTACGTGTTCCCAACTGTAAAGGGAGTCAACGGTGAGCGGACACCGGTTGTTTCAACACAGGGCTGTGCACGTGAAATGAGCCGTAAGGTCGTGCGTTTAGAGGAAAACTCAGTGACGTCAGTGCCGGTTGAAAATGTCAGTAACACAGATGGTGATGTGTCTTCTGAATATATTCATTTTATATCCTTGTCGTCTGGAATGATATATCATGTCACTCTGACACTTGTAAGGAAATAAAAACTTTTTCGTTTCTTCACTGGAATGTGAATGGTTTACTTTCTAAAATGCATGATAACGATTTCATTTCTTACGTGTCTGGTTTGTGATTTCATCTGTTTTGTTGAGACATTTGTTGAAGTATTTCAGTCGCCTGTGTTCTCTGGGTACACAGTTTATTGTACACGTGCTCTAAAGTTTACGGCACGTGGAAGGCCGTTCCGGTGGGCTGGTGTGTCTTGTGAAGAATGAAATCTGTCCCTATTTTACAACCAGTGGAGGTTGTGTCTGATTCGTTCCGTGCTTTTCTCATTGACAAATCTTTGCTTGGCACCTTAAAACATGTCAATGCTTGTATGTGCATATATACAATCCTGAAGGCTCGCCGTACTATTTCTCATCTTGATAAAGAAAATGGAGTCTCTTTGTTAGAAGAATTTTTGTGTGACTGTTTACTTTCTGTTAAAAGTGAAGTTGATGTGATTGTGTGCGGTGATTTGAATAGTAGAGTTTCAAATTTCACTTGTGACTTTGAGGACAACATGTCTACATACAATGATCAACGTAAAAGTGGGCCCGTGTGTGTTCGAAATTCAGAAGATTTGTCCAGAATAATTACGGAAAACTGCTATTTAACATGTGTACTGCTTTCAAACTGTGTATTTTAAATGGCGTGTGCAAGGGCGACCTTCAAGGTCGCTACACATACACATCGGATAGCGGAAGCAGTGTCAATGACTATTTTTTGATGTCCTATGATTTGTTTTCTTTGATTTGTGGTGGTTGTGAGATGTGTGTGTCAGAGAGAATCGACTCTGACATATGCCCTTAGAGCTAAAGATCACTTCCCATGTCATAACTATGAATCCTCACAGGTCAAACAACAGGCGCTGTACAATTGAAAAAATTGTCTGGAGCGAAGCTCATGCTGATTTGTTTAAAATGTAATTTTTTCGATGAAATGCAAGTGCGCATGCAAGAAGCCGTACGACTGGTTGATAGTAACATTGAAGATGCATTAAACGTGTTTAATTGTTGTATAAAAGAGGCAGCGGAAGGCATGAAGAAACAGGTTTGTATTGGAAAATGTCAAAAGAAACGACTGGTTTGATATGGAGTGCAGACTTAACAAAAGAAATGCTCGTAACTTATTGAACAGATTTCGACGTTCTCTGTCAGAACTGTCTCGTGCGGCCTATTGCCAAAGCTAGGAGAGAATATAAACATCTTTTAAAAAAAGAAAAGAAAAACATATAATGAAGCTTATTGACAAAATTAGTTAATTCTGTGAATAATCAAAAAGACTTTTGGGATTGCGTTCACAAAATTTCGAAAAAAAGAAAACAACCTGTAAACAATATAAAGTCTAGAAACATGGTTTAATCATTTCCGGGATCTGCTTGAAGGAAATGCTAGCTCTCAAAATGATATGGGAAATGAAAATTACATCGATGGAACCGATTATGACGACAACAATCTGAATCGTCCCATTTCCAAAGAAGAAGTTCTAATTGCTCTAAGAAGATCAAACCTCGCAAAGCTGCAGGACCAGACGGAATTGTAGGTGAACTAATAAAAACTGCTTGTCAGTCAAAACTTGTTTCTAGATTTTTTAGTTAAAATCTTTAACTCCTTGTTTGATCAAGGGGTATATCCCAGATGTTGGTCCGAGTCTATTGTTATCCCATTGTATAAAAAAGGAGATGCAAACAATCCAAATAATTATAGAGGAATTTCGTTGTGTAATATCTGCAGTAAACTGTACAGTGGTATTATAAACAGGAGATTGCAGGAGTGGGTGGAAGAAAATAATATTACCGGAGAATATCAAGCTGGGTTTAAGAAAATTATTCTACTGTTGACCACATGTTCACACTGATGGCATTTGTACAAAAACAGTTTTGTTCAAATCGTAAATTGTATGTTGCATTCATTGATTTT
>CM031597.1:123693457-123700957 GCA_018398815.1 Conus ventricosus | reverse complement strand
CCATTTGCCTGGACTCCTAAAAAGATCTGATGTATAGGCAGCTATTGTCAAGAGAACTTATTTGCTGTGCTCACTTGGGAAACAATGCCCAATTTAAATTTTGTTCGCACACAATACTGGAGTTTTGGATCGTGCGGTGTAGTCAAATATATCTTGCCGATGTGAATTTCACGTGTTCCTCGAAAGGCAGTACTCCCAGTTTTCAACGTAGACTCATGAACGGGAGCGTGTCATTGGTCCCAAGGTCCACTGGTCCCAAGGTCCACTGGTCCCAAGGTCCATTGGTCCCAAGGTTCGTTGGTCCCAAGGTTCGTTGGTCTATGGTCCATTGGATCCAGTAAAAAGGAACTGTCTGTCTCCCCCCCCCCCCCCCTCTCTCTCTCTCTTGTTTTCAAAATAGCCACATGCTACAGGTTTATTATACATTGACCTTGGGACCAACGGAGCTTGGGACCAGTGGCGTGACCCCTCATGAACTGCACTTTTCTTAACATCTTAGTGCAGAAAAAAACCCTCCTGAGCATAGGACAGTTTTGAAGGCACAATGCTGTTGCCAGATGAATAAGTATTTTGTCCTAACCACGTCCCGAAGCTAGTATTGAAAGGTTAGCATGACTAAAGAGCGCACGCACGCGTGTATTTTATCAAATTTGTACATGGTGCGTGAACGCAAGTGTGTATACGTGCGCCCGTGCATGCGCGGGTGCGAATGTTCCGTGTGCAAGTACGTTTCGTGTGATGTAGTCTCCCTCCTCCATCCCTATCCTTCATGAATCCAGAGAGGGTGCGGGGCGGGGGGGGGGGGGAGACACAAACGAAGAGAGAGAGAGAGAGAGGAGAGAGAGAGGAGAGAGAGAGAGAGAGAAGAGAGATGATTGATGGATTGATGGATTGATTGATTCATTGATTCATTGATTGATTGATCTTTAATAGGGATCCCCTTCTCCACTCTCAGCAGCTTTGAATTGATTTCTCCTCTGAACTAAAGAACAAAACAAAAACAAACTTGAGCTGAATGAATGTGTGTGTGAGTGCGTGGTATTTTCCATGGGA
Source organism: Conus ventricosus (assembly GCA_018398815.1). NCBI lineage: Eukaryota > Metazoa > Mollusca > Gastropoda > Neogastropoda > Conidae > Conus > Conus ventricosus. The sequence goes on along the minus strand of CM031597.1, from coordinate 123,699,904 downwards.
GATGTGATTACTTACTCCCACTCTTTCTAAAGTTGAACCTGTGCAGCCTCCTGAAAAATATCATGAAGATGTAGTCTTTGTAGAGATGGGTCTTCACTGGGAGGTAGATAGATCTGCAGTTCACAAAGTGTGTGAATGCCCAGAACTGATCATGATAGTTGTGTCGCTCCATGGAAAAATGATCAAATTTCCTTTCAGGTCACCTCTTGCAGTCTTGTGGAATAAAAGAAAAGTTTTTGTTAGTCTTGGGAGATTACATTCTGTTCTATTAAAAAAGAACAAGTGACTGCCAGTTGGAAGCCATGAAGAGGGAGCGGGGTGTTCAAGTTTGTGAAGAATTTGTGTGTTAAAAGATTGATTGGCCATGTTATTTAGCACAAAAAAGTTATTACAGACAAAGGATATGCTAATCGCTGGCCAGAACTGGAAGGGGTTGTGTTGAGAGAGTTTGTGTTCAGATGTGTCGCTGCAGGTGAATGTATCTGTCTGGCAGGTTTTTGCCAAGATGTATTACGAAAGTAGAGTATAGAGCCGGAATAGCTCAGTTGGTAGAGCGCCTGACTCGTAATCTTGGTGATCCTGGGGTTGCGGGTTCGAACCTCCGCCGGGGCGTTTCGGTACAGGGGGATTTTTCCCTCGGAGTTAACATTGGTTCTGACTCCATTTCCCATACAGTCCTTCGAATGAGACTATAAATCGAGACTATAACATCTTGCATGCACGTAAAATCCCATCACCAACTTTCGGAAGAGTAGGCCAGTTTGGCCGTTGGTATGGATGACAAGTTACACATAGCATGCACCCTGCGTGAGAAATGGAAAGAAGGAAGGAAACTGAGTGATCGATATTGAACGATACTGACTGGATGACACGGGAAACGACTGAATGAAGCGCCAGCTGGCAGCTCTTCAGTCGGCACTACCCAGGTAGGCAGCCATTGTGTAAACGAGTGTTGATTGTAAAGCGCTTAGAGCTTGGCCTCTAGCCGAGAATAGGCGCTATATAAGTATTCATTATTATTATTATTATTTAATACACAAGGATGGAGATTTTAGGCCAAAGCCTAGTCTTACAATCTGTCCTTGTCATGCATACATTATTTCAGCACATATCATTCATACTGACAATTCAACATAGCAACATGGTAATCTAATTCTGCAATGATAAGCAAACTATTCATAAAAGCCACTAATGAGATGGGGGATGGTAAAACAGAAGGAAACTTACAAACAAACAAACAAAACTACAGAGAGAGAGGTCAGAGGAGGGTGGGGAAGAGAGATTGGTAGGTAGGGTGAGGAGAAAGGGGATGGTAGACAGAGTGGGAGTGGGGATGAGCGATTTAACAGAGTAAGTTTTATGTTTAGACGATTTATTCAAAGTATGGTTCACAGAAGACTTTGCGAATGGGCGCTAATCATTGTAATCGAATAATTTAATTAACTGGGACATAAAATGTTTATGCAAATGTTTCTTGAAAAGTTTTAAAGTATTCATGTTTTGTAGATTCAGTGGAAATGAGTTCCAGACATATGGTCCAGAGAAAGCTAGGCTTGTTTTGTACAGATCAATGCTTGGGTAGGGAAGAAGAATTTCGTCGAGCCAGAAAAGCTGTTCGATCTTGTAAAATGGGCATTGATATAACATGGCATAGTATCTGTCAATATTGTAAACATAAATGATGCCTTGTTGAATTCCAGTTGCCTATTCAGAGGAAGTATGTTCAGCGCTTTTTATTTTTTCGTCTGTTGTTAGAGATACAGCTGGATGGATTAGCTTTGCTGCACGTCTATGGAGAGAATTCAGCCTTTTTTTGTGGACGTCACTACTTCCGTCCCACACTGTTGAGGCGTAACTGATACGTGACATTATGTGTGCATTGAAGAAAAGTTTAAGCACATTACTGTTGACGTAGCGCTTTAATTGAGATAACATGAAAAGGTGTTTGAGACTACCTTGCATACGTTATTGAGATGAGATTGCCATTTCAATTCTTTATCTATCGTTAACCCTAAAACACGATGCTCATCTACCTGCTCGATAGAAGTGCCGTTCAACTGAAGTTTTAGGCAAAGAGGAGTCAACTGGTGTTTTGGGCGGGTAGCTATAATCATAGATTTGGTTTTGGCTGGGTGTATGACCATTGAGTTTGAATGACACCAGTCTGACACCTCGTTTAGACTTTCTTGGAGAGAAGTTTCTATTGTCTGTTGATCACTACCATTCGTTTGGAGTGACGAGTCATCAGCAAATAAATCTGTCGTGACCTTTTCATCTGATACGGACAATGGTAAATTATTGATGAGATGCAGAATAGAAAGGGGCCTAGTACTGAGCCCTGTGGGACTCATGTTTGACAAAGTCTGAAGCGGAGGTTTTGCCATTAAGCACCACATACTGAGTCCTATCGTTCAAGTATGATTGGAATAATGAGATTGTTGGGGTATGGTTCAAGTAGACAGATAGTTTCTTTAGAAGAATGGAATGATCAACAAGATCAAACGCCTTTTTGAAGTCAAGAAAGACAACTCCTGTCATTTGTGATTGGTTCATATTTGAAAGCCATGAGTCACACATTCGTGATAATGCTGTGAGGCAGGAATGATTAGATCGGAATCCAGATTGGAGTGGGTGAAATAGTTTGTTTTTCTCCATGAACTGAGATACGTGTGTGTGTATATATACGTCTTTCAAGGGGTTTGGATAGAATCGATAGTAAGGATATAGGTCTGAAATTATTTGGATCCGAAAATCATTTGATTTTGGAAGGGATATCACTTTGGCGTTTTTGAACGCCTGAGGGAAAACATTAGTTTCAATGGATAAATTATATTGTATGTAAGAGACTCTACAATGTACGGTAGAGCGAGTTTGAGAAGAAATGCGGGTATGTTATCAGGACCCATGGATTTTGTATTCTTTAATTGCGCTATGTGCATTCCTACTTCATGTACAGCAAGAAGGGGAATTTTGATTGAGTTACTGGGTCCAAGTTTTTTGTTTGCAAAATGATATTAGGGAAGTCGGGCATGTATATTCCTTTGGTGCTCTTATAGTCTGTGAAGCTTGAGTAAGGGTATCTGATAATGACAGAAAGTGGGTATTAAATTTGTCCGGGGTGATGTTTGTGCTTGAATTTTGTGAATCTGTACGCTTGTTGCGTACAATAGTGTTTATTGCCCTCCACATTGGCGCTGTGGATTTTGCATCCGTTATCATTTGACTGAAGTAGTCTCGTTTGGCTTTTTCAACTTCGTTTGAAACAAAGTTTCTCTGCTCTTTGTATTCGTCAAACAAATTTGCTACCGTGAGTTGGTCACGTAGTACCATTTCTTGCAGCAATTCTGGCGTTAACCATGGGTTCATCTGCGAATGCCCAACTCTTTTTTGATGTAACGGCGCGTGTTTATTTATGATGGTGAGGAATGTTTGGTACCAGAAGGACAGTGCATCATTGACGTCTGAGTAATTGTAAGTTTAGTGAAATGGGGAAATGTTTAAGTCACAGAGGTATGCTGCTTCATTAAACTTTTTGAAAGAGCAGTATTGGATGGTCTTGTGACCTTGGGTGGCGGTTTTGGGAGCCTTAAGGACCACGTGCAGAAGACTGGACAGTGATCACTAATACCAGAATGTACCACTGAAACATCTAGTGTTGCTGATTTGTTATTAGTGTATACATGATCAATAAGAGTCGCAGTTGTTTTAGTTATTCTCGTTGGGGGTTGTACTAACTGATGGAGTGCATGAAGTGATAGTGTACTTGTCCAAGCTGGTTGTTGTTTTAACATATCAATATTAAAGTCCCCTAACAGTAGTATATTTGAATTGTTGTGACAGATCCAATCCATCATTTGTACAAAGTTGTCATACCATTCGTATGTGGAAGATGGGTGTCTATATAAATGTCCGATTATTAAAGGCGGTGATTTGGAGTTTTTTTAATTTCAATCCAGATACATTCGACAGTATTAGTTTCAAGATCAGTTCTGCGTCGGGTAATGTTGGCAATTGATTGATGAATGTATACGGCAAGGCCAGTATGTTGGGGTTGAATCACTGTCGCGTCGTTCTATGTTGTATTCAGGAATGCTAATAAGGTTATCTGTGATGCGAGAGTCTAACCTTGTTTCACCTACACCAAATACTTGTACTGGATGGGGTGACTGTTTTAAGAGTGATGAGATTTCATGGACCTTATGAATAAATGATATACATTGAGATGTCCAACCTGAAGTCCTGGGACAGCGGGATTGTGGGAAGGCATGGGTAGTAAGGGAACAGTGGCACAAATCGACGAGGAAGACAGTTTTCACAAAAAAGACACAGAGAATTATAGGTTAAAAAACAACAACAACAACAGAATGCAGGTGAGAAAAGTAACGTTTGTGGATAACGCACAATAATGACAAACGCACAGAAAGAATCTAAAAGGTTAACCATTATGCTAAAACAGATAACAGAATGTATCTTTAGAAAATTCAATTAGCCATAAAAACAACAAACAACAAAAAGAGCAATGGTTGAAGCACGATGTTGAACAAATAGAAAGAAAGAAAGCAAAGTATTAAGCTTAAAGCAATGAATGACGATAAACACACACACACACACACACACACACACACACACACACACACACACACACACACACACACACACACACACACCACAATGTTTACAGCGGTGCAAATAAAGAGAATGCGATGAGTGCTATGAGCACAATCCACTTTAGAGCAGATTTAAAGAGTGTAGATGAAGAAAAGGGAAACAAAGCAAAAAAAGACAAAAACAAAAACAAACAATTAAACAAACAAACAAACAACAACAACAACAAAACCAAAAATCTGTGATTCACGAACAGTTTGTGGCGGTGAGAAAGTAGTCCTGGTCCCAATGTCAGGAGGTTGGCCCAAAGTTTCTTCTCAGTCCACAAAACGACAGCACCCGCACGAGCCGCCTACCTCACTTCAAAGTTTGCAATGTCAGCCAAATATGACAATCATCTTCACACGCTGGTAGATCGGAAAGGTAGCACAATGAACACAATCGATGTTCTGAGCACAAACAAAACAGAAATAAGTGAGTGTTCACACATCCTCAGTGTCCATGAGTAGACCATCTGATATACTTGTACGGGGGAAACACACCACACACACACACACCAAAAAAAAAAAAAAAAACAATAAGAAAGGAAAGTGTAGGGATGTGTGAAACTTGAAACTTGAAACTTTTTTTTTATTGTCACTAAACACCATTAAAGGATTTATGGACACAAGATGGCGATGGTTAAACAACTCATCGTCCAAAGACATAATGATTTGTTCTTTTTACATAAAAAGTCATTATGCAAAGCAGTCATATACGTACTTCGCAATTTCAACCTGAAGGTCATCATTAGACATCAAAGTACTTATTTTCAATGAGGTAGCGTCGTATATATCCTTTTTGTTTATGATACGTTTTTTAAACGTATTCCTGATTTTATCGTAACGTTTACAAGAGTCTAAAAAATTTACCTCGTCTTCTATTATATTGCAAGTTGTACTTCTCCTGTCTTCACGCTTAATATGGGAATATCTACCTCTTTCTATTGCGAGGTCATGTGCGCTAATTCTTAATTTACAAAGTTCTTTCCTGTAATGCTTATTTGTGCATTTAATGAGGTATGGTTCAAGCCTATATTCATTACTGATGTCATTATAAAATTTTAACCTTGGTGCTCTTTCTTTTTCTTTTTCCCAAAAGTGTATATAATCACTTTGTAACTTTCTCTCTATTGCATAACGCGATTTTTGAGGGTTAAGTGTACTTTGGTTATTCCATACATGTGTCATTCCAATATTACTTAAGATCTTCTTTACAGCAGATTTCCATGAAGATGATGGGTCAAGATCTTCGTACACGTCTCTTAGTTATGAGTCTTCCTTTGATTCCATTATATGGATCCAAAACATGACTACTTGACTCATTATTTCTTGACACAAGGGAAATCTTCCAAGTTCAGCTAGTACTGGCAATTTCATTGCTTTTCTGTGTACGCCTAATATATGTCTGCAAAATTTTACATGTACGTTCTCGATCGGATTATTGGATAAGTATTTGTGATAAATGTCGAACATTGTAGTCTGCTTTTCAACATGTCCTATCTTTTCTGTAAATGGAAACCAAACTTCTGCGCCATAAAGCATGACTGGTGAAATCAAAGTATCAAAGAGTTTTGCTATTGATGATACATTGACATGTTCTCCCTTTACTTTACGTCGTAAGGAGTGTACAGCTTTGTTACCTTGTTTTGCTAAATGATCTTGTGCTTTATGCAACTCTCCACTTTTATGAAGAATTATTCCTAAATACTTGTATTCATTTACTGTCTCAAGAGAATCGTTTCCACATGTAAATGCGGTTGAAAATTTTGAGTCAGTTTTAGTGAATATGACAACTTCTGTT
>CM031597.1:123658457-123688457 GCA_018398815.1 Conus ventricosus | reverse complement strand
CCGCCGCTTGCCTTTTTTGCCTTTGCCTTTTTTGCCTTTGCCCTTTCGGCGACCACGTCGACGACCACGGCGACCACGTCTACGATGCAGCGAGGAGCTGGCAGAAGGGAGACGTGCCCGGCCGCCTTCATGCTCAAGCTGCACCATCCATCGGCCTTCCGAGTTCTTGTGAACCACGCCCTCTTTACAGGCTCTGGCCAGGGTAGTCTTCAGCTGCGAGAGGCTCGACACGTCGCCGCTCTCGGCCAAGACCTTGCGGATGTCCGAGTAACGCGCTCCGCCAAGATCTCCCAGGCGAGCTATGGCCCCAACCACCTGAGGAATAGTCAGACGACTGCCGCTGTTGCTAGCGGTTATGACCGCCATCTTGATTGACGAATCGTCGTGGAGGGACTCGACATCAAGTGACAGAAATCTGTGGTAGAAAAAAGGCTATTTATGCTACCCACTGGGCAACGTCCGTGTCCTCGATACGGTCATGTCCCCGTGACGACCCATTGGTTGGTCTGGCACAAGGTTTGTCACTGGCGTTCACAACACTGAATAAAGCCGATCAACAGTCGGGACGCTTACGCTAATTAAACAACCAGATCCATCTATTCGTCATCGTTCTTAAACTTTGCCAGGAAAAGCGTTCTCCGCTCAAATGTTTGCAGAGACACACCAGTAAACTTGGAATTCTGTAGCAACTGCACACTTTCCCATGACAACATACATCTACAGCATATCAAGCTCACATCGATGTGGTAACCATGTGCGCAGTCTATGGTCGATCCGTAAACAAATATACAATTTGTGGTCGTATCTTCGTCTGCACAAAGAACTATCATGTCACAAAGAATGGATGCTAAATCAAACCTTTAAGCAAAAAGCAGTGTAAAAGGGTATTGAAGATGCCTAAAAATTGACGACAATTGTACGTCACTTTAACTGTGACGTCTTCTCCATTACTAAAGAATATTCCTCCCCCTTTAAACTTGAAAGGCCATACCACGTTACCTTAAAAGGAATCTACCCTTTAAATTCAAAGAAGGCCTAAATCACTAATTCTTAGACCTATCTGTTGTTTGAATATCAATGGCAAATCTACGGGGCGGTGAAAGGTTTGTGATTAATTTTATGTTTGCCAAGTACTTTGCCTGTATTTTGTTTTCTGTACACATGTAGATCTAATCTAAATGGTATTAAAAATGGCTTATAATGGTTTCAGAACTCCAATGAGCAATGCTTTTTTTTTTTTTTTTACATAATTTCAACCACACCTTTATTATCATTATTTTCAACAATAAAACTTCGTTCAGGTTATACGTATAGTCAAACGGCCTGACCAAAGCGGCTTTTGTGTTGCTAACACGCGTCTGTTATGCTTGAGACCATAGCGTAGGAGTTGGGGATGCCGAATATTTATAAAGATGGTTGGGAACAGTGTCCCACAGGCAATAGTCGGCAGATGTCTGCCCTTTGCACTTTAAGCAATAGCGGTCAGACCAATATGATAACCATTAATACGACTGCGCCACTGCAAGAGTGATGTGTGTGTGTGTGTGGGTGTGTGTGTGGGTGTGTGTGTGGTGGGTGTTGTGCGTGTCGCGTACGGCTGCGTGCGTGGGGCGTGGTGTTGTAGATTAATTTGTGGTGTGTGTTGTGTGTGGGTGTGTGTGGTGTGTTTTGTGTGTGTGCGTGAGTGTGGTTGTGGTGTGTGTGTGTGTTGTGGTGTGTGTGCATGTGTGTGTGTGTGTGTGTGTGTGGTGTGTGTGTGTGTGGTTGTGGTGTGTGTGTGGTGTGGGGGGGGGGGGGTGCGTTCGTGTGTGCATGTGTGCGTGCGTGCGAGCGAGCGTGCGCGCGCGCATGTGTTGTGGTGTGTGTGTGTGTGTGTGTGTGTGTGTGTTTGAGACTTGACTCTAATGCTGTCCTCATTTTACACAGGGTTGGCGACTTGGCCTGGATTTTTCTCCACCACTAAATGAGAATTGGATGGTGTTAACAGCGCTACCAAAATCGATGAACAGCATCTCAGCTCGTGGGGGAAAAGAGTTCTTGACTAAGGAACATAGTTGTGGTCTTCCAGATGAAAAGATGCCGTCCTCCACGGGGGAATCTTTGAAATATGTGAGCACTGTGGTGACCAAAGATGGCTATGCAATGCCTGCATCATTGGGAAAGTTTGGCCAGCAGGATCGTCGTGGCTAGCGATAGTGCGAGCGAGGCTTGATCTTCAAGAAGCAAGTAACAAATAAGTAGGGTGACTCTTGCCCCCTGGTGAAATAAATTAGATGCCCATAACTCCAAAAAAAATGCTGCTTAGGGACCCGAATCGCCTAGCCAGAAATGAAAAACACAGAGCGAGAGTTCCCCCACTTGTTTGTTATTTTTTGTTTACTGTTCCCTGCCTCATTCATATTTACTTTCACTAAAGAAGCAGTTTCTCACCCATCCTCGCGACTCTGCTGTATGAATGGACGCTCCTGAGTTTTCCTTAGCTCCTTTCTGTTGATCTTGAAAAGTCAGGTTTGTCCATGGCCACTAAACGTGCTCGTTCTTTAGCAAGTTGGGCCTCATTTTGGGTCAGCGCTTGCTTCCGACCTTGATACTGTGATGTCTAAAGTTTTCCATTGCGGCTCTGAATCTCCCGGTTACCTAGAAGCGCCGGTCATCGCTTGATCGGGTGTCGTTGCCAAGGGCATATCCCCGGGCTGTGTCTCTTCCATCTGAAGAAACGTATTCCGTTTATCACTTAACGAATCTTGATGCCGGAGAGCCATGTTTGTCGCGCCCGAGGAAATTGACTCGTTTGGAAGCCTCAATCCCCCCTCACAGCAGTTGCCGTGCCAGAGAAAGTTTAGTGGCAATGCCCCCCCGAACCTGGTGACGTATTGTTCCAGTCGTAGACTGAAAACATCCCTTCCGTACCTGTCGTCTGGCTTAATCTTTCCGTGCGCCGCCTAAACTTTGTGGCGCCTTCATTTGTGGTTCTCCGGGACCCCAGGTTTTTCTTTTTCACCCTTTTTGCAAAACAATGAAGCTTAGCCATATGTCCTGGGTCTCTAGGGACCCCCCCGCTTAAAAAAACAAAGCTTGCCGGCGCCTGCTTTTTTTTCAGGACGGAGCGTTGTCGTACGTGTGGGTCGTAGACATCCAAACTTTCAAAAGAATATAGCCCCGCGCCTTGTTTTGTTTATTAATTTTGGGTTTTTATCCCTTTTGACCAAAAACTAATTTGTTTCCAAAAGCAGATGTTAATACAGATGAGGGAACCCGCTTTTCTGACAAAATTCATGAGTTTGGTGGAACGCTTAAAAAGACAGTTTCCGGGAAAATCATGACCGTGGGGATTGATACCCACCTTACGCGGAGGTTGAACCATACCTCTATGATCTGTAACTGGCTGATTCGTTTCAACTTGTCATTTCAGAGGCACCAACGCACCATGTTTTTGTCGGACTTGTCCAGTTTGGGCAGCTTTCAAGAACGTAGACCAACGGAAATTTACAGGAAAAGGACTGTGAAGCTTTGTTAAAAGAGAGAGGGGAAGGAGAGAGAGGGGGAGGAGAGAGGAACAGAGAGAGCATCATGTCTCTGATGATAGTGTTTAACAAATTACATCCATGATGTCTTTCAATACTGCACCTTGCTTATGTACATTAAGAATATACCCCCCCCCCCCCCCCCCCCCCCGCCCCCGCACTTTTCCACTCATCTCCATACCATCCCCTTTACTCCTGTCCCGCCCCCTCCCCGACCTTCTCCTTCCCACTCACACACACTTAGCGAGCTTGGCATGAACTGGCAGGTTCTGTACCAAGACAGGCACAGCATCATGCAAGCACTTACTTACCATGCTGAATTACAGCCTACAGCCAAAGAAATGGTGTCAGCACATTGGGTGTAGGTGGACTTCAAGCCACTTAATGCAATGCTTCATTCTTCAACTCTGGTTTAATGCATATACTTTCTTTGCTATGAAATCCATCTATATCTATATATACCCGTTCCCTGGAGGATTGCAGTGTATATGAATGGCCCTATTCTCATATACATATATATATATATATATATATATATATATATATATATATATGTGTGTGTGTGTGTGTGTGTGTGTGTGCGTTTTCTCTTTTTTTTGGGGGGGGGGGGGGGGGGGGGGGGGGGGGGTCTCGTGCAATGCACTCACATGCGTCAGCAGTGTGGTGTGGTGCAGACTATATACTGATTCTACCCACAGTGACACCCATCTGTGCAGTCTCGCGATGGTTCTCCTGAATGCAAAAGAATATGGCATGAACATGGAAGATAATGTCACAGAACACCTGCCACCGTCATGAAGTGGTCGGCGTCACGGACTGCCTGCTGGGAGGTTGCGGGCTCGATTCCCATCAGAGCCATTTAGTTGTGGAATTTTTCTGCCCTGACTCTCTCCTATCTATAATTGAGTTTGCTATGGGCTCAGTTGGAAAGACTAGGACTACATAGCTGAGTTTTCATCCACGTAATGGATGTGTCTCTGACTGTTGCTCAAATGTCCTGCATGTATCTGTATATCTTGAGCCTGGTTGATGCCGGGATACACTTTAAAAGCAAGCGTAGATTACAGCCCTGTCATGCAGTCTCAGACCAGAATGGAAATCGGTAAGCATCATTTTAATTTTTCTCATCCTCATTGATCAGCATAAAAAAAAAAGAAATTCGGTGGCCCTATTCTCATGTTGACCTTAGTTTCGATTGCTTCTCCATGTCTAAGGCTTTGGTTTCATTCTGTCGAGGTCACCAGTATTGGCAAATTCACGGACTGTCGTGAGGCAGACGTGGTGGCGCCCTCCACGAGGAGCACTCGCTGGCTCTGTGACTAAGCAATTGTCGTCAGTAAGGCACTTAGTATATGATGTTCTGCTTATGTGGGATCAGAACAGTGACCACTGAACATTGCCGAAGTGACACGGCAGCAGTGCTGCGTCTCCTCCGGAGTGTTGCCTCATGATGACTTGACAATGTCTTCTCCCTGGGGGATTGCAGGTGTCGGGGCTGTGGCGGGACAGGCCGTACTGTGGTTGTGGACAAGGGTTTCTGAATGAGCCATGCGGTTGCAATGCCACTGAGATGGCACAGAAGAAGGGACAGAAAAAAAAATCACAAAATAGCAAGAACAGGTCGGAAGACTTGGCATTGCTTAAAAATCACTATCCTTCAAAATAAAGTATTCTGAGTCTTGTATCCCTTTGCATTATCCTCTAAGTGTTCTAATTTGTTGGCTTGATGTTCACATTTTGTGGCCAAGACACTTTTTTTATATCCTACTTAGTTCCCTGCCAGCTGATCCTTCTGAATCATGTCTAATGAAGTCCACTAAATGATTGTAAAATTTTCCTACAAAAATAAAAACACAAAACGGTCAACATGACACAACATAATAAGCATGATTACATTCAAATTGTTGAATGCTTTGGAAAAGACAAAATATCAAAACAAAACAAAGTCATGTTTTTATAAAAATATTTTATTGAGAGAAGGAATATTCCCCGATATATCAAAATTACATCTTCAAATTTGGGTTGTTTTCAGTTTTAAGGTCACAAACTGAACTGATGTTTTCTTCCTTTACACTTAAGCATAAAACAGGCATACATCAGTTGTAAGATACCATGGCAGATTCTGTGACTAATATCATGGTCAATGAAACCAAACATTGACAATAACAAATAAAGAACAACAGATTAGATTAACAAAACTCAATTTTAAGCAAATACCTTGGAACAACAGTGTGTATAATATTACTCATACAATATTGCCTATGATAATAAAACCCACAACAGTGCCATAACTTTAAAACTGGAAGTTGCAGTGTCAATCTAATAAAGTGATAAATATTTTTAAAATCAAACAATGTTTGAGCTGGGCCATGGGGTAAATGTATCAAAACAAGCACTGATGTACAACTCTTCTGAAAGCAGACATCCAAGAGTGTTTAAGAAACAAAGTATAGATTGTGGGCATTAACAACATATGTTGCATATATCCTACACTGGTCAGAATGTACGCACATGTATGCATGAAATGAAAACACACACACCCTACCCACATCCACAGATTTCATAACAGTATAAAACAGGCAAATAGACAAATATACACACAGTTTCGATGTTAAATAATCAATTTAATGTTATGGTGGTCACTGCACACAGTTCTCATTTAGTAATTAAACGGATATTATTGAACTCACTGCACACATTTTTCTCTGTGAATGTCATCACTCACAATAACTGTAATTTGCATCGTTAACATACCTGGATGTCAATCCGAGTATTGAATCTCGGGGTGTAAGTAACAGACACTCAATGAAGACTCGTAACTCTGTGGGCCTGATTTCCTTTTTCTTTTTTTTCCCCCCAAATTCTTACCCCCCCCCCCCCCCACCCCTCTCACACCCCTTACTTTAAACTGTGAACACTTTTTTTTCTTTATAACTTTACTGTGTTTTGCACACTCCTTTCTCCTCTTCTTAAACAATATCTTCTGAAAACCTTAATTCTGCTGTCATAAAAACAAGTCTGGTAGCCATTATAAAAAAAATAATGATACAACGATGCGGATTTTGCAGACACAAATAATGTGAAAGACATTATTGTCTGAGAACTTCAATGCTTTGCGAAAAAAATATTGCAGATCTCTTTAGCTGTGTACATTATGGTCAGTCATGAATGTGAACTGTGAATTTGATGGTCAGGCATGTTAACCACACAAATTATTGTCAGTCCTGTTAACTGTGAATATTCATGCCAGCATGTTAACTCTTTCATTCCCACTTTACTATGAACCATTACTTCCTCTTGTTCCTAAATTCTTATAATACGAGTATTCCCTTCGTTCCTGGATTTATAGAGAAAAAAAAAAAGTGTAAAGTGAGAACTGCCACGTATGCAGTAGCAAACTGGCCACAATAGAGCGGCGACCACTTTCCCACTCTGTAGGGGCCGTCCGGCATCCATTCCATTCATAAACACTGCCGCACGAGCGACCCGGTCATGACGTGTACCGATGACGCGACTTGCGTGAAGTTGAAAGCGCTTACAGTGAGAGCCGATTTTTCAGGCTGCAGGAAGGAAAGGAGGGATTTTGTGCTGCCTGGTTTTCCGGACTGCAGGAAGAAAGGGTAAAATTTCTGCAAACCGGAAAACCGGGTTGTAGGGATGAAAGAGTTAATAGAAAATATCAGTGTCAGTCAAGTATGTGAACCATGAATTTTGTGGTCAGTCATATTAACGGTGGATAATAATTATTGTCAGTGATACAATTGTTTATGTTATTGCCAATCATGTTACCTTTGCAAGTTAGTGTCAGTCATGTTAACTTTGGTATGCTAAAAAGTGTAGAACACAACACATATTTGAGAACATATTTTTCTTTTAAGTCACAGCACCCTCACAGTGATTTATAATGAATGACATAATTCTTTCTTCCCATGTTCTGAGGGGAACCAGCCGATGATTCAATGGACATCATGCAGCACATGAGGGGAAAACAGAGCCCTACAAACAAAGCGTGACATTTTCGCAGCCAAAAATCACATGTTTTACAGCATGAATTTCCATAGCATAAGATCACAAACTAATTTTCACAACATGATTGAATTTTCTCAAATGCAAAAAAAAAGAAGTGAACTGACGCGAACAAATTTTGCCAGAAACAAGAAACATGAGTGGTGCAACACAGATCATCTTCTTTTTTCTGGTACTGGATAGCTAATTATAGGACAGTCTTGGATAACCTCAAAAGTACCCTATAGGTTAGTCTTGGATAACCTCAAAAGAACTCCAAAGGATAATACTGGATAACCTTATTATAGGACAGTCTTGGGTAACTTCAACAGTACCCTATAGGTTAGTCTTGGATAAACCTCAAAAGTACTCTATAGGTTGTCTTGGATGACCTCAAAAGTACCCTATGGATTACTATTAGACAACCTTGACAGTACCCTCTAGGACAGTCATGGACAGCTTCCACTATACCCAACAGGACAGTCTTGGACATTCTCAACAGTGCCCTACAGTGAAAACGAAGAACGAGAAACCACTTATCTTCTCATATTTGAAGCAAAATGGCTGTTGGATGAAAACCAACTTTTCTCATGACTGAAAAAAGTAGAAAATAAAAGGAAAAGAGCGAACCTACATCAAATTCTATTGTAAAAAACAAAATCATGAGTTTATCTTTTGTGTTCTTTATTGCCCAGCCAACCTGCCCAGCCAACCATTATTATAAAGGGCTATCCTTAACTGGGGCTTGTCACCATGAACGTCATAATTTTGTCAAACCAAAAAAACCCATACTGGCATAATTATGTCTAAAAATTCTAAACATATTAGCTAAACTAAACTATTATCACTCCTCATGCATATCACACTGATGCACATAGCCAGTCTTAAGGTGCCAGAAATTGCACTTAATTGCCACAATAAAATGATATTCTAAAAAGTCATACCAGTAAATAACACTTCAGAATGGACAGGTAGCATCAATTCCGGATTGTACAACCTTGATATCTTCTCATAAACACAAGTGCATCCATGCATCAACAAGTGGAAAATAAACACAATATTAACAGTATTGTGTAATATGCGAGAAACTTTTCTATTTCCAGTGTGTTTATATATTATTTTCAAGCATATATGACTATCAATCACACTAAAAACTAACAAGTTAAATCCATACAATAAATACACCATAACTTATAACAAAACATTCGAGACACTTTATAGTAAAGAAAATGTAAATCTGATATAAGTATACATTTATTCTGTGCATATTACAGGGATATATTTGCTGAAATCAAACAAATCGAAAGAGAACCATAGGTGAGAAACACAGACATAGTGTGTCCACTGAACTGGAAGCAACAGTGACAGGAAACATAAAACTCCAATTAACTTTTTTTACCCTCCAGCTCTGGCTGCCGGGAGCCACATACTGATCATTCCATGAGCATACATCTCACAACTGAAGCATCCAGGGTGCTCCGTCAATGTCACAATAACATCAAACGCTAAAACCCAGCACCCTAAGGCACACAGCAAGCAAGGTACTTGAGAAATAAGCCAAAACACAAGTTTCGTTAAAAAGAGATGCATTATTCACACATCAGCGAGAAGAATGCCCCTGCTGTGATCAAATTTGATCATAATCACACAATGTTTCTCAGGCTAAAGGAAAAAAACAACAACAAAAAAACAACAGTAGTGGTTACGATAACATGACTCTAAATAATAAGGTCATTGGTACCTTTGAATTCCCCCCACCTCCACTTAAACGTTCCTGATGGCAGACACTAATGGATTTCAATGACAAAGAAATTGGAAGGCTGGGGGCGGAAGGTGGGGGGGGGGGGGGGGGGGGGGGGGGGGATGGACTGTGGAATCGGTGGAGTGAAGTTTGCGTTTTTGGTATTTCAACAATCTACACTATGTTATGAGATCTCACAGAAGTGGAATGCTGAGTGTCTGCAAGATGATGGAAAAGTGGAAGAGATCAACAACAGCTGCACAAACAAACGGGTCCTGCTCATGGCCGGACCAAAACGTCGATGACACTCCGCTTGATGCTCAGAGTTGGATCTTGCTGCAACAGTTTATGTGCAAGCTTCAATTTCGTTTTTAACTCTCAGAATCTCTTTTCTTTTTTTTTTTTTTCTACATCATTTCTCAGAGGGTGCCTTTTGATGTCTGGACCTTTGCCTTTTGCCAACCACATCCAGCTTGTATTTACACATTGTGCATGCAGTTTGTGCAGAAACTGATGGTGAATGATTCCACTTTGTGCCATTCAACAAAGGATTATTGGAGATTGCATAAAAATTACCTCCCCGGTTGG
The DNA here is from genome assembly GCA_018398815.1 of Conus ventricosus. Classification (NCBI taxonomy): domain Eukaryota; kingdom Metazoa; phylum Mollusca; class Gastropoda; order Neogastropoda; family Conidae; genus Conus; species Conus ventricosus. The sequence continues at coordinate 123,678,599 of CM031597.1, read as the reverse complement.
GTCTTTCTGGAGATTGGGTGGTGATAAATTCATTCTCTAAACACCTCTGGATATATATATATACATACATACATACATATATATATATATACACAGGGCTGAGCTTTAACGTTCGCCAACTCGCCAATGGCCCCTAAAATTGGAGTCGGGCGAACTCAATTTACAGTACCATTCGCCCGGCTGGCGACCTAAAAATCACCGCCAGTGATTCTGTACCTGTACACAAACGACATGCTTTGTAAAAAGTTAAAACAAACACGCGCCTGCCGGCTGCCATCTTTCATCACTGCCGTGCTGGGGCTTTCCCGGCCGAGGTTCAGAGTCGCGCGAGACTTGCCATTTCCGCTCTTCCGCTTACTTGTTCAGTCGGTGGTCATGTGGCGCTTTTTGACCGGTGTCTGAGCCTCCAGCAAAAAAAAAACTAAGTCAGAAGAAGAAGAAAAGAAGCAGAATAAGGAATATGAAGAAGAGAAGAGAGATGGAAAGTGGGTGCCAGGATGGAAGAGGACAGAAACAGGGAGGAGAGAGCATGGCTTGTGTACGATGCCGACAAGAAGGAGATGCACTGTGCACCCTGCCGAAAATGGATGACGACTTACAAACAGCAGCAGCAGCCCTTTGTAATCGGCACAAAATTGTTTAAACTTGATTCAATCAAGAAACATGAACAGTCAGTTGGACACAGAGATTGTTGCCTGAAGCAGAGTGATGATGATCTGGCCCTTGGCAGACTGTAGACTGAAGGTGCTTCAGGTACAAAACAGGGACAAATCTTGTCATGACGCTTTTTACTTATACTAGTCAAATGCTTTTGGATATAAAAGATCTCTTTTCTTTGTCAGTTATGATATACCTGGGTGGCAATATCAATGACAACTGAAAATAAATTTGTTTTCCAAACTTAATGAGCAGAAACAGTGTTATTGTTGTTGTTGAAAATAAGCGTGTGTATAAGCTGCAAATTTAAAATAGGACTGCATTTTCAATGAAGGTTCTGGCAACCTGAAAATTTTCTGGCAACCTCAACCTCCCAGGTAGGAGCCCGCTGGCTCCTTAGCCTGGCTTGTTAAATCTCAGCCCTGTATACATACATACACACACACACCCCACACACACACACACACACACACACACACATGGCTCTGATCTGTAATCTCATCAAATTTCATCCAGTTTATGCAGTATCTTGACCACACCATTCACATGACGGTCTCTGCAAGCAAAATCAAACTTCACATATGTACCCTATGGTCATTGTTAACATGCACCAATAGGCAAGGGTACTGTGTATGCATGAGTTCATGTATTCCCTCATCTCCCTACTCCCCCCCCCCCCCCCCCCCCCCCCCCTCCCTCCCCCCTTCTCTCTCTGTACCAATTGCATCTCGAGTTATGCAGAAAACTTATCCAGTGAAGATCTTAACTACTTCTGGTCAGATTGCAACCACAGGTTACCAACTGTGGTATAATCATATCTAATTATATATTATATGTTAGAGTTACCCAGTATTTGTATATTTATCTGTAGTTATACATCAATCCAAAGAATACCCAATGAAGATCCAAATCATCTCAGGTTATATATGAATGAATGATTTACCAAATGAGGATCTAATTACCCCTAGTCACCTATCAATCACAGCTTACCTAGAGAGGGTCTGATTTATCTCTAGTTATTATGTACACACATGTCCACCCCTAAGTCTTTCCATCAGCAACAGGATAAGATAATGTTGCTTATAGCCCAGCCGACATGTAAACTCACAAACAAAATGACATTTTTACGAACCTTCCAGAACACACCGCATTCTCACAAATGTGAAGCTGTGCAAATAGGATAAGATAATGTTGCTTATAGCCCAGCCGACATGTAAACTCACAAACAAAATGACATTTTTACGAACCTTCCAGAACACACCGCATTCTCACAATGTGAAGCTGTGCCCAAAAATACAGGCATGCATGTTCACACACTCACAAATACCATGACCACCATGACTAATGGAGAATCACAGAATGCTCAAAGTTTTCACCTTTCTAAGATTTTTGTTAAACACAGAGCTCTACTCTTCATTATAGCATTTCCCAAAGATTCTGTCAGCGTTTTCTTTTTTTCACTGATACTTTTCAAACAGTGGGATACCCTACACTGTAAGTGTTTGAGTCAGCCTCCACTCATGAAAGAAAACTCATTGGACTGATAATCTCTCTGTCAGTGCTTTCCCTTAGCTCCTACAACAGAGGCTTACACCACTGATCTAGGATCTAGCTTTACTCTCCAACTCCTTTATGTTTAACACAAACTGACTTGCAGTGCTTTCCCTTTAACTTCAGCTCAGTTCAGTCTGTTCTGTAAGCCCATTGTGGACCAATGGCCATACACACAAGGTTCAAGTCAAACTTCCTAACTGCCATCAGGTTTGTCCATCGGTGAAGAAAGGTGGTCCCATTTGTTTTAGGGGGGGGGGGGGAGGGGGGGGGGGGGGGGGGGGGGAGCCAAGTGTTGTTCTTCTTTTCTTTTCTTTAACTTTTTATAAAAACCAGTCATTTACTATCTGCGAACGCAACACCGGGAACAACCATCGATATCTTTACTTTTTGCTTGGCCTCTAGCCGAGAATAGGCGCTATATAAGTATTCATTATTATTATTATTATTGCATCAGGAATATGGCTACTTTGCCAGAATAGGCATCACTGCATGTATGTAAGCCCAAGGTTTATACAGTGAGATCTAATTATCCCTTGCTATACATCAATCACAGGTTTCCCAGTGCGGGTCGAATTGTTTCTTGTTACATATCAATAAAGATTACTTAATGAGTGTCTGATTATTTTGAAGCACATATCAACAAAAGATTACCCGTGAGTGTCTAAATGTCTGAAGTTGTGTACAGAAAGAAAAGAGTTTACCCAGTGAGGGTCTAACTCTCATTACATAATAGTTATCCGATCAGTGTTTAATTATCTTGAGTTACAACAGTAAAAGGTTTACTCAGACAGGATCATTTCATTCCTGTCATATATCAATCACTGGTTACTGGGACGGTCTAACCGTCTCTCAGTATACATCAACAAAGAGATATCTGTCGAACGTCTAATTATTCCTACTAATCTATTTATGAGAAGTGAGATAAAGAGGGTCTAATTATCAGTGTTTTATCAGGTTTTTTTCTCTGCAGCCTGGTCCTAGATCAAGCCTGGAAATAGTGTCCATGTTGCATGACTTCTACAGAACTAAGTCACAGACACCACAGTCTAAGTTTGCACTTACGTGGTTGATCTATACAAAAACAGGAAACAACATCTGTTAGTCTGACCATCTTGTTGGCACTGGTTTACTGCATGCATATGTGTGCCAGCTTGTGTGTCTTTGTGTGTTTATCACAATCAATTCATATTTTTGTTTTGTGCTGTACATTTGTGAGTGTGTGTAAGCTTGTGTATCTAAGGTGAATATGCCAATCAGTTATTTATTTTACTAAAAAAAAAAAAAAAAAAAGCAATACATATGCAAACAAGATATATCAACACCTCATGATGCCACGTATGAAATATACTCAATGTATACATAAACAAAGGAGGAAAAAGCCATCACAGCTTGACTTTCTTTCAAGACCCGATGATTTCATATATGAAATAAACTTCATGTACACGATACACAAAGATTCAAGAGGAGGAAAATCCCATCAAAACCTGATTTTCCTTCAGCAGTGCTCTTCACATGAACAAAACCTACACATAACAGTCTGCACACCACGTAGATCATGTCATAAAGTGTTCCTTCCAGTCTGTGATGTATGAGGAGGGTGAACTCACGATGGATGACTGCACCATGGTGAGGAGTGAACATTACCCTCCCGCTTTCACACCTGAAGCAAACGTCCGGAGGAGGTTGAGGAGAGCTTCTCGTTGTACCTTTGAAAACAAAGACAAGAAAGAGAGAGGGGAGACTGAGATTAGCATGGAATGGCGACAGTACTGTAGCTCGTATGCACAGTAATTCCAAAACATCAGGATTTTTTTCAATCCATTTTTCAAAGCATCTCAATACACATTTTCAAAGCATCTGGGTAATATTTTCAGTGCAATTCATGCGGTTAAAGGAGCTAAAAGCACATTTTCAACACACCATAATTCATTTGGTGGACAGCTCCTAAAGGCAAATGGAGACAACTCCTTCTTTCACTGTTTCAGGTTCAAAATGAGTTGCCATAACTTGGTTTGAAATATAAACTACCTAACACTTTCTGTTAGTTGAAGACATCCCATATTCACCACAATGTTAATTCCTTTTATTTGCTGACATACAGAGATAAAGCTAGCTACCACTGGTTTTTGTTAGTCACAATAGCACAAGTGATGTTAGGATAAAATCCCTATTTAACTAGTTTTTCAAGAGAAATGACTATGACTGCTGTTACAACCCTCTTTACAAATCCCTCCCTACGAACCACCAATCATTATGGGATGGATCCTTTTCTCCTACTCTTTAATACTATTTCTGACCTTAAGAGTACAGCCACTCCCTATTCCTACAAGCAACAAACAAATAAAAATTTTTTATAGTTAAAACTGTTAAAAGATTACGAACATAAGTCTCTTAACTGGAGTTCTATAATAATTCATACCTTCCTAACTTCCACCTGACACTCAATCTGGCAATATTTGTTAGCCTGTTGCATGTGATCTTGTAAGACTATTGACATCTTTTTAATGTATGCAATATCCATCTGGACCTTGTGAAGAGTGAGAGTTTCTGTGAATATTCTAGTTTTATGAAGTGAAATCTGTTCATAGTTGTGACAGCAATTTTTGTTGTGTACAGTGATAATAATTTCCTAAATTAGGGGTCAGACTCTGTATGAAAAACTCACTTCCAAATTTTCGAGGGGGGGGGGGGGGGGGGGGCACAAAATATGTAGGGGGTCACCATTAATAACTGCTAGAAAATGTAGTGAAAACCACAACACACAACACACACACACACACAAGCGTGCTCTCAATGGCTCACACACATAAATGCACAGAGAAAGAGATAGAAATTCACTTGAAAGAGGTATTTATGATAGAGACAGAAATACATTTGAAAGAGGTGTTTATAATAAAGTAATAAAATATTCTGGACAGTGCTAAATGTTATCTATTCATATTCATGTTCCTATGTTTTTAAAGTGTTATCATCTTACACGAGTAAATGTGAGCACCTACACTACCAGGATTTTAACAGTGAAACTTGATTTGTGGGATGTCCTCTTCGATTATCATCAAAAAAATTTCACCTGACACTCAATATTGATATTACTGCTACCAGAATTTCTGCGGTACCTCCAATGCTCCTTATGAGCACCTAGATTCTTCTTTTGATGATTACAAATACACTTTGTTTAAGAAAAGTGATAATGTAAATATTTTAACAACTGATGTTCATGAACATGTGGAAAACAGCTATCCAAACCATTCAAAAGTGTTTACAGATGGGTCGGTAAGGGAAATCTCTGACAGTGGTTCTGGCTTTCTTATACCAAAATCAGAAATGAAATGAGGTAGGGAAAAGTAAAAGATAAACAGTAAAACAAGTGGGGTATGTTTTGCTCCATAAGGAAACCTAACACAGAGTAACTTTTATTCAAGACTGGCACAGCCTTTTAAAATTGAATAAAGTCAGACAAATACATAGACGAACAACCTAATAGTGGGGGAAAAAAACAAGCGCAGGCCAACAACTGAACTGTCTGGCAAAGATTTGGACTTGAGGGGAGGAGAAAGGGGAGGGGAGTTTAAAGATGGGTGGATCCTCAGGCGTAGGCTCAAAGACTGTCCCTACATTTTTATTTTTTTGCATAATGTCTTTAGTTTTACAGCAACTTTTTTTCCTCCCCACACTTTCGTATGGTTGCATTTACTACTCTTCGCTGGCTGCTCTGGGGGTGCTATTGGATTCTTTTTTGCACCCATGGTGGTGAGAACACCACAGTATTATGGACTGTGGTGTGTCTCTATTTGACGCGGGAGCGCAGACACAACCCGCCGTGTCTCCCTGATGAGTCCGATCCAGCGGGCGAAAGGCCCCGGAGCAGGCAATACAAATATATCTGCCTTCAAAAGGGATTGCGATGGTTTCCTTATGCAGCTAGAGAAGAGTTTTCATATCTGTAACTTTTTTTTTTTTTTTTTTTAATTTCATTTTCCAGTTTCTCCATCTTCAAACCCCCCTCCCCTCTCCCCTCCCCTCAAGTCCAATCTTTGCCAGACAGTTCAGTTGTTGGCCTGCGCTTGTTTTTTCCCCACTATTAGATTGTTCGTCTATGTATTTGTTGACTTTATTCAATTTTAAAAAGGCTGTGCCAGTCTTGAATAAAAGTTACTCTGTGTTAGGTTTCCTTATGGGAGCAAAACATACCCCACTTGTTTACTGTTTATCGTTTACTGTTCCCTACCCCACTTCATTTCCGATTTTGCTTTGATTAAATTGAGGTTATTTGTTTCTGTCCGTCTGTGTGTTTGTCTTTTGATCTCCTTGCATCTTTGGGTGGATCCTCAGGCGTAGGCTCAAAGACTGTCCCCTACATTTTATATTATTTGCAAAATGTCTTTAGTTTTACAGCAACTTTTTTTTCCCCACACTTTCGTATGGTTGCATTTACTACTCTTCGCTGGCTGCTCTGGGGTGCTATTGGATTCTTTTTTGCACCCATGGTGGTGAGAACACCACAGTATTATGGACTGTGGTGTGTCTCTATTTGACGCGGGGGGCGCAGACACAACCAGCCGTGTTCCCTGATGAGTCCCGATCCAGCGGGCGAAAGGCCTCGGAGCAGGCAATACAAATATATCTGCCTTCAAAAGGGATTGCGATGGTTTCCTTATGCAGCTAGAGAAGAGTTTTCATATCTGTAACTTTTTTTTTTTTTTTAAATTTCATTTTCCCAGTTTCTACTTTCTTAAAAACTCCCCTCCCATCTCTCCTCTCCTCAAGTCCAATCTTTGCCAGACAGTTCAGTTGTTGGCCTGCGCTTGTTTTTTCCCCCACTATTAGGTTGTTCGTCTATGAAATTTGTCTGACTTTATTCAAGTTTAAAAGGCTGTGCCAGTCTTGAATAAAAGTTACTCTGTGTTAGGTTTCCTTATGGGAGCAAAACATACCCCACTTGTTTACTGTTTTTCTTTTTACCAACTTTAAATGTCAGGAAGTCATATTATTTAGGAAAGGGGTTTTCAATCTATACCTCAGAGTTATATGCAATACTGAGGTTTTGACTTACATATATGATACACCAAATCTTTTCTATAAAATTTTTCTTTGTGTTGATTCCAGATCTGTTTTACAATCACTAGAGTGTTGGGACTGCAAAACTAGAAAAGATCTGCTTTTTGAAATAAAACAATCTACTGCACTGTTTCATAAAATCTAGGCATAAGAATTGATTTTTGTTGGGTCCCATCTCACTGTGGTATAAAGTGGAATGAAATAGCAGACAGTCTTACAAAAGAAGGAGCAAATAGAAACGCTGAAAATCTATCGAACAATCCCTTAGATTTATTCTCTTGTGAACTGATCCAAATTATGGTAAAATATATACATAAGCAAATTTTTGTCAAAATATGGCTACTTTACCATCATGCCCAAGGCACATTGTTTTTGATTAATTCATAAATTAAGGCTGAACACTTGGAACACTAATTTAAATTTTTCTCTTGGTATTACTTGTGTCTGCAGAGAAAAACATTTCTGTATATCTTTTGTTTGAATGGTCAGTGTTGACCTCTCTCTATCAGGATAAGATAAGATAATGTGTGCTTATAGCCCAGCCGACGCAAAGGGCACATCAGGGCTGTCACCACGTTAAAATCAACTCACCAGTCCTCTATCAGGAGAAAGGTACTGAATGACTAACTTTGTATGTCAATACCGTCTTATATGGTTCATATGTTGCTGAAACTCCCCTTTGGTTATTTTGCAGTCACAGGTTGCAAAATTATTTATTTTTATAGTCAACAATTTTGTTACCACTAGGGTATTTTCATTTATTGATATGCATATATCAGATGTGGGTTTGAATAGTACTAAATGGATGATAAGTTAAGTGTGGATGTTGGTTTTTTTTCCTTTTTAAAAATAAAAAATAAATGTCTAATATAATTGGCGATGAAAAGACATTAAATAAACCACTGAACTGAACTGAACTGATCACAGAATTTCCACTATGCAAGCCATTTCCTTCAATGTTAAAATCTTTTATCATATGACCAAATTCCAATCGCCATGCAATGATCATTGGAAGCCCGGTGCAACCTACGACAAAACTGCAGATGGCCATTCTTGCTCTGCGCATTCGTACGTCCAGAGCGGAGCCATTTTAATTATCCAAACTGGTCATGTTGCATAGATTGTTTGACTTTTGTTCCATTCGCTGGATTATCTATCACCCATGAGCCACAGCTGAACTGTCGGACTTTATTCTGAAAAGCCAAAATTGCTATGGTTTTCCATGCTTTTCCCACTTTGCTGAATCACGTGATCTTGTGGTCCAACCATAGACTGGATAGGCCTAGTCTATTTTGACAACGCTTGATGGTTTTTCAAAACAGAAGAGTTCTCAAGCGGAAATATTCATCGATTCAGAACATTCTGAAATGTCGAGGAAATTTACATGTTTAACTTCGATTGTGGTGGTTAAGATGAAAGCCGTTTTGAGTGATGTGCTGCTCGGAGTTGTAATGCGTGCAGGAGAAAATCAATGCGTACCGGTAAATTTTAGAACGTTTTTGTGACGCACTGGTCTGAATTCCAATGCATCAGATGGGAAGTTTATGCGTCAGAGACGCACATTTATGCATAAGAATTATCACTGATATAGTACAAGTATGACACTTCAAATGTACACAGATGTGATCTTGTCACCATGCAATCATTGCAGCAACAGAACATCCAAGTGTCTCAAGAAAAAAGAACACTTTTAACACAAAAGGATCTCACAAAAATTGTAGCCCAACAGTGAAAAGGGGGCACTCAGCAATGGTGACTGTTTTAAGCTTATGTGTAGAGAAAACAGATTCAGTCAATTACATAATAAAATAAAGCATTAGATTTTGAGATGATGGAGGTCTTGTCAAAGCACAAAAAATATGCACACAAAATAAAAAAAGAACACTCTAGACAAAGACTGATTCTAACAGAGTGTGGGAATGATTTACTACTGTGAGAAAAAAGAACTTCCATGTAGGAGGAAAGCTAATCTTATCTAAGCAAAGGCCCTTACACTGTCATCAGGCCATGACACATAAATCGCTCTGACTGGATGGCTGGCTGAAGAGAAACTCAGCAAAAGTGTCTGTTGTCTCTCTCTGGGGAGTATGGAGAAACTCCTGCTGAAGTGGTTGATGACTTGAGTGAAACGAATTCTAGATCTGTGGCTAGATGTGTGTATAAATGCAACACCTATGAAAAAGGCCTTTACCACTGAGCTCAACCAAATCAATGTAAGAGAGAAAAAGTTAAAGAGTGAGACAAAAAAAAATGTTCATGTAAGCTGGTGTGGTTCGCAGTAGTTCTGATAGCAAGCTGGTATTCCATCTGATGGACCAGCTTGTCCTCAACGACTGGTTTCACTGTCGGCTTCATCAGGGTGGAGTCAGTGGTTGCTGACCAGTCCTGTCCTGCTATAGCTGCTAGGCCAAAAGACACACAGATTACAAGGCACATGTAGATGACTAAATAAGTGAATAAAAACAAAGTTAAAACGACCAGTTTTAACCGACAAATATTGTTCGGGGAACAAAGTCTCCTGTCACTTCATTTTGATTTTACTTTCTCTCTCTTCATGACGCCATGTGTTTGTATGCCGGTTAGCACACATGCTAGTGTTTACGCCATACAGTAGCCTACCTCCCTGTGCACACCGCTCTCTACAGAGACCCCAGTTCTATGACACTTTCCAGGTGGCTGTAGAGAGGTTCACTCCCCTTAGAATCAGCAGCCAGCACTGAGAGCTTACCTGAGCTCCAATGAAGTGGGTGAGGGCTTCTATGGACGTACTGCCCACCAGTTCCTGAACTTTGTGCACAATCTGCTCTTTTTGATCGTCGGTCAGGTTCCGTATCACAGCAACCAGGGAATCATAGTCACTGCTGAATCGGTATCCCAGCATAGACCCTGTCGCAAAATTCAGAAGCAAAATGTGTCAATTAAGGTTTTAATTACTAATGAAGCAATTAAGAGCCAACGTAACACAAAAATCCACAAAATCATGCTTCGAACCAGAACAAAGGCTTACGGACAAGGATCTTTTTCTTTTTAAGCCCCCAAAACATGGATCTCCCTGACATTTTCCTACCCTCTAAATCCCTCACTGGGCTCGAAATACCCACATGTCTGACTGTCTTTGAATTCTAAATCTTCTAGTGAACAAGTGGAAATTGTCTTTCCACTTGTCAGTCAGGCAGTCAATGATTGATTGTGTCAGTGAAAGGATGGCTGAAAAGAAAGCTTCCATGAAGACTGACCATGCTTCCCTCTTTCCTGTTTCACTTTCATACCTCCACTACCACCACTCTTCGCCCCCCCCCCCCCCCCCCCCCCTTTCCTGCGCGCGTCCCCCTCCGGTTTTTCTCATAACGAAATCTTTGCACTGCACTGTCTTGTTGGAGCAAAGCATGCAGCATGCAGGACTTCTACTTGGTCAGCACAGACATGATTGATCCACTCCCTTTATTTCATTTGAAGCATGTGTTGACAGGAGTGGATTTGTTTTGGAACATGTGTGTGTGTGTTGTGTGTGTGTGTGTGTGTGTGTGTGTGTGTGTGTGTGTGTGTGTGTGTGTGTGGTGTGTGTGTGTGTGTGTGTGTGTGTGTGTGTGTGTGCGTGTGTGTGTGTCTATTTGTGGTGAAGAGGGAGATACAGAGAAAAGAGACAGAGCCAGACAGAGATTTCATAATTTCAGTTCAATCCAGGAATGTGTTAATGGTGGAATCAAGACAAATCTATTGTGTTTTCTTTTCTTACACACACTTACAGACAATGGGAAAGATAACCTGGTAACCAAATAGTATTACATCCATTTCTCTCTCTTCAGCCTTAATCACACATGAGCAAAATATGCCATTACTGAATTATATTTGCTGACTTATCACAGCACTGTGGATAGTTTCATTTACTGTCACTTTATTTAGAAAGGCCAGCAGAAATTTGAGGAGACAAGTAGATCTTTATAACTCCTTGTCTCCAGGACAACTGAAAATTATCTAAGAATTTCTAGCCCTGTCTCACCTATTTCAAATCTGATCTTGAAACTCATTTCTTCTCTTGGCAATGGGTCTGACTGTGGCATGTCCAGGTAAACAGTGTCTATTGCTGCATATGCAATATATCTTCAGTATTTACCAATATCCTGCAGTATGCGCACTACTGACCACTTACTCCATAGAGCTGTACTGGAAGAACGCAGTATGTATCTGTCATTTTTTATTTCCTGGTCTGAGTGGCGCCCAGCATCACTGGTAAGCAAAGTTCCTGGCTTCCATGCACTGACTGATCGAATGGGAAATCATGCTGTTGTACATTAATGTTCATTCACTCTCACAGCAGTTGCTTCCCTTATACTGTGAATGTAGTAGTTTATTCCATGTTTTGTATGCCCATTTCGGAGAACATTGTGCAACTTCTTGTATGCTGTCAGTTTTTAATGATGAATACAGAAAGTTGAAGGTATCTCAAAGAATATATCTTCACTTGATGAAGAAACATGTACTGACTCTCATTAAAGAGATTCCAGTTTTTGTTTTGTTTTGTTTTGTTTTTGTTTTTAAAAAAAAAACAGCGGTTTGGCTTTTCTTAGCTTATATGCAGCTTATTAGTCTGTGGTTGTGTTTAGCTCTTTGACAAACATTACTGCATGTTACCAAATGCTGTTTGAATAATCAGGCTTGAACAAATCTTTGTATAAACTTTTATCTCCTGATCAAACGTTTACGTCTACTCTATTTCTGTAAGTTTTGTAAACTGATCCCAACTCATGTGATTTGATAGCACTGCCAGTACCTAAAGGCTGTGCCAATACGAGCTACAGTGTATTACAGCACGACATGTATGGATCAGAAACAGCAATCCACTGACACAATATGATGCCCTGCAATATTCAATTATTGTTCCAGAGTTCCAATTCAATGTTGTTTTAAGCGCTATTGCTCTTTTCAGACATTCTACGTAGTATTTGTGCCCTCAGCTCTGCTTTTCAAAGGATACCAGATTTGATTTTTTTTTCTTTTTAAATTTCAGGTAGACCTTTAAATTGAGCTGGGAGTAGATTTCCAAGCGCATGTCCAGCTTTCTCCATCCCCTTTTCTCAAATGCACATAAACAGAGGTAGGAAGGAGGGAGGAGGAGAGAGAGGGAGACAGACACAGAGAGAGAATTACAGACAACTAAACACACAGATTGACAGACAGAAAAACAGAGACAGAGAGAGAGAGAGAGAGAGAGAGAGAAGAGAGAGAGAGAGAGAGAGAGAGAGAGAGTCAGAGAGACTCTGAGAGAGGGGGAGGGAGAGACAGATACAGAAACAGAGAAACAGAGAGAAGAGAGAGAGAGAGAGAGAGAGAGAGAGAGAGAGAGAGAGAGAGAGAGAGAGAGAAGAAAGATGACTCAGCCTCTTTCTCTGTTGAAGAATCTGATTCTTCTATTTCAGTTTCACTTTCACTTTCTACTGGTGGTGCAGTCAGAACCATGAGTTACGAGAACACATCACCAGTTTTGACAAAGCATGAAATGCTATTTGAATGAAGCTATCTCCCTGGGCATCAGCTCTGACAAATGCATAAATGTCCAATTAAAAACTGTGTGCAAGTTCTTTGGTTTTGCGAAACAAAGGCTGTCTATCTATAGAGAGTCGTCTGCTAGGGAGACATTGTAATATGCGGAGCCTGGAAGCAAAGAAAATAACACAAGCAACTTTCAAACTTCTAATGCCTCCTTACATGAACAATCATTCACACAAGCTTTGGTGAAGATAAAAGGTGAACACACACAAATGACTTGATACATAGTGAAAAACATGCAGTCTGAAAATTTGCAGAGTATTTTTAACTCAAAATGCATGAAATGAGCACATCTATACATGAACGGGAGCCCTCTACTTATTCCTACTAAAATATCCACCTGCCATTCCTCCCATGCATTACGCATGAAATGATTACATCTATACATGAACGGGAGCCCTGTATTTTTTTCCTACTGAAATACTCACCTGCCATTCCTCCCACCATGGCGCCCACAGGCCCCCCAAAGACACCACCTATAGCTGTGCCTCCTGCTGCCCATGCCACCTGCTTGAAAATTCCTGAATAACAGAGGTGTAACAAACCAGATCACCTTACATGAAAAAGCCACATTGGAAGCAGTAAGACTAAGACTAAGAGAGAATATTACAGTTTCCACAGCAATAGCAGTTCTTCAACACCACAATTTGAAAATGATCTTCCAAAAGAAACTACAGGTTTTCATACATTGTCAAACACACCAGGGGCAATATCACTTAGTTTGCTGCCTCCTCTTTGACAATGCAGCACTTCAATGTATTTGGATTGTTTTTCAACTCATTCTAAATGCACAGCATAGAGAATCCAGTAGTCATCAACATAACTTCTGTTAATAATCAACCAACTCATTCCAAATGCACAGCATGGAGAACCCAGTATTCATCAACATAACTTATGTTAATAATCAACCAACTCATTCTAAATGCACAGCATAGAGAATCCAGTAGTCATCAATATAACTTATGTTAATAATCAAAAGTATTTTGTTCACAGCAGAGACACATAGTACAATATAGACACAATAGTGACCAACTAACCTCTGGCTGTCTTTTTTAGCTCTTCATCTGTGTCCAGATCTCCATGAGATGCTTGTAATAAGGGATGAATGCCATTCCTGCAGACCCCCGCCATTGTGATGACTTTTTCTCTCTCTCAATATGCTGAACACACCCTATCTCTGTAAGGCCGTTGGTGGAAGACAGGTTTACATCAAAGAGGCTATCCCTGAATGTACAATAATTTTCTGAAGGCAAGGAAAAGTTGAAAAAAAAGCTTCAAAAGCTGACCAGAACAAATATAAAAAGTTTTGACTGCCTGGGTTCTTTCACAAAGGATATAAAATAAAGGTAGAGAAAACACCGAACCCACTTGGGGGAGAAAAGTTGAGTACTTCGTTTCGTAGAACCTTCAAAGCAACTGAAGAGAGCGGTGCAGCTTCTGTGGTTGTTGAATTGTGTTCACTCCCTGATTTTTTTAAACACAAATCACTGTCACTGCAGAAAAAAGGGGGTGATGGTGGTTGTTGAAAAGAGGTGAGAAAGAATCTAGATAGTGAGGGGAAGGGGATTGGGGAAGATGAGGGGGGAGCGGAAGGGGGGGGGGGGGGGGGGGGGGGGTTGTTAGGGATAGCTGTGATTTGATCTAGTCTTTAATGTTGAGGCCATCTGGCGCTGTAGTACCCAGATGGTGGATAAGATAAGATAATGTTGCTTATAGCCCAGCCGACTGCAAAGGGCCACATCAGGGCTGTCAGATGGTGGATGATCTTTTCTCCATGGTTTTTCTCTTCAAGAAGTCTCCCATGCTGTTGCGCCAAACCACTGCAATAGAGAAGTGGCTGATGCTGACAAGACAAGGTTTTCAAGCCATGCTGTCTTCATCCGCACCTGCCTCCACCGCCACGTTGTTCCAAACGGTTTTCGACTGCACTTCAATCCAGCAAGCGGCTCTTCAGAAAACTCTTCAAAAAGATCCTCACGAAGGCTAGTTGTTCATTGATGGAATCAGAGCTCACAGCATATGACAACAGAATCGCCTCAACTGACCATCGCCTATGCCACTTGAAAAGCCAACTTTGCTCTCTCTGCGACAAGTCCACATCACACTACATTGTCACCAACACCCAGAGAGTCAACCAAGAACTGTATACAACGCTGAAGCAGACCAAAACCAAAAAACTGTCCAGGCTGCTACCTCACCCCACCAAATCAGCAACAGCCACCGAACCACCTTCACCCAACCCTAAACTCGTCGTCACCATTCCCACGGATCTTCAACTAACAGAGGCCACAGCGCCGTCTCTTTTCGAGAGGACTGAAATTCGTCCCCCTCCAATGTCAAGCCAATAAATCCAGCATGTTCTTTGACTGTGAAAGGTACTTCAGACACCTCCGCCTGCTGCTTTCTTCGAGGACACGTCACTGCCACGTGACCTGGCCCCAGACCCCCATGATTTGACCAACCTGTTTCCTCAAGAATCCAGCTTATGGACCCCCAAACCAGGCCAGTCAGCAGCCCTCGACTACTACATTGACCAGTGCGAGCGCGAGATTGCTCAAGTGAGTCCGAAACCCCTGAAGAGATCCAACATCAGCCAGGCAGAGCAGCAAGCTCTCACAGAACTCAAACAACGGACCGACATTGTCATCAAACAGGCAGAAAAAGGCGGCGCGTTGGTTGTTTGGCGCAAGGATCTGTATGAGGAAGAAGCCCTGAAACAGCTGTCAAACACAGCCTACTACACCCCCATGAGTGGATCCTCTACCAAGAGTGACAATGCCCTCATACGCCGAACAGTGAAGGAAGCGATCTCCAAGAACCACTTTCCCCCAGAGGCAACAAGAGCCATCACCAAAGAACCGAAAGAATCCAGGTTTTACATGCTTCCTAAGATCCACAAGCCAGACAGTCCAGGGAGGCCTATACTGTCTGCTTGTTCCTGCCCCACCGTTCAACTCTGCCTTTCTGGACCGGCTTTTCCAGCCACTTGTGGAGAAACTTCCCACATACATCAAGGACACAAACCATGCCCTGAATCTCTTCTGTAACTTCTGTCTACCAGATCAACGAGAACCTCTGCTCTTCACCATGGACATCTCCTCACTCTACACCAACATTCCCCACAAGGATGGTCTCATTGCCCTCAAGCACTTCCTGAACCACAGCACTACAAGGTCCATGTGCCCACCATCCTTCGCTTGGCGGAACTGGTACTCACGCTGAACTCGTTCCAATTTGGTCACTCGCACTATCAGCAGACAAGTGGAGTGGCCATGGGAACACGCATGGGCCCCAGCTACGCGTGCCTGTTCGTCGTCTACATTTTGTCTCAAATTTTCCAACAATACAGTGGCCCCATGCCAGCCCTCTTTCACCGTTACATTGACGACTGTGTGGGCCTGTGGACAGGGACAGAAGCGAACTGCTGTCCTTCATCAGTTTTGTCGATGCCTTTCACCCATCTCTGAAGTTCATGTACGAAATATCTGAAAGCTCTCTTCCCTTCCTGGATATCAAACTCATGATCTCACCTGGCAACCAAACCATCTCCACCTCAGTCCACTACAAGACTCTCATTCCTACCTTCTCTACTCTTCAAGCCATCCAACTGCCACCAAACGCATCATTCCATTCTCCCAGTTCCTCCGCCTCAGACGCTTGTGCAGCAATGAGGAAGACTTCCACACCCAGGCAGCCCAGATGATCAGCTTCTTCAAAACAAGAGGATACCCCGATGAGCTGATCAAACAGGCACTGAACCAGGCCAAGAACATCCCCAAGAGGAGGCCTTAACACCAAAAACGAAGGAAGATCACAATGATCGCATCCTCCTGATGCTGACCTTAACCTACCACCCTCACAACCTGGAAGTGAAGAAAATTCTCTTCAACTAGTTCAAGAACTTTCCCATCCTGTAGACTGACCCTAGAGTTGGAAAGACCTTCCAGAACCCCCCCCCCCCCCCCCCCCCCCCCCCGATGGCCTTCAAACGAGACCGAAACATTGATGACCTTCTAGTTAGGTCATCCTTCAAACCTACAGCCTCTCAGGACCGTCACCCCCTGGGCAACAGCTGCTGTGATAGACCGAAGTGCAAGTGTTGCCCCTTTGTCAATACGAAGACACTCACCTTCAAGGGCCCTCAGGACACCAGTTCGCCATGAAGAGCAGCTTCACATGCCAGACCAGTGACTTGGTCTACATAGTCCACTGTAGCCTACCGCACACTGGAGGAGCGCTGCACGGAGCACAGGGACAGCATCCTCCTGAGAAAACAAACCCCTGTGGCAGCCCACTTCAACACCGACCTCCACAGCATCAGCCACTTCTCTATTGCAGTGGTTTGGTGCAACAGCATGGCAGACTTCTTGAAGAGAAAAACCATGGAGAAAAAGATCATCCACCATCTGGGTACTACAGTGCCAGATGGCCTCAACATTAAAGACTAGATCAAATCACAGCTATCCCTAACCCCCCCCCCCCCCCCCCCCCCATTTTTCCTATTTGCTCCCCCCTCATCTTCCCCAATCCCCCTTCTCCTCACTATCTAGATTCTTTCTCACCTCTTTTTCCAACTACCACCACCACCCCCTTTTTTTTCCTGCAGTGACAGTAATTTGTGTTTAAAATCAGTGAGTGAACACAATTCAACAACCACAAAAGCTGCATCTGCTCCTTCAGTTGCTTTAACAATTGAAGGTTCTACGAGATGTACTCAACTTTTCTCCTCCCAAGGGGTTCCAGTTTTCTCTCCCTTTTTTTTATCCTGACCAAACAAACTTAGCTTTTTCATCAATACCCTAACAGCACACAAAGTCAACATGTTGAATTCACACATTAAAAGATATCTTTAGATCAAAATGGAGTCTTCTGCAATGTATACAGCAATTCTTGAAAATAATAGGATCTGACATTGTTTCTTTTCATATTTTATCAGAACTTCCTTTGTTTTTGAAAGTCAAGTAAAGTGCTGAATCAGTGAAGTTCTGACAATTAAAGAAAATATGAGATGTAATTTTTTATCATCTATCACCATATCACTTCTTTAAACATTTGTTTTCAATTTCAGAAAGTGTGCCCACTGTCATAAAATTAACATGCATGCAAGCATTGTGTGTGTGTGTTTTGTGTGTGTGTGTGTTGTGGTGTGTGTGTTGTGTGGGGTGTCTGTGTGTGTGTGTGTCACGTGAGTGGGTGGTGTGTGGGTGTGTGTGTGTGTGTGTGTGTGTGTGTGTGTGTGTGTGCACGCGCCCTGTGCATGTTTGTGTTACTATGCACACGGGGTGAATGCGCGCGCACACCTATGTGCTCACACACGGCTGTATATTTTTGGTGTGCATAATCGTATGTACCCTGTATGTGTGTGTGTGGCATGTATGACTGTGTGTAAACAATGTCACGAATGTGCATGTGTATGCGTGTGTAACTGTAAGTGTCTGCATGTGGTGTGTGTGTGTGGTGTGTTGTGTGTGTGTGTGTTCTCCCCTCTGCAGTGAGCCCACTGTTTTTGCTGTCTCATCTTCTGTGCCCCCCCCAATCATGATACCCATGCCGCTTCTCGGCTCGCCTCACACAGCACATACAGCTTCCTTCCGTCTCGTTGTAACAGTCCGTGTGTGGTGTGTGTGTTGTGTGTGTGTGTGTGTGTGTGTGTGTGTGTGTGTGTGTGTGAGTTTGTGTGTGTGTGTGTGTGTGTGTGTGTGTGTGTGTTTTGTGTGTGAATGTGTTTTGTGTGTGTGTGTGTGTGTGTGTGTGTGTGTGTGTGTTGTGTGTGTGTACACACACTCGCATAAAAACTAAAATTTTCCTCCAATTCAAGTTCTGCAACATCACTAGTAGTAGTATTCAAGAGTGTGACTTCTGAACTGTAATTAAAGCTGTATCTGTTGGAAGACAGACACGGAGAGAAGAAGAGAGAGGGGAGAGGAGAGAGAGAGAGAGAAGAGAGAGAGAGAGAGCGGAGAGAGAGAGAGAGAGGATTACAGTAAGGCATTTAAGTCAAATTACGATTCATCTTGATCTTGCAAAAAAATAAATAAAAAAATCGAAAAACCACTAACACGGTAAACTTCGAAGAAGTTGTCCTGTCTCATTACCGAGTATAAACACAACTTGGCTGAACACAATATCCGTCTGTCAAATCTTGAAAGAAATTTTCATCAGACTTCGACTGTGTGATATTCAGTGTCTCCAGACGAAAGTCTTGTTTTTAAAAGGGTTCCGTAGCACTGACACATTCCTCTTTCAGTGTCAGGGAATTGTCAGTATGAATGATATTGTTGAAATGATGTAAGCATGACAAGGACAGCTTGTAAGACTAGGCTTTGGCCTAAAACCTTCATCCTTGCGTATTAGCCTATTAAAGATCATCAATCAATCAATTAGCCTAGTTCTACATTGGAATTACCCGACGGCACGTTTGAATAACACTTTAGGGCCCAAAAAAGCGTATACAAAGCACTCAATTGCCATCCAACACCCCCAAATCAAACTTACCTCACCCCAAAGCCCGGTAATAACACGTCAGATGAAAAAACACAGCCCCGACTCAAAGTGAGATTCATAATATGAACATTATTTTTGGTACAACACACGTACACTTCCGGCAAGGCCTATGCCCCTTGGCCTCGCAAACGTGTTCTTCGAAAGAGGGGAATTGCTTTTGACGCAAATACCCACCCAAACACAAAATTACAATACAAAAATGGTAGGTGCGAAATGCTGGGCTTTCGTTTCGATTTCATTTCTTCAGGAAAATAGATATAATATCTTAAAAGCCAAAGACTACCGTGAATGAAAGAACATGTCCCTGATAGCTTTCGCTATGAGGACTAAAAGTCAACTTTTTTTTTCTTTTTTTTTTTTCCTTTTCTTTTTTTTTGTCGATAGGCCCACAACCCGCCATGTAGTCTGAGATCGGAATGGTGCACTATTATTAAATTGTTATATTGGGTATTTATATAGCGCCTATCCTCGGTCACAGACCAAGCTCTAAGCGCTTTACAATAAACACACTACCTCACTCACTCCGGGCTGCCTACCCCAGGTAGAGCCGCCGAAAGCAGCCTACTGGCGCTCATTCATCGTTTCCCGTACCATCAAATATCAGTCACTCATTTTCATTTATCTCATTTATTCTCCAGTTTCACACACAGGATGCATGCGATGTTTTTACGTGTCCTCCACTTCCACCGGTACACGATGCCACACGACAACAAAGTGACAATTTTTGTGGCTTGGTAAGAATACCAGATGGCTATCTTCAATCTACATTGAAGCAAACATCTTTGCCGTTCTCAATCCATTGAAACCCTTTCCCCCCAAAAA
>CM031597.1:123620957-123653457 GCA_018398815.1 Conus ventricosus | reverse complement strand
CACTCATCCTCTCTGTACCCCCACCCACTCATCCTCTCTGTACCCCACTCCACTCATCCTTCTGTACCCCCACTCCCTCATCCTTCTGTACCCCCACTCCACTCATCCTGCTCTGTACCCCCACTTCACTCATCCTGTCTGTACCCCCACTCCACTCATCCTGTCTGTACCCAAACTTCACTCATCCTCTTGTAGTCCCATTCCAAACGTCCCCTCCGTTTCTTAGGCGCTACCCCCTTCCCGTTCATCCCGCCTCTTTCTGTAGCACTCCCCCACCCCGTTCATCCTGTTTCTTTCCATAACACTACCCCCACCCCGTTCATCCTGTTCCTTTCCATACCTCTCCCCCACCCCGTTCATCCTGTTTCTTTCCATACCTCTCCCCACCCCGTTCATCCTGTTTCTTTCCATACCTCCCCCACCCCGTTCATCCTGTTTCTTTCCATACCTCTCCCCCACCCCGTTCATCCTGTTTCTTTCCATACCTCTCCCCCACCCCGTTCATCCTGTTTCTTTCCATACCCTCCCCCACCCCGTTCATCCTGTTTCTTTCCATACCTCTCCCCCACCCCGTTCATCCTGTTTCTTTCCATACCTCTCCCCCACCCCGTTCATCCTGTTCCTTTCCATAGCACTACCCCACCCCGTTCATCCTGTTCCTTTCCATAGCACTCCCCCACCCCGTTCATCCTGTTCTTTCCATAGCACTACCCCACCCGTTCATCCTGTTCCTTTCCATAGCACTACCCCCACCCCGTTCATCCTGTTTCTTTCCATAACACTACCCCCCACCCCGTTCATCCTGTATCTTTCCATAAACACCCCCACCCATTTATCCTGTGTTTTTCCATAGCACTACCCCACCCCATTCATCCTGTTTCTTTCCATAGCACTACCCCCGCCCCCGTTCATCCTGTTTCTTTCCATAACACTACCCCCACCCCGTTCATCCTGTATCTTTCCATAACACTACCCCACCCCATTCATCCTGTTTTTTCCATTGCACTACCCCACCCCATTCATCCTGTTTCTTTCCATAGCACTACCCCCGCCCCCGTTCATCCTGTTTCTTTCCATAACACTACCCCCACCCCATTCATCCTGTTTCTTTCCATAGCACTACCCCCACCCCATTCATCCTGTTTCTTTCCATATCACTACCCCCCACCCCGTTCATCCTGTTCCTTTCCACTAGCACTACCCCCACCCCGTTCATCCTGTTTCTTTCCATAGCACTCCCCCCACCCCGTTCATCCTGTTTCTTTCCATAGCACTCCCCCCCACCCCGTTCATCCTGTTTCTTTCCATAGCACTCCCCCCACCCCGTTCATCCTGTTTCTTTCCATAGCACTCCCCCCCACCCCGTTCATCCTGTTTCTTTCCATAGCACTCCCCCACCCCGTTCATCCTGTTTCTTTCCATAGCACCACCCCCACCCCGTTCATCCTGTTTCTTTCCATAGCACTCCCCCCAACCCGTTCATCCTGTTTCTTTCCATAGCACTCCCCCACCCCGTTCATCCTGTTTCTTTCCATAGCACTACCCCACCCCGTTCATCCTGTTTATTTCCATAGCACTACCCCACCCCGTTCATCCTGTTTCTTTCCATAGCACTACCCCCACCCCGTTCATCCTGTTTATTTCCATAGCACTACCCCCACCCCGTTCATCCTGTTTTTTCCATAGCACTACCACCACCCGTTCATCCTGTTTATTTCCATAGCACTACCCCACCCCGTTCATCCTGTTTCTTTCCATAGCACTAGCCCCACCCCGTTCATCCTGTTCTTTCCATAGCACTACCCCACCCCGTTCATCCTGTTTCTTTCCATACCACTACCGCACCCCGTTTATCCTGTTTCTTTCCATAGCACTACCCCCACCCCGTTCATCCTGTTCCTTTCCATAGCACTACCCCCACCCCGTTCATCCTGTTTCTTTCCATAGCACTACCCCCACCCCGTTCATCCTGTTTCTTTCCATAGCACTACCCCCACCCCCGTTCATCCTGTTCCTTTCCATAGCACTACCCCCACCCCGTTCATCCTGTTTCTTTCCATAGCACTACCCCCCCCCCCTTCATCCTGTTTCTTTCCATAGCACTACCCCCACCCCGTTCATCCTGTTTCTTTCCATAGCACTACCCCCACCACCCGCTTTCAATCCTGTTTCTTTCCATAGCACTAACCACCCCACCCCGTTCATCCCGTTTCATTCCATAGCACTCCCCCCACCCTGTTCATCCTGTTCCTTTCTATAGCACTACCCCCACCCCGTTCATCCTGTTCCTTTCCATAGCACCACCCCCACCCCTTTCATCCTGCATCTTTCCATGGCTCTACCCTCGTGCTGCTCATCCTGTCCAATTCGAACACAGCTGCAGCCGGCTTTTCTGTCCGTTGTCCAGCACCCAGATTCATAGGGACCAGGCGAAGTGTTAGGTCAACGAATCAGAGGAAACACCAATGCCTTGCTGTTGCATCAGGTTGATAATATTCTGAGATGTCCGTTTTGATACGTGGACCTTAAAGTCCCCCCGTAATGACAAAATTGCTTGTCTGTTTCCAACAGCGCGCAGAGTAGGCAACACAAAGCGGCAAGGGGTAAACATACACATTTTGTTTTTCTCGCACTGGTGCATCTGTATTTGTTGTCGAATTTTTCTGTTGTGGTTAGTGGTTCGGTGGAACATTAAAGCTTTCTTTCCCCCCAAAGGAATTGGGGGTGGGAGGAGGCCATGGAACTTTTTTGTTGTTGTTAATTCCGGAGATGACCAATCTGGCTGAAGACCATGGTCCCGTAGTAGGCCTACTAAGCCAATAATATCAAAGACCCCCCCCACCCCCCCACACACACACACACACACAGCCATCCTCCCTCCATCACTCTGGTAGTGTGTCTGTACGGGTTGGTGAATCAGAGTGGTATTAGTAACCTCCCTTACAAAGACTTATTCTCCATAATTGTCCGGTATGATATAAGATGCGTTTCTCCCCCTGGTATTTCCATTTCTGTTAGTGGGCCGGTAAAATATCAGAGGGATTTTTTTTTGTTCTGTCTGGAATTCCGTGCACATTAGTGGCTTATATCCCGAGCCACTCATTCCGACTTCCCGTTCACAGCCATTCCTTGGCCAGTCCTGCCGCACGTAGTCTTCACTAGCACCGGCAATCCACAGGGAGCAGTCAATGTCAAGTCGCCATTGGGCAACCCACCAGAGGAGACACAGCACTGCTGCTGGTATGAGACGAATGTCGTAGAATGTTTTTGAAAAAAAAATTTTATTGTTACTGGGCCGTTCTAGTATCAAAGGTTTTCCTTCTGAATACTTCTGTTGTTGCAAGTGGGTTTGCATGTGTCACCCTGACTTAGGAGGAAAAACAAAACCCTATGTAATCAGTAGATTAATCCATTGATTGATTAATTACTTAGTCAATCAGGTTTGTAAAACACTTCTAGCTGTGACAAGGAAGGTTAACAGACAGACTGGCAACAATCTAGTTCGTTGTTTCTGTGCCCAGTTTGAGGAGATAAACGAATTGTTCGTTCTTCGTTTTCTTTGAGAGGAGAAAGGGTGAAGAAAAGGTTATTGGCTATTTTACAGATATTTTCCCCCCAGGATGCTGTGGATCGTGGACTTCATTAAAGAGAGGCTACAAGAAAGTTGTTAACAAATATTTTCAATCTTTATCGGAGGCACCGCTCTGTGATAATTAAAGATCATTTATGCTGTGCAAGGGAATGTATACAGGGGGCAATGGAATGAGCTGTTAATTCTGAAAAACAGTCAGTTTTATTGCTATTCATAAGGTGAATTCCTACCGGCCATTATTGGAGAAATTGGTGCGTGGAACAGTGATGTCAGGTACTGTTGTCTGGAATGGACGCTGTGATAATGTTAACTCGATTACATATCATTTGTGGTTCTCGGGGGCATTTTTATTACATACGTTATCGATGCAAAATTTTGACCCTAAGCGTAGAGCTGTCAGGAACTGTACATTGAAGGCGCGTTGAATCATATGCACGCGTGAATTAGAGTTATCCCCCCGCACCTGGTAGTCCTGTACCTGGCTATAAGTTTCCGTGTACATTATGGTGTTAGGAGAATTTCTCACTTGATTTGAGTCAAGGGGCACTAGACATGAAAAATCACGGAGGTGATCGGGCACCACCCTGGTACATTTTGCGTAATGGCCGATTCAAATATGGCCGCCACCCGCCGCGGTGAAAATCCTAACTTTTGTGTTTTCGACAATATATACACTTGTAACACTTCTAATCCAACTGATTTTGGTGTGCTGAGTTCATTTCTGTTTTACTTTGTCCATTTGGGGTCATCTTGACCTTCCAATGCCATGGTCAAGGTAATTTTCTTATACCCACGTCTTGACCGTAACCTGGCGATATTCTAGCAGTAACAACAAGGCTCCTACACATACACTAATTCTGACATGCATTTTCACTGTATGATTCACTATTTCAGATATAAGTCATTCTGATCTTGAATTCACAAGTGAACGCCATTTTTAACCAATTCAACTAAAACTGTCTTTGCTGCTTTTTTCACTTTTTTTTGTATTGTGTGGTCAGTGACACATCCCAACAGACACAGAAAAGTTCACAAGTATGCAACAAACATGCTCAATGTAACTGCAATTGTCTCTTTCCATTACTGATTGGAACATGGAGAATTATCTGCTTTTCCATGGCAGAATGTGACGCAGCAAACTCCAGTAGAGCAGCACCCACACCTTCGAGTGTCACACTTGCCTGCGCACTTGCATATTGTGAGCAAAGTGGGTGGTAAGGGCTTCATGCATTTAGATGGCAACAGGGTGCCAAAATGTTGCTCCCACCCATGTTCTAGTGGTTCTAGGTAGTCCTCACGTCGTTGACTGGCCACCCCAAACAGATGGCATGCTTTGTGCACCAGAAAGGCTCTTCTGTGGATGTGGCCTCTGATGACACTGCTTGTGCGTGGGAGAGAGTCAATTCCAGCTGTACACTGCTGTAGTTCTCCACTCTGAGCTGGTTGAACGTTTCACAGTTGTGTTGATCTGACACTCGCCCAGACATGTACAAGGTACATTTCCGCCAGAGCTTCATCTTGCTCTGACAAGCGTCCGTCTCTCCAAAGTTCGTCAGATGCTGCACAGGGTCTGCGGCCATAGCAGCGTGCTTTGTCCGTACCTTACTCATACAGTCATCTCCAGTCAGTATGTGTGCTTTGATCACTGACTTGGCCAGCAGTGCTCCAAGCCTAGAAACTGCTTGGTGCTGTGGAAGCATCCGCCGCTTCTCACCTATACCAAACTGCTGCCAGATTTCCTTCAACCCCAGCGCTTGGAACTGAGGGGTGTAGTGAAGCAGTAGTGCGAAAGTGTCCGTGTCGTTGGAAACTGCTATAACTCTCTTGCACTGTTTGACACGAACGGCCCACTCCACATGTACCACCAGTCTGGCGTCTGCCTCTTCAATCCAGCTGTGCAGGTCTGGGATTTCTTCACCGCCAGCTGCTTTGGCTGGAAGCACCTCATCATCAGAGACGACAGAGCTGGCGATGATGACAGGATTTCCTTCAGCTCGATTGCTCACCATATCTCGAACCAGCAGCTGAAGATTCTGTTTGTTCTTCTCAGATGTCCAGAACTTGTCAAGCTGTCGAGGGATGGGTGTGTCTGCGTTCATGTCAATAATGTCAATGGGTCACATCAGCTCGCCTCATGCGCTCTCCTTCTTTCAGGGAAAGTTCAACGTATGAATCTAACAGCAGGTAAATGTAGTCCGACTCATGGCAGAGGCTTGTGGCTGATGTGATGACTGCAGTGACTACAGCACCGAGGGTAGAGAATTCTGCTAGCGCCATCGGTCGCATCTTTGAGATGAAGTCTACCACAACATGAGTGGGAAGAAGAGACATCTAATTCCATTGTGTGAGGTCCAGTTCAGATTCAATTTCACCAACAAGTGTTGGTTCCCGCTCACATCAACAAGTCAACACTTGGTGAAATTGAATCTGAACTGGACCTCACACAATGGAATCAGACGTCTCTTCTTCCCACTCATGTTGTGGTAGACTTCATGTCAAAGATGCGACCGATGGCGCTAGCAGAATTCTCTACCCTCGGTGCTGTAGTCACTGTAGTCATCACATCAGCCACAAGCCTCTGCCATGAGTCGGACTACATTCACCTGGTGTTAGATTCATACGTTGAACTTTCCCTGAAAGAAGGAGAGCACGATAGTATCTATAGCATGTTACACCGAAAGAAAGTGACCCCCATCATCGTAATCCGTCGTAGTCACGTCATTACCATTGAGACCATTGATTGTTTGCTTCAGTCTCCCATGGAAACACAACGTGTCGTTCACTGCTCTCTTTAATCTATTCAAACGCAGCACAATAGCAAACTGTCTCTTTCAAGTAACCTTTGATCCTAAAGTCTTCATCAACTCCAGCAGAATCTTCCGCGGCTAAACCAAATTATGCAGTTACATTTGCTTCTCTCTCTCTCTCTCTCTCTCTCTCTGCGTGGGAGCGCTCGCGCGTTTGTGTGTTTACGCCGGAAAGTGTTAGAAAGAGTTGGAGGGCGAAGACCGGGAAAATAAAGAAGAGAGAGAGAGAGAGAGAGAGAGAGAGAGAGAGAGTGTGTGTGTGTGTGTGTGTGTGTTGTGTGTGTTTACGCTGGAATGTTTAAGAAAGAGAAGGAGGACAAGGACGCGGAGGTGGGGAGAGAGAGAGAGAGAGAGAGGAGAGAGAGAGAGAGAGAGAGAGAGAAGGTGTGCGGGGGGGGGAGGGGGGGGGTGGGGTGGGGGGGGGGGGGGGGGGGGGGGTGTTGAGGGGGAGAAAAGAATGTCAGAGTCAAAATATTTTAATGTCAGGTCTCTACCCTGTGAGGGAGTCACAATGGGCATGCGCAGAGAGGAGAGAGAGAGAGAGAGAGAGAGAGGAGAGAGAGAGAGAAAGAGAGAGAGAGAGAGAGAGTTTATTTTCATAGAAAAGTCATTTCATGTGCATGAAAATCAGCAACAAAAGTGACAGAAGAGGATTTCCTGCACGTTATAAACGAGCCATACGTCTTACCCAGATAACAGGCCAGGTGACAAGTGTTGACGACAGCTTTGTTTTGGTTTGAGCATTGAAGGTCACTTGTGTTCCTGGTGGTGGTATGATGACAGCCGCCCACCCTGACGGCCCCGGAGAGGCCAGTCAGCAAGGTCACCGCCAACCTCTAAAACACGGACAGCTAGTTTATGCGAGCATTGTCTCCAACCTTACGCAGGGGACGGCCTTTTTGCATACAGATAGGTGACGCAAGTATAAACACGACCTTCTGTGTGGGGGTGTTTTTTTCTGGTTGACGCCACAGGAGTTCTCATCACACGAAACTGGAGTCGTGTTAGTCATGTACGTGACGTAGTGGTCAGTGCCACGATTAGAATGCCGTTTACGTACAGGGGTTTTAGTCCTTTCAGGACAGGGACAAATGGGGGGCTTTTGTTTTCCTGTCTCATATTCCACGCTGTTCATTCCAGCCGCACGATACATAGCCACACCGTTTTTCATCCTGTCGCCAACGCCAGCCCATTAAGTTTTTACCAGGAGCCATCATTGTGTCAGGTTCCACACCAGAGGAGACACTGCACTGCTGCTGTTTTCCTCGGAGTTAGCATTAGTTCTGACTCCATTTCCCGAAAAGCGCTACGAAGGAAACTTTAACCGAGGTTCCGTGTGTGAACGCACGCATTTACATCTAAGGCACATTGAAATCTTATCACCAGCTTTCGGGAGAGAAGGTCAGTTTGGCCGTGGGTACGGATGACATGTTGCATACAGCGTGCACCCTGCGTGAGAAAGTGACGGAATGAAGGGGGTAAATGATACGGGAAACGACTGACTGTGGTGCCAGCAGGCAGCTGTTCAGTCAGCTGTATTCAGGTGACAGCCCGTTGATTGTGGTGCCAGCAGGCAGCTGTTCAGTCAGCTGTATCCAGGTGGACAGCCTGTTGACTGTGGTGCCAGCAGGCAGCTGTTCAGTCAGCTGTGTCCAGGTGGACAGCCCGTTGATTGTGGTGCCAGCAGGCAGCTGTTCAGTCAGCTGTATCCAGGTGGACAGCCTGTTGATTGTGGTGCCAGCAGGCAGCTGTTCAGTCAGCTGTGTCCAGGTGGACAGCCTGTTGATTGTGGTGCCAGCAGGCAGCTGTTCAGTCAGCTGTGTCCAGGTGGACAGCCTGTTGATTGTGGCGCCAGCAGGCAGCTTTTCAGTCAGCTGTGTCCCAGTGGACAGCCCGTTGATTGTGGTGCCAGCAGCAGCTGTATCCAGGTGGACAGCCCGTTGATTGTGGTGCCCAGCAGGCAGCTGTTCAGTTAGCTGTGTCCAGGTGGACATCCCGTTGATTGTGGTGCCAGCAGGCAGCTGTTCAGTCAGCTGTGTCCAGGTAGACTGCCCGTTGATTGTGGTGCCAGCAGGCAGCTGGTTCAGTCAGCTGTATCCAGGTAGACAGCCCGTTGATTGTGGTGCCAGTAGGCAGCTGTTCAGTCAGCTGTATCCAGGTAGACAGCCCATTGATTGTGGTGCCAGCAGGCAGCTGTTCAGTCAGCTGTATCCAGGTGAACAGCCCGTTGATTGTGGTGCCAGCAGGCAGCTGTATCCAGGTGGACAGCCTGTTGATTGTGGTGCCAGCAGGCAGCTGTTCAGTCAGCTGTGTCCAGGTGGACAGCCCGTTGATTGTGTGTCAGCAGGCAGCTGTTCAGTCAGCTGTGTCCAGGGTGGACAGCTTGTTGATTGTGGTGCCAGCAGGCAGCTGTTCAGTCAGCTGTGTCCAGGTGGACAGCTTGTTGATTGTGGTGCCAGCAGGCAGCTGTTCAGTCAGCTGTGTCCAGGTGGACAGCCTGTTGATTGTGGTGCCAGCAGGCAGCTGTTCAGTCAGCTGTGTCCAGGTGGACAGCCTGTTGATTGTGGTGCCAGCAGGCAGCTGTTCAGTCAGCTGTGTCCAGGTGGACAGCCCGTTGATTGTGGTGCCAGCAGGCAGCTGTTCAGTCAGCTGTATCCAGGTAGACAGCCCGTTGATTGTGGTGCCAGCAGGCAGCTGTTCAGTCAGCTGTATCCAGGTGGACAGCCTGTTGATTGTGGTGCCAGCAGGCAGCTGCATCCAGGTGGACAGCCTGTTTGATTGTGGTGCAAGCAGGCAGCTGCATCCAGGTGGACAGCCTGTTGATTGTGGTGCCAGCAGGCAGCTGTTCAGTCAGCAGTATCCAGGTGGACAGCCCGTTGTGTAAACGACAGCGCGGATTGTAAAGCGCCTAGACCTTGGTTTCTAATCAGGATATGCGATATATGAGTACTCTTAATAATGATGATCATAATAATGATTATATACTGATGATAATAATTAGAGTAATAATGAAAATAATAATAACAACAATAATAATACACGGGGAATCTCCTTCTCACACCCTCTACTAACGACCATAGAAACATTTATATATATACACACATAATGCTGAACAATTAAGTAGTGTGGGAAAACAAGTGCAGGTTATCAAATCTTTCATCATTATAGTAATGACTTGGCAAAGATTTGAAATCGAAAAAAAAAAATGGGGTGTGGGGGGTGGGGGGGGGGGGGGGGAGAGGTAGTTGAAGATGAAAAAACAATGAAAGTTACAATATGAAAACCCTTCACTAGCTGCAAGTGGGAACCATCGCAATCCCTCTCGAAAGTAGATCTATATGCATGGCCTGCTCCTAGGCCTTTCGTCTGCTGGATGGGGCTCATCAGGGAGACACGGTTGGTTGTGTCTGTGCTTTTGGCGTCAAATAGAGACACACCACAGTCCGTAATTCTGTGGTGTTCTCACCACCAAGGGTTCAAAAAAAGAATCCAACAGCAGCCCCAAAGCAGCCAGCGAAGGGTAGTAATGAAAAACAAACGAAAGTGTGGAGAGAAAAAAAGTTGCTGAAAAACTAAAAACATTATGCACACACTATGAAATGTGGGGGACCATCTTTGAGCCCATGCTTGAGGATACATTTAAGGATGCAAGGGAGATCAAACGATATGGAACAGTCTGAGTGGTCAGCTCTGCTGTTCCATAACCTAAGCTTTGTTTTCGGTTAAAAATTGTGCAGAACAACCTTTACTTGGATCTCCTAAGAGATGCAATCGCCCACGGATTGACCAAACAATATAATGCTGAACAATTAAGTTGTGGGGGAAAACAAGTGCAGGTTAACAATTCTTTCATCATTATAGTAATGACTTGGC
Organism: Conus ventricosus; assembly: GCA_018398815.1. Classification (NCBI taxonomy): domain Eukaryota; kingdom Metazoa; phylum Mollusca; class Gastropoda; order Neogastropoda; family Conidae; genus Conus; species Conus ventricosus. The sequence goes on along the minus strand of CM031597.1, from coordinate 123,643,185 downwards.
AAAGATTTGGAAAAAAAAAGGGGGGGGGGGGTTGAGATGAAGATGAAAATGAGAAAATATGTATTATAAATATGAAAGCCCTTCACTAGCTGCAGGAGGGAACCATCGCAATCCCTCTCGAAGGCAGTTCTATATGCATGGCCTGCTCCTAGGCCTTTCGTCCGCTGGATGGGACTCATCAGGGAGACACGGCTGATTGTGTCTGTTCTCTTGGCGTCAAAATAGAGACACACCACGGTCCGTAATTCTGTATCAAAAGATCAAAAGATATGGAACAGTCTGAGTGGTCAGCTCTGCTGTATAGATATAAAATGATTCAATATCGTTTACCTTGCGATTTTAGTTTTTAGCTACTAACTTCCTTACAGCACTTTCTTTTAGTTTTATTTTTTCTGCCCTTCGCTGACTGCTCTGCGATGCTTTTGGTAGGATTTTCTAATTTATTTCTAATCTATATCCTTGAATTTTCGTTCCCATTTCCTTTCATCCCCCCCCCCCCCTCCTCTCAATTTCGTTTTGAAAATTTGTCAAGTCATTAATGTAATGACGGAGAAATTGTTCGCTGGCACTTGTTTCTCCACACTATCAAATTGTTCAACGCATTATTGTTTGGCCAATCAGTGGCAGACTACATCTCCAAGGAGATCCAAGTTAAAGCTGCCCAACACAATCTCTAGCTGCGGTCAATACTTAGGTGACTGACGATGCTTGGGTTATCAAACAGTAGAGCTGATCTATCTGACTATTGCCACCTTTCGACCTCCTTTCTATCCTTAAGCGTAGTGTCAAAGATTTTCCCCTTCATTGATACATAATGATATATTTAGTTTCTCAGCAACCTATTTCCTTGCAGCGCTCTCTTTTCGGTTTTTTTCTCCTCTACCCTTCGCTGGCTGCTTTGGGGTGCTGTTGGATTCTGTTGTTTTTAAAAACCCCTGGTGGTGAGAATACCACAGAGTTATAGATTATTGTACGTCTCCACTTCATGCACTTGGGAGCACAGACACAGTCAGCCGTGTCTCTCTGCCATGTCCAAATCTACGGACGAAAGGCCTGGGAACAGGTGATGTGAATGGATCTGTTTTCAAGATGGATCACAATGATTCGCATGTGCTACTAGCGAATGAATATATTCATAATCTATTTCTATTCATAATCTATTTCCATGAATTTTCGTTACCGTCTTCTTCCCCCTCCCCCCTGCCCCCTACCCCTACCCCCTCCCCCTTCTCCCCTCACGCTGTTCGTTTTGAATGTTTACCAAATCTGTTTGAGTCTTTGCCGAGTCATTAATGTAATGACGGGGGGTGGGGGGTGGGGGATTCTTAACCTGCACTTTTCCCGTCACTATTGAATTATTCAACATACATGATGATAAGTTCTATTCTGGCCAAAGACGACATCACAGCGCTGAGCTCAACACTTACTCTGATAACGAGTCCTGACGTCAAGCAGGCCCGAGAGATTGGGACACCTGCAGCGTCGATCCTGTCGGCTTCAGTAACACTTCAGACACGCATCCATTAAGTGGATGAAGCTGAACTGTGTGGTTCGATTTCCGCTTGATCGCATGCAACTAGGAGTGGTTTGGGGCCAACAACAGAGAAACACACACACGCACACACACACACCACACACACACACACACACACACACACACACACACACACACACACACCGCGCGCGCGCGCGCGCGCGCGCGCACCCACGCACGCACGCACACACGCACGCACACAGCGCGCGCGCGTGTGAACACACACACACACACACACACACTCACACTCACACACACACACACACACACACACACACACACTCAGCGCGCGCGCACAGACACACACGGCTCTGTTGGGATTCGAACGGTCGACCTCCCAGCCGGCATCGGTGACACTAGGCACTGTACCACGGCTGTTGCAGCACAAAAGATAAAGGAACTAGCACAGAAAGAAAATAGACGCTTGACACCGTACCACGGTCGAAGATTCTGACCGTGGGGAAAACTATCATTCAACACAGGCAAATTTGTTCCGACCATGACACTACAGCATAGAACAACATAGAATACAGTAGAATACAGAACGCAATAAGCTTTCTGGCCCTTTTTGTCCACATTTTCTGCTGACCTCAGTTTGATTTCCAAGACAGATGCGTGGCGAGTTTACATCATGTCTTTTGTAGCAGTAAGTTCACCAATGCAGTCATGCTGTCTTGGGGAAAAGATGGGACAGGGGAACACGATGATGATGGCCAGCAGTGCGAGGTGTCCTACGCTGGGTGTCCTCATGGTGACATGATTGTCGCTTCTTGTAAAGGACAGTCCCTTAGGTCAGCAGCATTAGTTGTGACGATGTGTGATGTGTTCAGTACAGGGTATATGGGCAAGCTTGGAACATCCTTTTGGGGGGATGTTTCCTTGTTTGTTCTGTGTGCTCTGTGCTGTCATGTCTGCTAGGCGATTCGGTGTCGTAAGCAGCATTCCTTTGGAGTTATGTTTTCTTGTGGGAGCAAGAGTTACCCCACTTGTTTGTTGTTTAACAGGGGAACAATTAGACCGCCTTGTTGTCGGCCCCGTTTAGCCAGTAACCTGCGTACATTGTCCACTAGTATCAAGAGCGAAAACAGAGGTACTGGGCTGCTAAGGAAGGAAGAGCGAAAACAGAAGTACTGGGCTGCTAAGGAAGGAAGAGCGAAAACAGAAGTACTGGGCTGCTAAGGAAGGAACAAACAAACAAACTGCAAAACAAACGCAACGCGTTTCAGCCTATTGGGCCTTTTTTCAGGCAGGACAAATAACGTACATAACAATGAAAGCAAAGACCGATCAGGCAGTTACTTATCTCCGCGATCTGTGCGCAAAACGTTGGTCTTGCGTGAACAAGAGATAAATGACTGTTTGTTCGTTATTTGTTTCCATTGCATGTTATTAGTCTTGTCTAAGAAGACCTAATAGGTCAAAACGCGTTGGGTTTGTTTTGTAATTCGTTTATTCCTTCGTTTATCGACCCATTATTTACTTATTTATTTATTTTGCTCGTGTTTCAGTTTCCGCCAGCAGTCATTCGACTTTGAAACCGCAATATCAAGTTCTAAAACTGAGCCGACTTCTAAATTCTGAACTCTGGCTGCAATGTGAGGATTTTTGTCTTTCTTATTTTGCTCTATTAATCAAATCTATGTCTGAAGCAGGCATAGGTTTGTTTGGCCCGCGCACTTAAATCACAACGAGTTCTTCATTCCTAGCACGGTAAGAGACAATCAGGAAATTACCTTGACCATCTGTCTGGACAAGCTCACTGTAAATTAAAAACCATTAAAATGACAGCACCTTCTCTGTTTTATGGTCTATGTTTGGCATTAAGAACGGCAGAGAGAGAGAGAGAGGAATGTGGGAGTTATGCTGATTACTCACTCATAGTTTATTTATGCACTGTTTTACATAAGGATTGTTTAGTCATTCCCGCACAAATCATTGAGTCACTCTGTATGCAAACAATTTGCATCTGTCAACAACTTCCGCCCTAAACGCCCGTTGAAGAGAGGTGGTCTTCTACGCAATAAATGCAAATCGGCCCACAAAACAACTTGTGACAGTTTGCCAGTAAAAAAAAAGAAAGAAAAGACAGGCACGTGTCCAACGTACCGTCAGAGGTCATGTCGTGACACACAACACCAGGGCTGCTGAATATGCACTGCTCTCAATAAATTAGTGACTTGTCTCTCTTGTCATGTTTTGACTGCATACCGCCCTGGAGAAGTAGGCGATAGGGGTGGAAGAGGGGTGGGTGGGTGGGTGGTGGGGTGGGGAGGAGAGAGGTGGGGGAAGGGCGGGGGGGGGGGGAGGGGTGGTGGTGGGGGGGGGGGGGGGGGGGGGGGGGGGGGGGGGGGGGGGGGGGGGGAGGAGGTAACGGAGGGGATCAAGTGTAATGGATCAAGGGAGTTCTTAGGGGGGAATTATGGAAACTACGTGACAGTTCAGAGGAGAGAGAGACGAAGATGAGAGGAGAGAGAGTAGAGAGGGAGAGAGGAACAGGCAGAGAGAGAGAGAGAGAGAGAGAGAGAGAGAGAGAGAGAGAGAGGGAGGGGAGGAGAGAGAGAGAGGAGAGAGAGAGGAGAGGAGAATGTGGAGAGGAATGCGGGGCGGTGGGGGTGGCGGGGAGGGAGGCGGCTGGAGGTATGGGGAGGAAGGGAAGGGGATGGGAGAGGGGGGGGGGGGGGGAGGGTGCGAATCATCTTCATTTATCAACACAGGATTCCCATGAATCAATGTGGAAGTGTGCGGAGATCATGTGGCAGGTCACTGGGAAGAGAAAGGCCACAAGCCCCCGTGTCATGTGGAGGGTATGGTAAGGGAGACAACTTGTACTATTAGTGTTCACTTCACCTAAACGCACTTTTTCCTTCAACTCGCAATATTGCGCAAAATACCAGGTTATATATATATATATTATATATATATATATATATATATATATATATATATATATATATATATATATATATAGGCGCAAAGATTGTCCCCTACATTTCATACTGTTTGAATAATGCTTTTAGTTTTTCAGCAACTTTTTTCCTCTCCACACTTTTGTTTTGTTCCATTTACTACCCTTCGCTGGCTGCTTTGAGGGTGCTGTTGGATTCTTTTTTGAACCCTTGGTGGTGAGAACACCACAGGATTATGGACTAGTGTGTCTCTATTTGACACCAAGAGCACAGACACAATCAGCCGTGTCTCCCTGATGAGTCCGATCCAGCAGACGAAAGGCCTAGGAGCAGGCAATACGAATAAATGTGCCTTCGAGAGGGATTACGATGGTTCCCTCAGGCAGCTAGTGAAGGGCTTCTCATATTTATAATATATTCTTCCCATTTTCTTCATCTTCAATTTTTTTTTTAAGTTCAAATCTTTGCCAAGTCATTACTATAACGACTGAAGAATTGTTAACTTGCACTTGTTTTCCCCAACAACTTAATTGTTCAGCATTCTCTCTCTCTCTCTCTCTCTCTATGTATATATATATATATATGTGTGTGTGTGTGTGTCCGAAGGAGCAAGGCCACGCTGTTTTAATACACAGTTCAAAAGAGACAAGTTTTTTTTTTTTTCAATGAGTGCTTCTTCCTCAGACGTACCAGAGAAAAAACGTCAAACATGCACAAAACGGTACTTTCAGATCGAAGGCAGAGAGAGAGAGAGAGAGGGGGAGGGGGGGGGGGGGGGGGGGGGGGGGGGGGGGGGGAGGGGGAGAGAGAGAGAGAGAGTCCGGTCTCATGCTGGCTGCGATCTTAGGAGTGTTTTGCGAATTTTGTTTTCTTGTGTGCTGTGTATAGTTTCCGAAGAAACATATATTTTGTCAAAAAATCAGTTGTCTATTCAGTATCGTGCATTACGTAACGTTATTTTACACTGTTTTGTGTGTGTGCGTGTGTGAACAATATTTTTTCAGTAACGTCGCGGTCTGTTTTCGGTTTACAGTTGTTTTGATAGCGACTTACCTGTATGCTGCTCTCACTGTCCGTTCCCTGACCCAGCGGCCCGGCAATCGTGGCACCACGGTCATGTCACAGTTCTAGGGCCAGGGGGATCGTGGGTACGAACCCTATCAAAAGCAGGCCTTTCAGTCTCATTCAGCTCTTGTCCAGAGTGGTTGACTGGGATGTCAGCTCAAACAACAGTACTGGGAGCATAAAGAGGAGTTGATCCGCTTGTGAACGCGTCCTTGTGTGTGTAGCCCAGATTTCCAATAACACTGCAGGTGTCTGTATTTTCTCGGGCCTTATTGGCGTATGAGTACGTTATTAAAGGAAGAATAGGGTGCGACCTTACCGTGTGATATCAGACCAGAAAAGAACTCTTTAGCATTACCTTAACAAAAGTTATTAACCACAACAGAAAAGTGTCAAAATCTGTCACCCTTTCAGCCCGGTTATTGTAAAGACCCCAGTTTTGATTTTATCATTGACAGTAATTATATAGTGTCTAGCCTCACTTACAGGCCATGTTCTAAGTGTGTGAACGCATGCACAACATCTTGCACACACGTAAAATCCCATCACCAACTTTCGGAAGAGAAGGCCATTTTGGCCGTTGGTATGGATGACACGTTACACATAGCATGCACCCTGCGTGAGAAATGGAAAGAATGAAGGAAATAAGGAAACTGAGTGCACGATATTGACTGGATGACACAGGAAACGACTGAATGATGCGCCGGCAGGCAGCTCTTCAGTCGGCACTACCCAGGTAGGCAGCCCGTTGTGTAAAGGAGTGTTTATTATATTACATGTAAAGCGCTTAGAGCCCTAATCTTTAGAGAATAGGCGCTATGAAAATCAACATTATTATTATTATGATGATGATGATTATTATTATTATCATTATTCTAAGCGCTTTATAATTCACACTGTGGTTTACAAAACAGGCTGTGTACCTGAGTGAAGAGCTGCTTGCTGGCACTGAACACTCCTTTCCCGCCTGCCAGTCCAATATCAGTCAGTCATTCCTTTGGGGTTTGTTTTTGTTGTTTTGTTTTTTTTTGTCACGGAGGATCCATGCTAGATGAAATGTGTCATCTATACCGACACCCATACTGGCCTTCTCTTCCGAGCGTTGCTAATTAAATTTTACGCGTGTACTAGTTGTTATGCGTGCGTTCACACACGGAACCTCGGATAACAGTCTTATCCGAGGGACTGTTTGAGAAATGGAATCAGAACCAATGTTAACACCGAGGGAAAACCCTACTGTATGAAAACGGCGGGACAAAGATTCGAACCCCCAAACCGCAGGATCATGAGGATCACGGCCGCCGCTCTTTACCAACTGAGCTGTTCCCCCTCCACACTCATACGCGTGGTCAGGTCGTGTATATGTCTCTAGTTGTCAGCAAGTTCTCGGACACTCCTGTAGAATGGCGGTGGTGGAGGTATAAAGAACAGGGGCGGTATGCAGATAGGCCCGATAAATCGTCTATCGAACCGATTGCGGTAGTCGGCTCGATAATGCGGAAAAATTCTCATGCAGGAAGCCACGATAGAGACCTGTCCCCCCTATAAGTTTAGAGGTGGTACCTCCCTCCGATATCTCGTCTTTCGGTCCGATATCTATGTTGACAAGTGGCAGCCGCGTTTGTCGCTCTGAGAATGTCGCTCTGAGAATGCGGAGACGTCGAATGTTGCGAAGAGAACGTATTTTTCGAGACAGACTGCATCCACTGGACAGATACGATGATGTGGAACTGTACTCGAAAATTAGATTCAGGCGACAAGACATTCTGCAGCTGACAGATTCAATTGCAGAGACAATTGAACTGTCCAACCGGCAAGGCAGCTTGACCCAGTGTCCGTGAAATTCGGTTTCCGCGCCCTCTTCCCCTCGGCCATTTTGCTGCTAAACTGATGAACGCATACGCAGCGAGGGCGGAAGTTGGGGAATCCCTGCCAAGTTATTCTTAGAGCAGCCACGGACACCCGATAGTTATTGGAGGCACTGTCGGATGTCCATGCATGCCGAGCTATCGGATGAACTGTCCCACCGATATATCTCGGTGGGATAGATCCTATCAGACTATTAAAGTATCGGAGGTATCTGCATACCGGCCCAGGACGCTCGATAACCCCTGCTTTCCGATCTGGCAAATTCTTGTCGTCACTAGGAGACTTTATAGGTGCTGTCCTGAATAATGGTATCTGGGAACAATTATACAGGACCGGACGAGGAAGAGGGAGAAGTGGTGATGGTGGTGATGGCAAGAATGGGATTTTTGCACGTTACCCCATGTGCCCCCACTGAGAAGGACACCACAGACGCCTGTTTGGGAACCTCACCGTCATTGTTCCGGCCCTGGACTGCCACCACACTGACTCACTGCAGCGGTGCAGGGTCTTCTTTAATAGGTTTCCTCGTGGCCCAGTCTGAGTACTGCCGGTGTTGTGACCGAGACAGAATAAAGCTGTGTGTGGCTGTGTGAGGGCGAGCCAAAAGAAGCCGCGCATGGTATATGATTTGGGGGGGGGGGGGGGGGGGGGGGGGGGGGGGGGGGGGGGGGGGGGGGCCCACAGCAGATGAGACAGCAAAACGGTGGGACTCACTTCAGAGGGGAGAACACACACACACACACACACACACACACACACACACACTCCGACAGAAAAAGGGGAAAAAAACTGATAATTATCTGAGCGCAAGTAAGTATTTTCAAGTTCTGGTACCAAACAAAAGGGGCTATCGACAAACTCTGGCATCTGTAGGAGATATCATGGAATGGACAGGTTAGAAAAGGAATTTAAAAACAAAATGTAAGGTAAGGTAATGTTGTTTATTTAAAAAAAAAAGTGGTGAAAAAGACACATCCCTTCTGTTTGGTCGATGCGAAGAAATACAACGCAGAAGAATGATGCTGATCTTTCTATGTGTCAGGTGCAGTTGACGAGATTATCAACGTTGGTGAAAACGGATAAAGTTTTGCTTTGTTTTGTTTTTTCTCCTGAGGTTCCAGACCCTGCGTGGAAGCAGACATACAGCGGTGTTTACAGAGCCAAAGACTCCATTCTCTCTCTGCTCCTCACCGTCTCTCGGCTTCACCGTTGGGACTTCTCTCAAAGACCTTTAGCACACCTCCTTCGTCTCTTCTCTCCCCCCCCCCCCCCCCCCTCCATCCTCTCTGCTCCCCAGTATTCCTACTGGATCGTCTCCTAGCAGCTCATCTGATTCTGTTGTTTGTTGTTTCTCCGGGTCAAATAATGGATCAGAGGGGGTGGAGGAATTGGGGTGGTGAGGGTGGGTGCTGGTTCTTCAAACTGGGTTTTGTTTGTGCTGTTGAATCTGAGGGGAATGTGTGTGTGTGTGTGTGTGTGTGTGTGTGTGTGTGTGTGTGTGTGTGTTGTGTGCGTGCATGTGCGTGCATGTGCGTGCATGCGCGCGCGCGCACGCGCGCGTGTGTGTGTGTGTGTGTGTGCGTGTGTGTGTGTGTGTGTTGTGTGTTGTGTGTGTGTGTGTGAGTGTGTGTGTGTGTGTGTGTGTGATTCTTAGAACTAGGGTACTTTTATGCTGTGGAATCTGCAGAGAATAGAGGTAAAGTTGTCGTTTGCCTGCGCTGCCTGTCAGTTTGTCTCTCAATCTTGACAGGATGTGGGCGACGGGTTGGAAATCTTTTCCACACACTTTGTTGAAAAAATTATGACCATGGAACAAGATGTCACACCCTTCTTTCCCCCCCCCCCCCCCCCCCCCCCCCCCCCCCCCCGCACACACGCACACACACTCGCACGAACACACTTGCCCACATGGACATACACGCATGCACGCACACACACCTCTCTCAATTCCCACACACACACACAAATGTAAACTCACAGACTCATACACACAGTCATGCACAGATAGGCGGGCAGACAGAGAGACAGGCACCTGCCTGCACACACGTAGACACAAAGAGAAAGACAGACGGGGGCGCGCGCGCGCATGGCGCGCGCGCATGCGCACGCGCGCACACACACACACACACACACACCACACACACACACACACACACACACGCACGCACGCACGCACGCACGCACGCACACACACACACACACACACACACACACACACACTCACACACAGCACGCACCCACGCACGCACGCACACACACACATGCACACACACACACACGCACACACACACACACCATCTGAAAATATGATTTTGACTCTCCTCTCTCCTCTCTCTCTCTCCTCCCCTCTCTCTCTCTCTCTCTCTCCTCTCTCTCTCTCTCTCTCTCTCTTCTCTAACAAACGAAGGAATGAAAATGTAAATGCCTGTTTACGAATGCTAATCTGCCGCTAAATAGAAAAAAATAAACTCCCTTACGCCAATCCAAACCCTCTCCCCCCCCCCCCCCTCCTCTTATCCCACACACCATCCCATTCCCACCCCCCTCTCCTATTCCATTGTTCTCAGCCCCCGCCCCCCCCCCCCCCCCCCCCCCCCCCCATCTTGCCCCCTTTTCTCCTACCCCCCTCTCCCCCCCCTCCTCTCTCTCTCTCTCCTCTTCCTCTCTCCCTCCTACTCCGGCAGCAGTTGGACACATGCCCAGGGCTCACGCGATCATTTGACAGAGCCGAATTCTCAGGACAGCAGAGCCGCCACCCAGACTGCACGACTAACTGTCTTCCCTTGCTGACCTTTCCCCAACGGAGCATGGCCAACCAGCCGATGTTGGGCAATGTTTGGGCAAAAAGTCGACGCCCACTCACACCGGAAATAGAATGCGTGAAACGGGTTTCCGTGTTGATCAACTGATTTCCTCAGGGTTCTCTCGAGGCTGCCACACCAAACAAAATGATGATAGGCAAGATCTTGCTTGAGAAGGAGTTGAGTATTTATAGGCTGGCGTAATTTGATTGCTGTGTGAATTTTTTGTTGTGTCTGAAAGGTGGTTAATTCTCCTTCTTTTACTACACTAGATTATTCAGATAGGCTACATGCTTGAGGGTTCCAAGCAAACAGCTTAAAGTGAAAGGAAGGGGAATATTTAGGGATGACCAGATAGGCGCAAAGATAGGGTCAAGGGTGAGCGCGGAGACCTGAAATATGATGTACTTTCATAATTGTGAATGATGTCATTGTAGAAATCATTACGAGCAGGTGACATGGTTGATGGTTGGTTGTTCATTTGATCTACAATCAATTTAATGTTGAATTATATCTCAAATTCATGGTAAGCCTCAAAACACTTACATGAATCATAATGTGATTTGGTGCAAATTCCTAATGGTGGCATTTTACAAATTTTCATTTAAAACTAGGATTAAACCCTCCCCATCATCAGTTTTGAACGGAAACGCCAGTGGAATGTGATAAGAGTGATGGGGCAGTGTTAGTGTTTCCTTTCCTTTTTCACCATTATTTCAATTTGCTTACTCATTTTGCTTTTAGTTATGTTTTGTGTCATTCAAAAATGATATGCGATTCTGTCTTCATTTTCTTTTCTTTTCTTTTTTTTCTTTCTTTTTTTTCTTGTTCTTTTTTTTTAAAGACAATTTGGTATTTAACAACCTGGCATTCATCTAGCGTGGAAACTGTACACAGCAAAGTCTATGCATTGTACAGGTGTGCGTGCGTGCGTGCGTGCGTGCGTGCGTGCGTTGCGTGCTGTGCGGCGCGCGCGCGCGCGCGTGTGTGTGTATGTGTGTGTGTGTGGTCTCATCCCCTTCCTATTTCCTTGTCCCCCTGCATGCACACACACCGCGCTGCTCTCCCCTCTTCCTACCCCACCCATACACACCACAGACACACACACACGCGCGCGCACAACACACACACACACACACACACACACACCACACACACACACACACACACACACACACACACACACACACACTTGTCTGGTTCCTCTCTCACTGTCTTAAAACAACTGTAATGTCTTGTGGCCTCTTATAGCCAAGCAGAGCTGAGCGGCAGAAGCTACAGTAGTTTTGGGGTTAGAGTGGGGTTGGTGTGGGTACTGAGCTGGCGCAGAAGCTCAGTAGTTGTGGGGAGTAAGTGGGGTGGTGTGGGGTATATGGGTGGAAGGGGGAGGGTGTTCTGTTTAACATGCTGTTCTATACATGCTTTCAGGAAAAACAAAACATGCAGCTTAAACTGACAGTGTATATGTGTGTTTCTGCTGGGCAGATCGAGATGTAAAGAAGTCTTCAGGTCGGGAAATGTTATTTTGTGCATGTGTGTGTGTGTGTGTGTGTGTGTGTGGATGTGTGTGTGTGTGGATGTGTGTGTGTGGTGTGTGTGTGTGTGTGTGTGTGTGTGTGTGTGCGTGCGTGCGTGCGTGCGCGCGCGCGCTCGCGTGCATGCATGTCTGTATGTCTGCATGTGTGTGTGCTTGCATGTGCATGGTACTGAGTGTGTATTTGTCCCCAAGTCTCCCCTCCATCTACATCCATACGTCCCTCTTCCCACTTTTCACCCAGTCCCTCTCCGTCCCCCTTTTGTTTTCTTCCTCTCTCCTATCAACAACTCCTGCCCTCTTTGGGCTGTTTTGAAATGTACTGCCTTCGGCTGTATTCAGCACAGAATTATTTTTACATTGATGACATTGCTTTAAGGTTGAGCTGGTACTTTGTTGATACTGATGCACTTGTCATAAGTTGGTCCATATAGGATTTTTTTTGCCACATGTCACAAAAATAAACCTTAAAAGGGCTGGCTTTGGAAAGAAAAATCAATAGAATATCACATGAAAAATGAAAAAATTTTTTATAAAATAAAAAAATCAGTATGTAGGAGTTTTCCCAAATTAAAAATTTTGGAGCTCTCCATCCCAATACTTATTGTATTTAAAGAAAATATTTTGCATTTTTTGCCGGAATTTGCGACTACCCGCAGTGAAATTTGTTTTTTTGTTCTTTAAGACCAGGTACACATTTCTTGAAATATTCATCTGGAGGTTACTGTTATTGGAGGGACTCTTTTGTCCATCTTATTCCTTTACTTGGGGGTCCCAAAAAAAATTTTTAAATTCGATCATTATAAAAAAAAGTGTGCAATTTAGGGGATCCTTTTAATTAAAAAAAGTATGAAGCGAGAAGTTAGTTACAACACACCAAATTCAATCTTTCTAGTCGTAGATCTACCAACTGTTTTTTGAAATTCAGTAACACGTTTTTGGCAAGTGTTCAACCCCAGTGTCATTTACATGCAGTCAAAAATTGAAAACTGGGCTGTTGAGCTATTCAAGCTAGCAGTAATGTTTTGAAAGGACGGCAATTGTAGGTGCAATGAAACTGTTCATTTAAATTGGAAATTGATTGTGTGTGTTTTTTAATGTGGGCGATTCCTTCAAAGGGCAGGGGAAAAAACGGGTTACCTGTACAAAAAAAAATCAATTGCCCCAAGGGCCCTTGCTTAAGGGTGAATGTTTGTAGACGGGAAAAATTAGATCGTTTAGGGATTTTTTTGTCTGACAGTTATTGTCGTTTTTTTCCCCATGCCCTCAAATGCATGCCTTGGTTCCCACAGACTAAAGGGGAAAGGAAGGGCTTTTTGGGGGGTTGCCCCAGGGACATAAGGTTAAAGGAATGGGGCTTTGGGGGTTGCCAGGTGCAAAATAAAGGAATGGGGCTGATGGGTTTGCCCAGGGACATAAGTGAAAGGGAAGGGGGTTGTTTGGGGTTGACCAGGTGAAAAATGGTGAAAGGAAGGGGGCTTTTTGGGTTGCCCAGGTGAAAAGTGAAAGGAATGGGGCTGTTGGGGTTGCCCGGGTGACATAAGTGAAAGGAAGGGGGCTGTTTGGGTTGCAGGTGCATAAGGTAAAAGGGAAAGGGGGGCTGTTTGGGGTTGACCAGGTGACAAAAGTAAAGGAATGGGGGCTTTTTGGGGGTTGCCCGGGTGCTCAAGGTGAAAGGAATGGGGTTTTTGGGGGGGTTAACGGGTGAAAAAAAAGGAAAGGGGGGCTTTTTGGGGGTTAAAGGGTGACATAAAGGTGAAAAAAAGGGGGTTTTTGGGGGTTGAAGGGACTAAAGGAAGGGGGTTTTGGGGGGTTGACCGGTGACAAAAAGGAATGGGGTGTTTGGGGTTGACAGGTGACTAAAGGAATGGGGCTTTTTGGGGTTTCCCGGTACAAAAAGGGATGGGGCTGTTTGGGGTTGCAGGTGAATAAAGGAAGGGACTGTTTGGGGTTGACCAGGTGACAAAAGGGAATGGGGACGTTTGGGGGTTACCAGGTGACATAAAGGAATGCAAATTTTTGGGGTTGACCGGGTGAAAAAAGGGAAGGGCTTTTGGGGTTGCCCCGGTGAATAGGAATGGGGCTTTTTTGGGTTGCCAAAGGACAAAAAGGAATGGGACTGGGGGGGTTTTGACCAAGGACAAAAAGGGAAAGGGGGGCCCTGTTTGGGGGTTGCCCGAAATAAAGGAAGGGGGGTTTTTGGGGGTTGACCAGGGACATAAAGGAATGGGGTTTGGGGGAAACCAGGTGACAAAAAGGAAGGGATTTTTGGGGTTTGCCCAAAGGGACAAAAGGGAAGGGGGCTTTTTGGGGGTTGACCAGGGACAAAAAGGAAGGGGACTGTTTGGGGTTGCCCAGGTGCCTAAAGGAAGGGGGTGTTTGGGTTGCCAGGGGACATAAAGGAATGGGACTGTTTGGGTTGACCAGGGACATAAGGAATGGGGCGTTTGGGGGAAACCCAGGTGGCATAAAGGAATGGGACTGTTTTGGGGGAAACAGGTGACATCAGGTAAAAGGGAAGGGGGCTGTTAGGGGTTGACAGGTGCTAAAGGAAGGGGGAGTTTGGGGTGACCAGGTGACTCAAGGTGAAAGGAATGGGGCTTTGGGGGTTGACCGTGACATAAGGTGAAGGAAAGGGGGCTTTTGGGGGTTTTGCCAGGTGACAAAGGGAAAATGGGGTTTTTGGGGGTTGCCCAGGTGACATAAGGAATGGGACTTTTTTTTTGGGGTTGACAGGTGACATAAAGGAATGGGACTGTTTGGTGTTGCCCAGGGGACATAAAGGAAGGGGGTATGGGGGTTGACCAGGTGAAAAGGAAAGGGGGTTTTTGGGGGTTGAAGGTGACATAAAGGAAGGGGCTGTTTGGGGTGACCAGGGACATCAAGGTGAAAAGGAAAGGGGGGCTTTTTTGGGGGTAACCAGGGACATAAAGGAAGGGGGTTTTTGGGGGGTACGGGGACATAAAGGAATGGGGGTTTGGGGGAACCCAGGTGAATAAAGGAAGGGGGCTGTTTGGGGGAACCAGGTGACATAAAGGTGGGGCTTTTTGGGTTGACCAGGTGAAAAAAGGAAGGGGGTTTTTGGGGGTTGACCATTTGAATAAAGTGAAAAGAGGGGTGTTTGGGGTTGCCAGCTGACATAAAAAAGGAAAAAGAATGGGGCTGTTTGGGGTTACCAGGTGCATAAAGGTGAAAGGAAGGGGCTTTTTTCTGGTTGCCCGGGTGGCGTGAATGTAGGCCCCGGGTAAGCGTGGGGTCAGAAATGTGGGGGCTGGCGTTTTAGTTTGTAAAATGAGGGTTGGGGGCAAAATCCTTTAAAACCCAAGTGAAAGACTAAAGGGGGTGGGGGGGTGGGGATGGAGGAGGGGGGGGAAGGGGGGGGGGGTGTCGTTTTTTGTCTATAAACAATTCAAAATTTTAAATCGAGCTCAAATTTTTTGCAATGCTTGAAAAACGTGACAAAAAAATGATTGTGATTGGGGCATAGTTTTTATCAACGTGGCGTGTGGCCCGATCTGTTCGGCTGCCCTTCAAAATTCGCTTTGATTTGCCGTTAACGGTACTTTTCGCCCCCGTTCCTCCTGTCTCGTTTGCGGGGGTGCCAGAAGGGAAAGATCACAGGGCTTCACGATGAGGCGCTACAGCGGAACTCGTTGGTGCCCCCCCGCAAAAAAGAGGAAGGGAAAAGGGGTCGCAAAAAAAAAAAGGAAGAACGATTTCGTGGGGTATTTCCATTTGTTTTTCCCGGCCCCCCCCCCCCCCCCCCCCCCCCCCCCCCTTTTCCTTTCCTCCCCTTCCCCCATTTTTTCTCCACAGATTGTTTTTTTTTAGCACCCAAAATGTGCAACGGCCGTTTCCAGTGTCGTTTTCTCAAGCCCCCCCCCCCCCCCCCCCCAACCCCACCCCCACCCCCCCAAGCTTTCATTTCTCCAACCTTCGGCAATTTTAGAGGTTTACTGAAAAAAATAAGAGGGGTGATCTGTTTGGGTTTTGATTTTTTTTTTCCCCCCCCCAGTTTGTTCATGTGGTTTCAAAACCCCAGGTCATGGAAAAGTTACAGAATGGGGAGGCAGCAGAGACAGGGGCAAGGAGAAAAACAAACCCAGAGAAAGCTTTTCCTTTTATTTATTTATTTTTTTTTTTTTGCTGTCAACACACAGGCCTATTATTTGGAGACAAAAAAAGTATTTACTTACGGTGTGACTGTCTTGTTTGTTTGGGTTTTTTTTTGTTTTTTTTTGTTCACTCATTTTTTTTTTATAGTGTGGATGGATGACGAGGTGATGTTTTGTTGACAATACTGAAATGCTTGTGAGACGACGACTTTCAACTCTAACTCTCTCTCTCTCTCTCTCTCTCTCTCTCTCTCTCTCTCTCTCTCTCTCTCTCTCTCTCTCTCTCTTCTCTCTCTCTCACACACACACACACACACACACATGCTCGCTCGCTCGCCCGCTCCCTCACTTCCTCACTTACTCATTCACACACCCATGTTTTCTCTCTCTCTCTCTCCCTACCTCAACACACACACACACCACACACACACACACACACCACACACACACACACACACACACACACACGCGCGCGCGCGCGCGCGCGCGCGCGCGCGCCCTGTCGCTCGCGCGCTCCCCTGAACCTCACTCACTCACTCATCCACCCACCCATGTTTTCTGTCTGTCTGTCTGTCTGTCTGCCCCCCCCCTCTCTCTCTCTCTCTCTCTCTCTCTCTCTCTCTCTCTCTCTCTCTCTCTCTCTGAGTCTGGCCACTTGCCACACTCATCCGTTCCAGCATTCACACCTGTCATCCTTGTGCTCCATGTTGCCCGTCATGTAGACGCCATCTCCAACAGAGAACTGTAAGTTTAACCCAACACAGCAACGTTTGACTGACAAGCAACCATGCTAGTTTCACTGGTTTAGCATGTGCACGTGCGCCAGGAGCATCTCCCCCGTTGCCGTGAGTACTTTTACGTCCGCTGGCTGAGTGAATGCATGCATCACACGAAACCTGCGCTGGTCGTCTGTGCGCTAGAACTAGCACTCAAGGAATGCCAGACGAAAACAAAACCTGAACCGAAAAAAAAGAAAAGAAAAGAAAAGCGACAAAATTACAACAAAAAGTGAAAAAAAAAAAAACAACAACAAAAAAAACAACAACAACCGAAAACAGCATCTACAACCAAGAAATATTTCATTCCACGTGGACATGGTTCTATCCCGTTTCTGGGCGGATGCATTATATTATACACTTTACATAAATATAAGCTCATATGAAATATAGTCTTTCTCTGTCTCTCTCTCTCTGTCTTTGTCTCTCTCTCTGTCTCTCTCTCTATCTCTCTGTCTCTCTCTCTCTCTCTCTCTCTCTCTCTCTCTCTCTCTCTCTCTCTCTCTCTCTTCCATCATTCTTCCTATCCCTCCCCCCCCCCTCTCCCCCCTCTCTCTCTCTCTGACTCTAACACATTCCTTTACCTCCCAACTCCCTTCCTTCTCTACCCACTTCTCCATCTTCCCCATCGCTTCTCTCAAGTCCCCCCCCCCCCCCCCCCCCCACCATTTCTTCCACACCAGAACTCTACACAGCGGACATACGGTAATGTGGGAAATGAATAAGACAGAACAAAGAGCTAAAGACATACGGTAATGTAGGAAATGAATAAGACAGAACAAAGAGCTAGAGACATACGGTAATGTGGAAAATGAATAAGACAGAACAAGAGCTAAAGACATACGGTAATGTGGGAAATGAATAAGACAGAACAAAGAGCTAGAGACATACGGTAATGTGGGAAATGAATAAGACAGAACAAAGAGCTAGAGACATACGGTAATGTGGGAAATGAATAAGACAGAACAAAGAGCTAAGACATACGGTAATGTGGGAAATGAATAAGACAGAACAAAGAGCTAGAGACATACGGTAATGTGGGAAATGAATAAGACAGAACAAAGAGCTAGAGACATACGGTAATGTGGGAAATGAATAAGACAGAACAAAGAGCTAGAGACATACGGTAATGTGGGAAATGAATAAGACAGAACAAAGAGCTAGAGACATACGGTAATGTGGGAAATGAATAAGACAGAACAAAGAGCTAGAGACATACGGTAATGTGGGAAATGAATAAGACAGAACAAAGAGCTAAGACATACGGTAATGTGGGAAATGAATAAGACAGAACAAAGAGCTAGAGACATACGGTAATGTGGGAAATGAATAAGACAGAACAAAGAGCTAGAGACATACGGTAATGTGGGAAATGAATAAGACAGAACAAAGAGCTAGAGACATACGGTAATGTGGGAAATGAATAAGACAGAACAAAGAGCTAAGACATACGGTAATGTGGGAAATGAATAAGACAGAACAAAGAGCTAGAGACATACGGTAATGTGGGAAATGAATAAGACAGAACAAAGAGCTAGAGAACATACGTAATGTGGGAAATGAATAAGACAGAACAAAGAGCTAGAGACATACGGTAATGTGGGAAATGAATAAGACAGAACAAAGAGTAGAGAATACGGTAATGTGGGAAATGAATAAGACAGAACAAAGAGCAGAGACATACGGTAATGTGGGAATGAATAAGACAGAACAAAGAGCTAGAGACATACGGTAATGTGGGAAATGAATAAGACAGAACAAAGAGCTAGAGACATACGGTAATGTGGGAAATGAATAAGACAGAACAAAGAGCTAGAGACATACGGTAATGTGGGAAATGAATAAGACAGAACAAAGAGCTAGAGACATACGGTAATGTGGGAAATGATAAGACAGAACAAAGAGCTAGAGACATACGGTAATGTGGGAAATGAAATAAGACATGAACACAAAGAGCTAGAGACATACGGTAATGTGGGAAATGAATAAGACAGAACAAAGAGCTAGAGACATACGGTATGTGGGAAATGAATAAGACAGAACAAAGAGCTAGAGACATACGGTAATGTGGGAATGAATAAGACAGAACAAAGAGCTAGAAGACATACGGTAAATGTGGGAAATGAATAAGACAGAACAAAGAGCTAGAGACATACGGTAATGTGGGAAATGAATAAGACGAACAAAGAGCTAGAGAATACGGTATGTGGGAAATGAATAAGACAGAACAAAGAGCTAGAGACATACGGTAATGTGGGAAATGAATAAGACAGAACAAAGAGCTAAGACATACGGTAATGTGGGAAATGAATAAGACAGAACAAAGAGCTAGAGACATACGGTAATGTGGGAAATGAATAAGACAGAACAAAGAGCTAAAGACATACGGTAATGTGGGAAATGAATAAGACAGAACAAAGAGCTAAGACATACGGTAATGTGGAAATGAATAAGACAGAACAAAGAGCTAGAGACATACGGTAATGTGGGAAATGAATAAGACAGAACAAAAGCTAAGACATACGGTAATGTGGAAATGAATAAGACAGAACAAGAGCTAAGACATACGGTAATGTGGGAAATGAATAAGACAGAACAAGAGCTAGAGACACGGTAATGTGGGAAATGAATAAGACAGAACAAGAGCTAGAGACAACGGAATGTGGAAATGAATAAGACAGAACAAAGAGCTAGAGACATACGTAATGTGGGAAATGAATAAGACAGAACAAAGAGCTAGAGACATACGTAATGTGGAATGATAAGACAGAACAAGAGCAGGACAACGGTATGTGGAAATGAAAGACAGAAAAGAGCTAGAGATACGTATGGGAAATGAATAAGACAACAAGATAAAGACTACGTATGTGGGATAATAAGACGAACAAGAGTAGAGACATCGGTATTGGAATGATAGACAGAAAGAGCTAAAGACTACGTATGTGGAATAAACAGAACAAAGAGCTAAGACATACGGTAATGTGGAAATGAATAGAAGAACAAAGATAAGACATACGGTAATGTGGGAAATGATAAGACAGACAAAGAGCTAGAATACGTAAGGAATGAATAGACAGAACAAAGAGTAAAGACATACGGTAATGTGGAATATAGACAGAACAAAGAGTAGAAATCGAAGTGGAAAGAATAAACAACAAGAGCTAAGACATACGGTAATGTGGGAATGAATAAGACAGAACAAAGCTGAGATACGGTAATGTGGGAAGAAAGACAGAACAAGAGCTAGAACCAGGAAAACGCTACGAGGAAGAGCTAGAACTGCAACAAGATACATGAGAAGAGGTTAGAGGAGAGAGAGAGAGAGAAAGAAGAGAGAGAGAGGGGAAAGAAAGAAACGGAAAAGAAAAGAAGAGGGAAAGGACAAACGAACAGGATAGAGAGAGAAGGGAAAGACAGAGAACAAGAGACGAGAACAGACGACAGAGACAGCAGCCACGCCAACCAGAAGACAAGAGACAAGAGCAGAAGAGACAGAGACAGGAGAGGAGGAGAGAGAGAGAAAGAGAAGAGAGAGAGAGAGAGATGTCATATATTGATACAGTAACACTGATCTGTGTGAATGTGTATACTTCCCTTAACTGTTTAAGGCGTGGCTGCGTCTTGGTAACAGTGACAGGTTCCGACTCACTTATCGACCAAAGAGCGTTATAAATCGAGGTACCCTGAAGAAACAACATATTTGAATTATAGCTTTCTTTTCTTTTTTTTCTTTTTCTTTCTTTGTTCTTTGCCACGTAACCAATCGCAAGATGAGAGTGATGTCATGTTGTAGTTGGCAGAACACAGTGGATGTATCTCTTCTTTGTGTGTGGCGATGTGTTCGGTTTGTTGTTTATCGGTGTAAGAGTTGTCGAGTAACTCATAGTGCCGCATGTGTAGACGGTTTATTTTCTTAAGATATGACTAGACCGCTCCAGATCTGTGTGTGTGTGTGTTTGTGTGTGTGTGTGTGTGTGTGTGTGTGTGTGTGTGTGTGTGTGTGTGCGTGTCTGTATGTGTGCATGAGCGCGCGCGTGCGTGTGTGTATATGAGCGAAGAGAGAGAGGAGAGAGAGAGAGAGAGAGAGAGAGAGAGAGAGAGAGAGAGAGAGAGAGAGAGAGACAGACAGACAGACAGACAGACAGACAGACAGACAGATAGACAGATAAACAGTCAGACAGAGAGGGACACACACACACACACACACACACACACACACACACACACACACACACACACACACACACGCACGCACGCAGCGCACGCACGCACGCACGCACGCACGCACGCACGCACGCTCGCTCGCTCACAACACACACCACACACCACACACACACACACACACACACACACACCACACACACACACACACACACAGAGCAGACGTGCCTGGAGGCAGACAACAAATCATGCAACGTAAGTGACATTCCTGTGTAGCGAACGGTACAGGTGAATGATGTATTGGCTGCAGCCAGGAAGAAGACAGTGACGGTTAGTAATACCTTGCCTTTGCATCTCGGTCTACGTTTCTGTCTGTGTTTGCCTGCCCAACTGTCTGCCGTCTGTCTGTCTGTCTGTCTGTCTGTCTGTCTGTCTGTCTCTCTACCACCACCCCTCTCAATTCCTCCCCTTTGCCTCCATCCTACATTTACACACACACACACACACACACACACACACACACACACACACACACACACACACACACACACACACCGCGCGCGCGCGCGCGCGCGCTGCGCGGCATCTTTTCTGACTTCCCCCTCCTCCCACAACCACCACCACCCTTCAACAGTTCTCCGCCTACTCTGTTCAACATCCCCCCCCCCCCCTCCCTTTCTTTACCTCTGTTCTGCCTCCCCCATCCCTCTCTATCTCCATATCATCTCCCTCCCCTTCCCTTCCAGTTTTTCGTCATCCCAGTTCCATATCTGAGTGCAAGAAACTAACATCGAAGTTGGGTTTGAAAAATAATGAATGGCTCTTTTTTTTTTCTTTTCTTTTTTCTTTTTTTATTTGAAAACATTTTGTATGCCCGCAGAAAGCGACCTGGTAAAACGTCAGCCAGTACAGAGGAATGACGTACTGGGAGAGTTCCATGAAATTCTGTCTGTCTGTCTATGTATGTATGTATGGTATGTATGTATGTTGTATGTATGTATGTATGTTTTGTATGTATGTATGTATGTATGTATGTATGTATCTATCTATCTATCTATCTATCTATCTATCTATCTATCTATGTCTGCCTGTATGTCACTATCTCTCTGCCTGTCTGCCTGTCTGCCTATACGTCTGTCTGCCCTGTCTGTCTGTCCGTCTGTCTGTCTGCCTGTTGTCTGTCTGTCTGTCCTATCTATCTAAGCGTGGGGCCAGATGCCTCAAAGTTCCAGGCAGGGGGAGACCAAACATTACAATCCGCCCCAGTTACAATGTTCACATTTAAAAGACAGATACAATTTGCGTTTTAACGGAAGAGGGTGTGGAGAGCAGACCTCCGGTGAGTGATTTGTTGTTCGTCAGTTTTGGGAAGACCAGCAGGACCAGCAGCAGCTAATTCGCTCTGTGAAGAGCTCATCAGGTTTGGAACCGGATCCTGGTAACTCGCTCTGTGAAGAGCTCATCAGG
>CM031597.1:123595957-123610957 GCA_018398815.1 Conus ventricosus | reverse complement strand
CCCTCCTCCCATAAACAAAAGGCCTCGTGATGAGCATGGAGTCGTTTTCTATGGCGCAGTTGTATCTAAGTTCAGGAGTACTCTTAGTTTTGCTTGGCGACAGTTGGAGCGAAAAGTCAGGGAGGCAGGTGTAACCCCAACCCGTTCTGTCCTTCACGTGTATTGAGTTTGGCCTTCATCGGTTCCGCTGTGCTAACGTTGATATCTTCTATCTGTTGAGACCAGAGCGGCTTTGAGATCATCTTGCACTGCAGGCGTCTGACTTTCTTTTCATTGTCGAGGGAGCCACACTGCTAGAATTACTTGCAGACTTTTTTTTTTCTGTCTTTCACTTGGCTTAGTGTCCTTTCTTCTAAGCCTTTCGAGGAGTTATCATACCAATGTTCAAGGTTCTTGGCTGCTTCTTTTGCAAACTTAGACTCGCTTTTTTTTAACAGTGAACGTCACTGTTTCTGTTATTTTTTTTTTTTATTTTTTTTTTTTTATTATTGACTCACTGCAGGGAGAGGCTCTATGATTTCTTTGGGTTGGAACTTGTCTTGAATAAAGCGACAACCTCGTCTAAGAGTTCCAGCACTTTGTGCCCCAGCGATGACGGCTTTTAGTAAGTGCATTTGGTTTTCATTTCCGGGGTCTGCCGGAGCTGTAATGCTCATTGCTGCCTGTATAAGACTCCCATTGACAACACAAAGGCCTTGTATAAGACTCCCATTGACACCAAGCCTGTATAAGACTCCATTGACAACACAAAGGCCTGTATAACGACTTCCCATTGACAACACAAAGCCTGATAAGACTCCCAGTGACAACACAAGGCCTGTTAGACTTCCATTGACAACACAAAGCCTGTATAAGACTCCATTGACAACACAAAGCCTGTATAAGACTTCCCATTGACACACAAAGGCCTCGGAGAATTGCACAGCCATTGCTAGCACGTTACTAGGATGATCCAATCTGTTCAGTATCCCAATGCGAACCACGGAAACTTCTTCACATTTTGATGTTCTCCGGGCAGAATAAGTCAATGCGAGCTGGACCATCGTGTGTGATTAATTAACACACACCATTGAAGCCTTTCTGATTTAAGTCTTTGGGTTGCTTCCCAATCATCATGGGCTCTCGCAACAGGCATCAGATCTCTTCGAAATGATCATCAGCACCCTTCTGAATTATGTTGTTTTTTACATGTCTACGATACGAAAAAATTCCCATTGACATTGAGTGACATGGCCCGAAACAGATTGATGCAATTTATGTTTCTGATCTTTTATAGATACACTTCATCAGCTTTCCTCCAATAACTGTTGATCATCAAGTTTCTCTATGCTGATCGGATGAGTTAGTGGAGTGTCTCAAGGACGTTGGGACATCATCCATGCAGCAGACAGGGAATTAGATCAGATCCTGGCGATCATTGGGCCCTGGCTGTTGAACCACTCTTTTCCCTACCTTACCCAGTGTCGGTGTTTTGTTAGCAGTGCCCGTGGCGCTGCAGGCCAAACAAAACCTTGGGTTTGAAAAGATGCCTCGATCATAAGGTCGGCAATGTTTCTCTGAGATGCCCCTCCCCCCCCCTCCCCCCCCACCCCCAACGTTGTTTTGTCCGCCTTAAGTGTTCCATAACAACTTGCTAGCAAGCTGAAAGAGGTCTTACAAGAAACATACCCCCTCCCCCCCCCCCCCCCCCCCCCCCCCCCCCCGTCCTTTTTTGCTTCTTCTTCCTGCTGATTTTGTCTGGCTGAGAGCAAGATGCTTTGCTTTCAGACTTTCCTGGAATTTCCCAAGCCTTTGCTGCTCCAGGTCTGAAGGAGTCTTCATCTATTTCTTAAGATTTTTTTTTCTGGATGTTATCCATCTCTCACCCGTGTCTGGACTGTTTGAGAAAGCGTTTTCAACTTTAGCTGTTGGGCAGTTTGACGTCACAGGTGTCCTCACCAATGAAAGATAACAACCCATCAACATGTGGTTTGTTTGTTTCGGTGTATTCTTTCCACCGTTGTTGATGTAATATCTTTCATTCCTTTCCTGCACATGCGAGTAGCAATGTGAGTTTCTTGTGTTGAACATCAGCAGCCTGTACACTTTCCTTGTCTGAATCATCTGCTTGGTGCAATACTCTGAAGAACCTGTAGTCAAAGACCGGTCAGAGTTTAATAGAGCCTTCTAGTCCAAAGGGCTTTGAAATCCAAATATATGAATTAAAACATACATGAGTGATGGAATAGATGAGAATAAAGCAGTGCAAATAATGTATTAGGGCGACCGGAAGTCAGTTGAGTGGAATCTTCCGACCACAACGTTGACATTATTATAAAAAAATAGGTCACTGTTGACTGGGGTGCTTACAAGGAGGTACATAGACCTGTAAGTTATTTTTGTTATGACATCAACAAACCATTTCCATGCTCTGTCGTACAGGTCTGCGTACAGAGTATACCGATGCAACAAAATCAACAGAATGAATGAGCGTGACAAACCTGTGAATATCCCTGGAGCCACTGTAACACACCTGTGACCAATCCTATAGCACACTAAATGTCACACACCTGTGACTATTCCTAGAACACACCACATGTCACATGTCACACACATGTGACCATTCCTAGAACACACCCATGTCACATGTCACACACCTGTGAGCATTCCTAGAACACACCACATGTCACATGTCACACACCTGTGACCATTCCTAGAACACACCACATGTCACACCTGTGACCATTCCTAGAACACACCGCATGTCACACACCTGTGACCATTCCTAGAACACACCACATGTCACATGTCACACACCTGTGACCATTCCTAGAACACACCACATGTCACATGTCACACATGTGACCATTCCTAGAGCACACCACATGTCACATGTCACATACCTGTGACCATTCCTAGAACACACCACATGTCACACCTGTGACCATTCCTAGAACACACCACATGTCACACACCTGTGACCATTCCTAGAACACACCACATGTCACATGTCACACTTGACCGTTCCTAGAACACACCACATGTCACATGTCACACACCTGTGACCATTCCTAGAACACACCACATGTCACATGTCACACACCTGTGACCATTCCTAGAACACACCACATGTCACATGTCACACACCTGTGACCATTCCTAGAACACACCCGCATGTCACACACCTGTGACCATTCCTAGAACACACCACATGTCACCCAAAAATGTCACACACCTGTGACCATTCCTAGACACACGCATGTCACACACCTGTGACCATTCCTAGAAATCACACACATTGACACACACCTGTGACCATTCCTAGACAACCACATGTCACATGTCACACCTGTGACCATTCCTAGAGCACACACTGCACATGTCACAACCTGTGACCATCCTTAGAACACACCACATGTCACATGTCACACCTGTGACCATTCCTAGAACACACCACATGTCACATCCACCTGTGACCATTCCTAGAACACACACATGTCACATGTCACACACCTGTGACCATTCCTAGAACACACCACTGTCACATGTCCACCTGTGACCATTCCTAGAACACACATGTCACATGTCACACACCTGTGACCATTCCTAGAACACACCACATGTCACATGTCACCACCTGTGACCATTCCTAGAACACACCACATGTCACAGTCACACCTGTGACCATTCCTAGAACACACCACATGTCACATGTCACACACCTGTGACCATTCCTAGAACACACCACATGTCACTGTCACACCTGTGACCATTCCTAGAACACACCACATGTCACATGTCACACACCTGTGACCATTCCTAGAACACACCAATGTCACATGTCACACACCTGTGACCATTCCTAGAACACACCACATGTCACATGCACACCTGTGACCATTCCTAGAACACACTCAATGTCACACTTGCATCCAACATCCCATGTGACCATTCCAAGAACACACCCATGTCACATGTCACACACCTGTGACCATTCCTAGAACACACCACATGTCACATGTCCAGACACCACCTGTGACCATTCCTAGAACACACCACATGTCACATGTCCACACCTGTGACCATTCCTAGAACACACCACATGTCACACACCTGTGACCATTCCTAGAACACACCACATGTCACACACCTGTGACCATTCCTAGACACACACCACATGTCACACACCTGTGACCATTCCTAGAACACACCACATGTCAACACCTGTGACCATTCCTAGAACACACCACATGTCACATGTCACACCTGTGACCATTCCTAGAACACACCACATGTCACACACCATGTGACCATTCCTAGAACACATACATGTCACATGTCAACACCTGTGACCATTCCTAGAGCACACCACATGTCACACACCTGTGACCATTCCTAGAACACACCACATGTCACAGTGTCACACACCTGTGAACATTCCAAGAACACACCCATGTCACATGTCACACCTGTGACCATTCCTAGAACACACCACATGTCACATGTCACACCCTGTGACCATTCCTAGAACACACCACATGTCACATGTCACACTGTGACCATTCCTAGACACACCACATGTCACACACCTGTGCCCATTCCTAGAACACACCATATGTCACATGTCACACATGTGACCATTCTTAGACACACCACATGTCACACCTGTGACCATTCCTAACACACACCACATGTCACATGTCACACACCTGTGACCATTCCTAGAACACACCACATGTCACATGTCACACCTGTGACCATTCCTAGAACACACCACATGTACACATGATCTAACACACCTGTTGCACCATTGCCATAGAACACACCACATGTCACATGTCACACACTGTGACCATTCCTAGAACACACCACGCATGTCACACATGTGACCATTCTAGAACACCACATGTCACATCACCTGACCATTCCTAGAACAACCACATGTCACACACCTTGACCATTCCTAGAACACACCACATGTACACATGTCACCATCCTGGGACCATTGCCTGCATCCTAGAACACACCACATGTCACACACCTTGACCATTCCTAGAACACACCACATGTCACATGCACACCTGTGACCATTCCTAGAACACACATCATGTCACACACCTGTGACCATTCCTAGAACACACCACATGTCACATGTCACACACCTGTGACCATTCCTAGAACAGCACCACATGTCACATGTCACACCTGTGACCATTCCTAAATCACACCACATGTCACACACCTGTGACCATTCCTAGAACACACCACATGTCACACACCTGTGACCATTCCTAGAACACACCACATGTCACATGTCACACCTGTGACCATTCCTAGAACACACACATGTCACACCACCTGTGACCATTCCTAGAACACACCACATGTCACATGTCACACCTGTGACCATTCCTAGAACACAACCACATGTGCACATGTCACACCTGTGACCATTCCTAGAACACCACCACATGTCACATGTCACACACCTGTGACCATTCCTAGAACACACCACATGTCACATGTCACACACCTGTGACCATTCCTAGAACAAACCACATGTCACACACCTGTGACCATTCCTAGAACACACCACATGTCACACACCTGTGACCATTCCTAGAACACACCACATGTCACATGTCCACACCTGTGACCATTCCTAGAACACACACATGTCACATGTCACACCTGTGACCATTCCTAGAACACACCACATGTCACATGTCACACACCTGTGACCATTCCTAGAACACACCACATGTCACATGTCACACACTGTGACCATTCCTAGACACACCACATGTCACACACCTGTGACCATTCCTAGAACACACACATGTCACACACCTGTGACATTCCTAGAACACACCACATGTCCACATGGCATCAACACACCTGTGACCATTCCTAGACACACCACATGTCACACACATGTGACCATTCCTAGACACACCACATGTCACACACCTGTGACCATTCCTAGAACACACCACATGTCCACATGTCACACACACACCTGTGACCATTCCTAGACACACACACATGTCACACACATCTGTGACCATTCCTAGAACACACCACATGTCACATGTCACACACCTGTGACCATTCCTAGAACACACCACATGTCACATGTCACACACCTGTGACCATTCCTAGAGCACACCACATGTCACATGTCACACACCATGTGACCAATTCCTAGAACACACCACTGTCACATGTCACACACCTTGACCATTCCTAGAACACACCACATGTCACATGTCACACACCTGTGACCATTCCTAGAACACACCACATGTCACACACCTGTGACCATTCCTAGAACACACCACATGTCACACACCTGTGACCATTCCTAGAACACACCACATGTCACACACCTGTGACCATTCCTAGAACACACACCATGTCACACACCTGTGACCATTCCTAGAACACACCACATGTCACACACCTGTGACCATTCCTAGAACACACCACATGTCACACACACACCTGTGACCATTCCTAGAACAACCCAGTCACATGTCACACACTGTGACCATTCCTAGAACACACCGCATGTCACATGTCACACACCTGTGACCATTCCTAGAACACACCACATGTCACATGTCACACACTGTGACCATACCTAGAACACACCACATGTCACACACCTGTGACCATTCCTAGAACACACCCATGTCACATGTCACACACCTGTGACCATACCTAGAACACACCACATGTCACACACCTGTGACCATTCCTAGAACACCACATGTCACACACCTGTGACCATTCCTAGAACACACCACATGTCACACACCTGTGACCATTCCTAGAACACCCATGTCACATGTCACACCTGTGACCATTCTAGAACACACCACATGTCACACACCTGTGACACTCCTAGAACAACACCACTGCACATGTCACAACCTGTGACCATCCTAGACACACCACATGTCACAACCTTGACCATTCTAGAACACACCACAAACATGCACACCTGGACCATCCTGACACACCACTGACCACCTGTGACCATTCCTAGAACACACCACTGCACATGTCACACACCTGTGACCATTCCTAGAGCCACCATGTCCACACCCTTGACCATTCCTAGAACACACCACATGTCACAGTCACAACCGTGACCATTCCTAGAACACCCATGTCACATGTCACACACTGTGACCATTCCTAGAGCACACCAATGTCACACACCTGTGACCATTCTAGACCACACCGCATGTCACATGCACACACCTGTGACCATACTGAACACACCACATGTCACACACCTGTGACCATGCCTCGAGCGTACTAGATACCACAAACCTGTTGCCGTCTCTGGAGCACACTCCATGTCACAAGTCTCTTGACCATCTCTGGAGAACACTCATGTCACAAGTCTCTGGACCATCTCTGGAGTACACTCCATGTCACAAGTCTCTGGACCACCTCTGGAGCACACTCCATGTCAAAAGCAGCCGACCATCTCTGGAGCGCACTTCATGTGAAAAGCAGCCGACCATCTCTGGAGCACACTCCATGTCAAAAGCAGCCGACCATCTCTGGAGCGCACTTCATGTCAAAAGCAGCCGACTATCTCTGGAGCACACTCCATGTCACAAGTCTCTGGACCATCTCTGGAGCACACTCCATGTCAAAAGCAGCCGACCATCTCTGGAGCACACTTCATGTCAAAAGCAGCCGACCATCTCTGGAGCGCACTTCATGTCAAAAGCAGCCGACCATCTCTGAGCGCACTTCATGCTACAAGTCCCTGGACCAACTCTGGAGCGCACTTCATGTCAAAAGCAGCCGACCATCTCTGGAGCGCACTTCATGCTACAAGTCTCTGGACCAACTCTGGAGCGCACTTCATGTCAAAAGCAGCCGACCGTCTCTGGAGCGCACGTCATGTCATGAACCTTTAACGATCTGTGCAGCCCACGCCACTCATTATACTGTACCCTCCGCCATGAAGGCTATCTTTGCACCGGCCTCTGTTTGTTTGTTTGTCTGTCTGTCTGTCTGTCTGTCAGCAAGACGCTGCGAAAACTACTGAACTTATTTGATTGAAGTGTTAGAGATGGGATGTGTCCCATTCCATTTTGCTGCAGCGCCCTGCTGCGGCTCCAGTGTCCATTTGACTGTAGCAGATATCTGCGTTCTCCCTCTTTGCCTTCTTATGACCTGATGTACCACGCGCCAATGGTCTATGCAAGGCCTATTTGTTCGTTTGCTTGTTTTTACTTTTAAACCTCGTATAAACCACGTGTTACTGGTACGAATGGTGTCAACGTACTTAATTCTTATAGCATGTATTCAGGATGTGTTGCTGAAAAATTCATGGATTTTGATCACATTTGGGTGGCCTTGAAAACGCTTACTTTGAGAGCCACGGAGGATTTTCGATTATGAACTGGTGTAATCACTTATAGTGAAAGTCATTCATTACCGGTGTTGTGGTTATCGCATAGAACACGCGAGTGTGCCTTCAAAGAGAAATTCCAATTGTTTGTAATTCCGAGCTGGTAGTTTGTAATGGCTTCATCTGCAATCCAAACATTTCTGCTGACAAATCATGTTGTCAAGTTGGCCTGAAAGCAGATTCTGTCTTTAATCATTCAACGTTAAGTACATGCGCAGTTTCCTGCGCGTGCGCGCGCGCGCATACACACACACACACACACACACACACACACACACACACACACACACACACACACACGCACACACCACGCACGCACGCACGCACGCACGCACGCACGCACGCACCACACACACACACACACACACGCACACACGCACGCACGCACGCACGCACGCACGCACGCACGCACGCACGCACCACCACCACCACACACACACACACCAAACACACACACACACACACAACACACACACGAGAACGCGCGAGAGCCCACGCACGCGTGCACGCGCCTACAGTAGAGGAGAGCGGGGACGGGAGGAGGGGGGAAGGGGAGTGGTAGGTAACTGCCAAATGTTGTTATCTTTCAGCGCACTACCCATTCTGCCAATTCCGCTGACTGAAATCGATTTGGAGAAAGGGTGAGTAAGTGCGAGCGTGCTTAGGTCGCGCTTGCGTACGTGTGTGTGTGTGTGTTGTGTGTGTGTGTGTGTGTGTGTGTGTGTGTGTGTGTGTGTGTGTTGTGTGTGTGTGTGTGTGTGTGTGTGTGTGTGTGGTGTGTGTGTGTGTGTGTGGCGCGTGAATTTCTGGTCGGTGTGTCATACGTAATGATTGAATTATGCACAGATCTTGGAGAGGGGAGACTGAAAAGGGAATGAGGGGGAGGAGGGGACACAGAAGGATGGGGGGCGGGGGGGTGGGAGGAGAGATGGAGATGGCAACGAGTGGAAAATACGATCTGGTGCTGGCTCCCTGTTATTTGTTCTCTCCTCTCACTGGTTAGGCTGACACATCAGGGAATTCCCACGCAGCTAACCCCCCCCCCCCCCCCCCCCCCGTACCCACCGCCTTCCCCCCCCCCACACACACACACATACACACGCACACACACACGCACACACACACACACGCACGCACGCACGCACACACACACACACACACACACACACACACACACACACACACACACACACACACACACACACACACGCACGCACGCACGCACGCACGCACGCACACGCACGCACGCACGCATACACACACTCTGTCTGTCTGTCTGTCTGTTGTCTCTCTCTCTCTCTCTCTCTCTCTCTCTCTCTCTCTCTCTCTCTTAATGTCTCCTCAGTCCCGCGTGGGAGCTACTCATTGACCTGTGTTGAACTTTGAAAGTTTCTGTTGAGCCGCAGATTTCACAACGTCCTTGAATACACTGGGGGAGAGATCCCTTGCATGCTTATATCGTGTTCGAGGTTTCGTGGATTTTGCAATTTTGGAAATCCCTGCTCACACAAATGCATACGCGCGCGTGCTAGTGCGCGGAAGCGCTCGCGCGTGCGCGCCCAAACACCCCCCCCCCCCCCACACACACACACGCACGCACGCACACACGCACGCACGCACGCACTCACACACGCACGCACGCACAATCACCACAGAGAGAGAGATATATTGACGACGACGACGATGATGATGATGATGATGATGACGACGGCGATGATGACGCTGATGATAATGATGTTTATTTCCAAGGGTAACAGATAAACAAGTACATGCTTATCATGTACCCTTTGCCCTGGAAAGGCATAAGATACGCTATAAAGCAAAAACTGAAAAAAAAAATTGAAAAACAGATGTGAACAGAAATATGTCATGAGAAAATAATAGCTTGATTGTAAATCTCCTTTGTTAACATATATGCAGAGAAGATGGAGAAAAAAGGAATAAAACAACACTGAATAACTTTTTTTAAAAGCCGTCATACCTATTCAACTCAAAGACCCATGAGAGAGAGAGAGAGAGAGAGAGAGAGAGAGAGAGAGAGAGAGAGAGAGAGAGAGAGAGAGAGAGAGAGAATGGCGACGACGACGACGACGACGACGATGTTGTTGTTGATGATGATGATGATGATGATGATGATGATGATGATGATGATGATGATGATGATGATGATGATGATGACGGTGATGAAGACAATGATGATAATGAGATTTGTTTCCAAGGGCAACAGAGAAACAAGTACATGCTTATCCTCTGCCCTTTGCCCCCGGAAGGTATAAACTACGCTATAAAGCAAAAACTAGAAACATTTGAAAAACAAATGTGAAGAGAAATATATCGTGAGAAAATAATAGCTGCATTGTGACTGTCCGTTGTTAACATATATGCAGAGAAGATGGGAAAAAGGAATAAAACAACACTGAATAACTAAAAGGAATAAAACTACACTGAATAACTAAAAGGAATAAAACTACACTGAATAACTAAAAAATAAAGAGCCATCATACCCATTCAACTCAAAGACCCATCAAGGAGAGAGAGAGAGAGAGAGAAGAGAGAGAGAGAGAGAGAGAGAGAGAGAGAGAGAGAGAGAGAGAGAAGACAAGACAAGACAAGACATGACAGGACAAGACAAAATTCTTTATTTACGAGGATAATAGATAAGCACTGATGTGCTTTTTTACATCCAGTCCTCGCCCTGAGTAGGGTCAACAATGCAAAATAAGACGAGGCAATAAAAGAAGCATGCCAAAAGTGGCTAGAATAAAACTTAGATACGAAATAATAATAATAAAAAAAAAGAAATAAAAGAAAAAGTAAATGAGAGAGATAAGAGGGGGGGGGGACGCAGGAGCGAAAGGAGGCAGGGAAGGGCAAGAGAGAGAGAGAGAAGAGAGAGAGAGAGAGAGAGAGAGAGAGAGAGAGAGAGAGAGAGAGAGAGAGAGTTGCGACAGAGAGAACGACGACCGTCTAACCACAAGTGACAGTGGCTCACAGCTCCCAGCCATACTGGCCGGAGTGCTCAGTACTCCGAGCTTTGGAGCTCACTGGTCTTTCACCGGTGAATCAACCAGGAACTGGAAGCCAAACTGTCGCTTCTTGCTAGCAGAAGAATTGCCGATTCTTGCCGCTCCCTTCCTATGGACATCTCCTAGACATGCATTCAACGGATTCTACCAGCCATCGACACCACCAACGCCATATCTGTTGGAAAGGTAGTGGACATAAGTTTACAGATCATATCGCATCTGAAGAAAACACCATTGAAATGGGATAGTTCTCCAGACAGTATGACAATGACGAACTGGGGTAGTTCTCCAGACAGTATGACAATGACGAACTGGGGTAGTTCTCCAGACAGTATGACAATGACGAACTGGGGTAGTTCTCCAGACAGTATGACAATGACGAACTGGGGTAGTTCTCCAGACAGTATGACAATGATGAACTGGGGTAGTTCTCCAGACAGTATGACAATGATGAACTGGGGTAGTTCTCCAGACAGTATGACAATGATGAACTGGGGTAGTTCTCCAGACAGTATGACAATGATGAACTGGGGCAGTTCTCCAGACTATGACAATGACGAACTGGGGTAGTTCTCCAGACAGTATGACAATGATGAACTGGGGTAGTTCTCCAGACAGTATGACAATGAAGAACTGGGGTAGTTCTCCAGACAGTATGACAATGACAAACTGGGGTAGTTCTCCAGACAGTATGACAATGACGAACTGGGGTAGTTCTCCATACTGTGACAATGACGAACTGGGGTAGTTCTCCAGACAGTATGACAATGACGAACTGGGGTAGTTCTCCAGACAGTATGACAATGATGAACTGGGGTAGTTCTCCATACTGTGACAATGACAAACTGGGGTAGTTCTCCATACTGTGACAATGATGAACTGGGGTAGTTCTCCAGACAGTATGACAATGATGAACTGGGGTAGTTCTCCAGACAGTATGACAATGACGAACTGGGGTAGTTCTCCAGACAGTATGACAATGATGAACTGGGGTAGTTCTCCAGACAGTATGACAATGATGAACTGGGGTAGTTCTCCAGACAGTATGACAATGACGAACTGGGGTAGTTCTCCAGACAGTATGACAATGATGAACTGGGGTAGTTCTCCAGACAGTATGACAATGACAAACTGGGGTAGTTCTCCAGACAGTATGACAATGATGAAATGGGGTAGTTCTCCAGACAGTATGACAATGATGAACTGGGGTAGTTCTCCAAACTATGACAATGACGAACTGGGGTAGTTCTCCAGACAGTATGACAATGACGAACTGGGTAGTTCTCCAGACAGTATGACAATGACGAACTGGGGTAGTTCTCCAGACAGTATGACAATGACGAACTGGGGTAGTTCTCCAGACAGTATGACAATGACGAACTGGCGTAGTTCTCCAGACAGTATGACAATGACGAACTGGGGTAGTTCTCCAGACAGTATGACAATGACGAACTGGGGTAGTTCTCCATACTGTGTCCATGATCAGCTTGGGTAAGTTATCCAGTTTGTCAATTGTATAATTACTTGTCTTAGAACTACCCCAGTGTGTCACTGTCATACTTACCTGTTTGGTGAACTATTCCAGTTTGTCATCGTCATACTGTCTGGTGAACTATTCCAGTTTGTCACCATCATACTGTATGATGAACTACTCCAGTTTGTCATCGTCATACTGTCTGATGAACTGTTCCAGTTTGTCATCGTCATACTGTCTGATGAACTATTCCAGTTTGTCATCGTCATACTGTCTGATGAACTATTCCAGTTTGTCATCGTCATACTGTCTGATGAACTATTCCAGTTTATCATTGTCATACTGTCTAATGAACATTCCAGTTTGTCACCATCATACTGTCAGGTGAACTATTCCAGTTTGTCATCGTCATACTGTCTAATGAACTATTCCAGTTTGTCACCATCATACTGTCAGGTGAACTGTTCCAGTTTGTCACCGTCATACTGTCTGATGAATTGTTCCAGTTTGTCATCGTCATACTGTCTGATGAACTATTCCAGTTTATCATCGTCATACTGTCTGGTGAACTATTCCAGTTTGTCACCATCATACTGTCTGATGAACTATTCCAGTTTGTCATCGTCATACTGTCTAGTGAACTGTTCCAGTTTGTCATCGTCATACTGTCTGATGAACTATTCCAGTTTGTCATCGTCATACTGTCTGATGAACTATTCCAGTTTGTCATCGTCATACTGTCTGATGAACTATTCCAGTTTGTCATTGTCATACTGTCTGGTGAACTATTCCAGTTTATCATCGTCATACTGTCTGATGAACTATTCCAGTTTGTCACCATCATACTGTCAGGTGAACTGATTCCAGTTTGTCATCGTCATACTGTCTGATGAACTATTCCAGTTTGTCATCGTCATACTGTCTGATGAACTGCTCCAGTATGTCATCGTCATACCATCAGGTGAACTGTTCCAGTTTGTCATCGTCATACTGTCTGGTGAACTATTCAGTTTGTCACCATCATACTGTCAGGTGAACTGTTCCAGTTTGTCATCGTCATACTGTCTGATGAACTATTCCAGTTCATCATTGTCATACTGTCTGATGAAGTATTCCAGTTTGTCATCGTCATACTGTCTGATGAACTATTCCAGTTTGTCATTGTCATACTGTCTGATGAACTATTCCAGTTTGTCATCGTCATACGGTCAGGTGAACTGTTCCAGTTTGTCATCGTCATACTGTCTGATGAACTATTCCAGTTTGTCATCGTCATACTGTCTGATGAACTATTCCAGTTTGTCATCGTCATACTGTCTGATGAACTATTCCAGTTTGTCATTGTCATACTGTCTGATGAACTATTCCAGTTTGTCATCGTCATACTGTCTGATGAACTATTCCAGTTTGTCATCGTCATACTGTCTGATGAACTATTCCAGTTTGTCATCGTCATACTGTCTGATGAACTATTCCAGTTTGACATTGTCATACTTTCTGTTCATATATTCCAGTTTGCCATTGTCATTATTAACTGTCTGGTGAACTGTTCCAGTTTGTCATTGTCATACTGTCTGATGAACTATTCCAGTTTATCATCGTCATACTGTCTGATGAACTATTCCAGTTTGACATTGTCATACTGTCTGTTCATATATTCCAGTTTGCCATTGTCATTATTAACTGTCTGGTGAACTGTTCCAGTTTGACATTGTCATACTGTCTGGTGAACTATTCCAGTTTGTCATCGTCATACTGTCTGATGAACTATTCCAGTTTGTCATTGTCATACTGTCTGATGAACTACCCCAGTGTGTCATTGTCATACTTACCTGTTTGGCGAACTATTTCAGTTTGTGTTGACATATTGTTTGGTGAACTATTATAGTTTGTCATTGTCATACTGCCTGGTGAACTAGTTCAGTTTATCATTGTCATATTGTCTGGTGAACTATTATAGTTTGTCATCGTCATACTGTCTGGTGAACTATTATAGCTTGTCATTGTCTTACTTATCTGTCTGGTGAACTATTCCAGTTTGTCAGTGTTATACTTACTTTACACTTGATTGCATCTCAACT
>CM031597.1:123563457-123588457 GCA_018398815.1 Conus ventricosus | reverse complement strand
ACCACACCACAACACACACATGCGCCGCGCGCACACACGCACAACACACACACGCGCCCGCACACACACACACACACACACACACACACACACACACACACACACACACACACACACACACACACACACACACACACACACACGCACACACACACCTACGCACACACAAGCATGACACATCAACAGAGAGTGGACGCCAACTCCGTCAATGATGAAAATGAACATATAATGGAATTCACAGGTTATTACAGCATCTCTTGGATGTGACATCTTTTCATTATGTACACCTTGCTGCACCACGTGGTTTCTACCTGGATTTTTTTCACACATACAAACTCGACTCCCCACCCCCCACCCCCCACCCTACCCCCACCCCCACACAAATGCTGTAACCGTCTATTTTGTTCTTCTAATGTAATTGCATGATTCACTCACAATATGTGTTGATATAAACAAAGATCTAACTTTGTTTATTTATAGATACCAGGGAAATATCCATGACTGTGAGCTCGAAGAATATCTATCATCGCACGTCAAGTGAAGCCAGAATAGCTCAGTTGGTAGAGCGCTGGACTCGTAATCTTGGTGATCCTGGGGTTGCGGGTTCGAATCTCCGCCGGGCCGTGTAGTTGCAAGAGAATCTTTCCATCGGAGTTAACATTGGGTTTGACTCCATTTTCTGTTTCCCAATTAGTCCTTCGAATGAAACTATATACCGATGTTCCGTGTGTGAAAGCACGCATAACATCTTGCACACACGTAAAGTCCCATCACCAGCTTTCGGAAGAGAAGGCCAGTTTGGCTGTTGGTATGGATGACACGTTACACATAGCATGCACCCTGCGTGAGGAATTGAAAGAATGAAGGAAGTAAGGAAACTGAGTGAACGATATTGAATGATAATGACGGGATGACACAGGAAACGACTGAATGAAGCGCGGGCAGGCAGCTCTTCAGTTGGCACTATCCAGGTAGACAGCCCGTTGTGTACATAAGAGTGTGGATTGTCAGCGCCTGGAACCATTGGCAAGGCGCTTTATAAATGCTATGTTATTATTATCATTATCATATTGTTGTTATCATTGTTGTTGTTGTTGTTATTATTATTATTATTATTAATATTATCATTATCATCATCATCATCATCATCATCTCATTATTACTATTACTACTACTGCTACTACTACTCTGCTGCTGCTACTACTACCACTACTACTACTACTACTACAACTACAATGTTTACTATGAAGAAATCTATTCAACGCAGTGAGGCAAACTGAAATGATCTTCAGAGATCGTTAAACAAGTACAAGGAAAAAATCTCACCCGTGAAAACGCGATTAAAATGCTGGGGGTGTAAAATAGTGAAACAATTAAACTGGTAGATGTGATAATTAAGAATCATGGTGAAGTACAACTTTAAAAAACAAAACCAAAAAAAACAGAGATATCAAACTCCATAATTATTGGAGATTGCAACTAAAAAAAGTAATACATTTTGAAACAAGGAAATTACATGTCAACCAACATCAATGGCTAAAGATATTCCAAACAATAGTGAAACTATGAATCATACCTGAAACACATTTAAGGGGTAATATTGTTCCAGAGAATCATGAAATTATGCAAAACACGTTAACCACATTGTGCGGGTAAAGTTGTTCCAGAGATAAGCGAAACTATGAATCACACGTGAACCAAATTCAGCGGGTTAAGTAGTTCCAGAGAATAGTTAAATTGGATCACATGTGAACCAAGGTCAAAGGGTAAAGTTGTTCCCAAGAGGACTGAAACTCTGAATCATATGCAGACGAAGAAGTCTTCCCACAGGTAGTCACAATGGTGAATGCCTTGATCATGATCAGAATTCCCCTCGTTCACTGTACAGTGCAACAACCATTACAGTCAATGTGTTTATGATTACCAGAATTTCCTTCCATTCAGTGTTCAGTACCAGAACACAGCACAGCCGATAAATTGTTTGTTATCAAATATCCCCTCCCTTCGGTATGCACTGCCACAACACGCAGCACATTGCAACCCAGTCAGTGCATTGTCTATTCTCAGACATTCAACCGTTCAGTATATACACAAGATACAATACACAACAGTCAATGAATTATACATTATTTTATACCTACCACATCAGAATACAGCAACATCACAAGGCACAGCACACCACAGTAAAAAAATGAATTTTTTTTCTGAGATGTCCATGCCAGACATAGTAACAACACATGATACGACACGCACGCATGACACAGCACAGTACAACTCGCAAGGACACATGTCAATAGTCGGTACCGACAGGAGATTTTTACACATGCCTACAATCTTCACTCGTATGGTGTCGACCAGGAGTGGGTTATGATTCCCCCATTCTTCTTTTCGCTAGAATAGGTTTGCCTGGGCATTGATTGAAAAAAAGAAAAGAAATAGTGCTGAACAATTAAGTAGTGGGAGAAAACAAGTGCAGGCTAACAAAAAAAAAAAGGAAAGAAATAGAGCCGGACATATCGTGTATCCTTGTTTCATGCCTTGGGGTCAGTCAAAATATTCCGTTGTGCCAAAAGCCCATCTAACATGATTTTATGATTTTTGTATTTGTTTTGTGTTAGGTGACACCTTTTCCATTTCACGTCCCATTCATATGAAATGCATCCTGAGAGATGTATATTCACTGTCATATGCTGTCCGACGGTCGGTAAAGCTGGCTTCAAAGTTTGACTTTTGTGATATTTCTCAACCACCACATACAATGTGAGAATGTGATCAACAAACGAGAGAGAGAGAGAGAGAGAGAGAGAGAGAGGAGAGAGAGAGAGAGAGAGAGAGAGAGAGAAGACAGACAGACAGACAGACAGACAGAAGAGAAGAGACAGAGACAGAGACAGAGAGACAGACAGACAGACAGAGAGACAGACAGACAGACAGACAGACAAGGATCTCCAAAATGAATACCAAATAAAAAGTATATCTTAGCCTTGGGGACATCTCCAACAGAATGAAATACACGTCCTAGCCATGTACTATTCTGTAATACTGAATGAAATGCGTCTCCTAAACAGGGATAATTCTGTAATACTGAATGAAATGCGTCTCCTAAACAGGGATAATTTCTGTACTAACTGAATGAAAATGCGTCTCCTAAACAGGGATAATTCTGTAATACTGAATGAAATGCGTCTCCTAAACAGGGATAATTCTGCACTACTGAATGAAATGCGTCTCCTAAACAGGGATAATTCTGTAATACTGAATGAAATGCGTCTCCTAAACAGGGATAATTCTGTACTACTGGATGAAATGCATCTCCTAAACAGGGATAATTCTGTAATACTGAATGAAATGCGTCTCCTAAATAGGGATAATTCTGTACTACTGAATGAAATGCGTCTCCTAAACAGGGATAATTCTGTACTACTGGATGAAATGCGTCTCCTAAACAGGGATAATTCTGTACTACTGGATGAAATGCGTCTCCTAAACAGGGATAGTTCTGTACTACTGGATGAAATGCGTCTCCTAAACAGGGATAATTCTGTACTACTGAATGAAATGCGTCTCCTAAACAGGGATAATTCTGTACTACTGGATGAAATGCGTCTCCTAAACAGGGATAATTCTGTACTACTGGATGAAATGCGTCTCCTAAACAGGGATAATTCTGTACTACTGGATGAAATGTGTATCAAAGGCATACACAGCTTTATGATACTGGATGAAAATACATGTCCTGTGTAGGAACGGTTGTATAAAAGTGGATAATATACAAACACTTATCACAGACAGTTCTATAATGAATGAACGTCTTATACATGGACAGGGTTTTAATATTGGATGAATGAACGTCATAGACATGCACAGCTCTATATTACTGGATGAATGAACGTCTTAGACATGGACAGCTCTATAATACTAGATGAATGAACGTCATAGACATGGATAACTCTATAATACTGGATGAATGAACGTCTTAGACATGGACAGCTCTATATTACTGGATGAATGAACGTCTTAGACATGGATAGCTCTATAATACTGGATGAATGAACGTCATAGACATGGACAGGTCTATAATACTGGATGAATGAACGTCATAGACATGGACAGGTCTATAATACTGGATGAATAAACGTCATAGACATGGACAGCTCTATAATACTGTATGAATGAACGTCATAGACATGGACAGCTCTATAATACTGTATGAATGAACGTCATAGACATGGACAGCTCTATAATACTGGATGAATGAACGTCATAGACATGGACAGCTCTATAATACTGGATGAATGAACGTCTTAGACATGGATAGCTCTATAATACTGGATGAAATACGATATTTTATACAGACTTAAATGCACATCCTAGCTATGGACAATTCTGTAGTACTGGATCAAATACAATTGCTAACCAAGACAATTCTATAACTCTATGTAGATAAAATATATGTCATGGCAATGGACAATTCTATAACGCTGGATGAAATGCATGCCCCAGTCATGGACTGTTCTGCTATGATGGGTGAAATACCGGTCCTAAACGGAAGTTCTATAACATAGGACAACTCTCTGTCCTAGCAGGGGACAGCTCCATAATACTGGATAGAACACATATCCTAAGCATGGTCTGTTCTATAATACTGGATAGAACACATATCCTAAGCATGGTCTGTTCTATAATACTGGATAGAACACATATCCTAAGCATGGTCTGTTCC
This sequence comes from Conus ventricosus, assembly GCA_018398815.1. Classification (NCBI taxonomy): domain Eukaryota; kingdom Metazoa; phylum Mollusca; class Gastropoda; order Neogastropoda; family Conidae; genus Conus; species Conus ventricosus. The sequence goes on along the minus strand of CM031597.1, from coordinate 123,583,734 downwards.
ATAATACTGGATAGAACACACATCCTAAGCATGGTCTGTTCTATAATATTGGATAGAACACATATCCTGAGCATGGTCTGTTCTATAATACTGGGTGAAATGTATGTCTTAGATATGGAGAGCTCTGTAATAATGGATAGACTACATATTCTAGACATGGTCAGAATGATAATACTTGATGAAATGCATGTCTCAGACATAGAGAGCGCTATAGTAATGGATAGACGATATATCCTGGACACAGTAAGTCCTATAATACTGGATGAAATGCGTATCTGACACATGAAGAGCTCTACAATATTGAACAGTATACATATCTTAGATACGGAAAGTTTTATTTATAACATTAGATGAACTAGATGTCCAAATCATAGACAGATCTTTAGTACTGTTTTAAAAGACATGTCTTAGGCATGGGAGGTTAAATGATACTGGATGAAATATGTACTAGAAATGAACAGTTCTACATTACTGGATAAACTTAATCTCCTAGCTATGGACAGTGTTACAGTGCTAGATGATTTTTCAGTTAAATACTGAATGCAAGGCATACATCAACTGTCGATGGTCATCTTATACAGAATTACGCGTATGTACTGACTATGGAAGTTCTATAATACCAGATGAAATACATGTCCTAGACATAAAGAGTTTTGTGATACTGGATGAAATATCTGTAGAGCCATGGGCATTTCACAGTATTAGATGAAAGAAATGTTCTAGATATGAACAAGTCTATAATGTATGATGAGATGTCTGTTTTAGACACCGATAGTTACATAAGACTGGATGAAAAACATGTTTAGTCAAGGACAGTTCTTTAACAATTGATGGAATACATGTTTCAGCTCTAGATAGTTCTATAACATATGATCGAATGTATCATTTTGTCACAGTTTTATGATACTAGATTAAATGGTTATCCTTGTCACAGTTCTATAATGCTAGATTAAATGTTTATCCTTGTCACAGTTCTATAATGCTAGATTAAATGTTTATCCTTGTCACAGTTCTATAATGCTAGATTAAATGTTTATCCTTGTCACAGTTCTATAATGCTAGATTAAATGTTTATCCTTGTCACAGTTCTATAATGCTAGATTAAATGTTTATCCTTGTCACAGTTCTATAATGCTAGATTAAATGTTTATCCTTGTCACAGTTCTATAATGCTAGATTAAATGTTTATCCTTGTACAGTTCTATAATGCTAGATTAAATGTTTATCCTTGTCACAGTTCTATAATGCTAGATATAATGTTTATCCTTGTCACAGTTCTATAATGCTAGATTAAATGTTTATCCTTGTGTTTAAATGTTTTATGATACTAGATTAAATGTTTGTTACGGATGGTGTGTGTGCTGTGTGTATGACTGTCTGACTCTCACTTTCAAAAGTTTGGATGCGTGTAACGATTATTCCCTACACACACCCACACCACGCGAACACCGACAGCCAGGCAACACACAAGTTAAGTTTCTTTCTTTTATATGCTACCTGAACCATCAAAACATAAACACATATCGATATGATTCGGTACAAAATCAATACACACCACCACTAGCAAGGGCATTCAACAAACACAGGGAGCTTCAATCGTCACACTCAAAACGGACACACTGAATATTTCTCACCAGCACCGTCAGTAGTGTCCCAACAGACACAATCCACACAGCTGGCTGCGACGAGCCCAAGTCACAGTCTTCACACGGCAAGCAGAACCGTTCACGAATACAGTTCGAAGTCTCACAGGGTACACCCACACAGAAGATCACGAATACAGTTCGAAGTCCCACAGGGTACACCCACACAGAAGATCACGAATACAGTTTGAAGTCACACGGGGTACACCATCACAGAAGATCACGAATACAGTTCGAAGTCCCACAGAGTACACCCACACAGAAGATCACGAATACAGTTTGAAGTCCCACAGGGTACACCCTCACAGACGATCACGAATACAGTCCGAAGTCTCACAGAGTACACCTTCACAGAAGATCACAAATACAGTTTGAAGTCCCCACAGGGGACACCCTCACAGAAGATCACGAATACAGTTTGAAGTCCCACAGGGTACACCCTCACAGAAGATCACGAACAGAGTTTGAAGTCTCACAGGGTACACACACACACACAGAAGATCACGAGTACAGTTTGAAGTCCCCACAGGGGACACCCTCACAGAAGATCACGAGTACAGTTTGAAGTCCCACAGGGTACACCCTCACAGAAGATCACGAACAGAGTTTGAAGTCTCACAGGGTACACACACACACAGAAGATCACGAGTACAGTTTGAAGTCCCACAGGGTACACCCTCACAGAAGATCACGAGTACAGTTTGAAGTCCCACAGGGTACACCCTCACAGAAGATCACGAGTACAGTTTGAAGTCCCACAGGGTACACCCTCACAGAAGATCACGAGTACAGTTTGAAGTCCCACAGGGTACACCCACACAGAAGATCACAAGTACAGTTTGAAGTCCCACAGGGTACACCCTCACAGAAGATCACGAGTACAGTTTGAAGTCCCACAGGGTACACCCTCACAGAAGATTACGAGTACAGTTTGAAGTCCCACAGGGTACACCCTCACAGAAGATCACGAGTACAGTTTGAAGTCCCACAGGGTACACCCTCACAGAAGATCACGAGTACAGTTTGAAGTCCCACAGGGTACACCCTCACAGAAGATCACGAGTACAGTTTGAAGTCCCACAGGGTACACCCTCACAGAAGATCACGAGTACAGTTTGATGTCCAGCAGGGTACACCCTCACAGATCACGTCGGACTGCCGACCTGGCGGTCAGCCTCTCCACATCGTCTTGACGGAGAATCCTCAGGCCCTTTTGTACGTAATTCCACTACTGACCTGGCGGTCAGCCTCTCCACGTCGTCTTGACGGAGAATCCTCAGGCCCTTTTGTACGTAATTCCACTACTGACCTGGCGGTCAGCCTCTCCACGTCGTCTTGACGGAGAATCCTCAGGCCCTTTTGTACGTAATTCCACTACTGACCTGGCGGTCAGCCTCTCCACGTCGTCTTGAGGGAGACAGCGGCGGGGCACCGGCTGTACCTCCACACCCGGTGGTAATCAGTTCCAGGCCGGACTCAGGGGCCTCAACGTTTTCTTCTTTTTTTTTCGTCATGTTGTTATGTAATTTCACGTTGGTGTCACAATTTACGTTGACATCACGATGTTTATCCTAGTCAAAGTTCTATAGTACTGGATTAAATATCTATCCAAATCATAGTTCTGTAATATAGGTTGAAATGCTTGCCCTGCTCGTTAAATACTGGAACACTCGCTGAAAACTGAATGAAGTTTTTGTCTTAACCATAGACAGACTGGTCGGACGTGGAGGTAATGTATCAAGTAGTGGACGCTGAGTCAAAGCGATGGCAAAATTCCACGTTCTGGAACTTGTGTTTGATCTTTATTCATGAACAGTATATGACCAATTTATTCATGAACAGTATATGACCAATTTATTCATGAACAGTATATGACCAATTCATTCATAAACAGAAAATGACCAATAAATATTCATGAATAGTATCGGACCAATATTTATTCATGAACAGTATATGACCAATTTATTCATGAACAGTATATGACCAATTTATTCATGAACAGTATATGACCAACCTATTCATGAACAGTATATGACCAATTTATTCATAAGCAGTATATGACCAATTTATTCATGAACAGTATATGACCAATTTATTCATGAACAGTATATGACCAATTTATTCATGAGCAGTACATGACCAATTTATATTCATGAACAGTATATGACCAATTTATTCATGAGCAGTACATGACCAATTTATATTCATGAACAGAATATGACCAATTTATATTCATGAACAGTATATGACCAATTTATTCATGAACAGTATATGACCAATTTATTCATGAACAGTATATGACCAACTTATTCATGAACAGTACATGACCAATTTATTCATGAACAGTATATGACCAATTTATTCATGAACAGTATATGACCAAATTATGTTCATAGGCAGTATATGACCAATTTATTCATGAACAGTGTATGACCAATTTATTCATGAACAGTGTATGACCAATTTATTCATGAACAGTATATGACCAATTTATTCATAAACAGTATATGACCAAATCGAATTGCGAAAAAAAGCACAGGCAGCAAAGACATTGCAGTAACTGCACTTAGTCAGCACTTCACACAGAAGTCTGGAAGCGACCAGACGATCTAAAGTTTGTGAATGCCTACTTCGATTGTTCTGAGTGTCTGAAATTAACATAAAAAAAACTGAGGTAAAAACTGAAGGGTGCCTTTGATTTATGAATAATAATTGTCTCTATTCCACAGAAAATTTGACTGCCAATGACACAGCACAAAGTTCTCATGCGCTCAGACAGGACAGATGTAAGCAAAGGAACAGTCTGCAAGAGGCGGTGGTGAAAGCGTATCTGTACTTGCAGGACTCTGTTCTCTGTCGTGTGTAAAGATGACATTGCGTTTCACAAAATCCAACCTCTGTAATACGTTTGGTGAAGTTTGAGTCCCACAGACTCCACTCTGTATAGTATGTATGAAAGACGTTGTCGTTCACAAACTCCGTTTTGTGTAGTATGTTTGAGAGATTTTGACATTTACTCCCTCCTTTCTCTCTAACACGTTGGAAAGACTTCTTACAGGCTCCGTTTCTTTCCTGTCGTGTGCGTGTGCGTGCGGAAGACTGTGTATCACAGGTTCAACCCCCTGTATTGTGTATGGAAGACTTTGTGTCCAGACTTCATCCTCTGCAGTCCGTGAAGATTTGTATCTGACACACTCCATTCCCTATAGTGTCTGTGGAAGATTGTGTCTCCATGATTCTGTTCCATGTAGCGTATATGGGAGACTTGTATGGCCGTGGAAGACTTTGTCTCACAGACTCCATCATCTGTAGTGTGTGTAGAACTTTGTCTCACAGACTCCATCATCTGTAATGTGTGTGAACCTTGTCTAACAGACTCCATCATCTGTAGTGTGTGTGAACTTTTGTCTCACAGACTCCATCCTCTGTAGTGTGTGTGAACTTTTGTCTAACAGACTCCATCCTCTGTAGTGTGTGTGAACTTTTGTCTAACAGACTCCATCATCTGTAGTGTGTGTGAACTTTGTCTCACAGACTCCACCATCTGTAGTGTGTGTGTGAACTTTGTCTCACAGACTCCACCATCTGTAGTGTGTGTACACTTTGTCTCACAGACTCCACCATCTGTAGTGTGTGTGAACTTTGTCTAACAGACTCCATCATCTGTAGTGTGTGTGAAATTTGTCTCACAGACTCCAAACATCTGTAGTGTGTGTGAACTTTTGTCGAACAGACTCCATCATCTGTAGTGTGTGTGTGTGTGTGTGTGTGTGTGTGTGTGTGTGTGTGTGTGTGTGTGTGTGTGTGTGTGTGTGTGTGTGGTGTGTGTGAGAGTGTATGTGTTGTGTGTGTGTGTGTGTGTGTGTGTGTGTGTGTGTGTGTGTGTGTGTGTGTGTGTGAACTTTTGTCGAACAGACTCTATCATCTGTAATGTATGGGAACTTTTGTCTCACAGACTCCATCATCTGTAGTGTGTGTGAACTTTGTCTCACAGACTGCATCATCTGTAGTGTGTGTGAGCTTTTGTCTCACAGACTCGAACATCTGTAGCGTGTGTGAACTTTGTCTAACAGACTCCATCATCTGTAGTGTGTGTGAACTTTTGTCTCACAGACTCTATCATCTGTAGTGTGTGTGAACGTTTGTCTCACAGACTCTATCATCTGTAGTGTGTGTGAACTTTTCTCTCACAGACTCTATCATCTGTAGTGTGTGTGAACGTTTGATTCACAAACTCAAACATCTGTGGTAGTGTATGTGAGCTTTTGTTTCACAGACTCCATCATCTGTAGTGTGTGTGAACTTTGTCTCACAGACTCCATCCTCTGTAGTGTGTGTGTGAACTTTGTCTCACAGACTCCATCCTCTGCAGTGTGTGTGTGAACTTTATCTCAAAGACTCCATCATCTGTAGTGTGTGGGAACTTTGTCTCACAGACTCTATCATCTGTAGTGTGTGTGTGAACTTTGTCTCACAGACTCGATCCTCTGTAGTGTGTGTGAACTTTGTCTCACAGACTCCATCCTCTGTAGTGTGTGTGTGAACTTTGTCTCACAGACTCCATCCTCTGTGGTGTGTGTGTGAACTTTGTCTCACAGACTCCATCATCTGTAGTGTGTGAACCATGTCTAACAGACTCCATCATCTGCAGTGTGTGTGAACTTTGTCTCACAGACTCCATCATCTGCAGTGTGTGTGAACTTTGTCTCACAGACTCCATCATCTGTAGTGTGTGAACCATGTCTCACAGACTCCATCCTCTGTAGTGTGTGTGAACCATGTCTAACAGACTCCATCATCTGCAGTGTGTGTGAACTTTGTCTCACAGACTCCATCATCTGTAGTGTGTGAACCATGTCTCACAGACTCCATCCTCTGTAGTGTGTGTGAACTTTGTCTCACAGACTCCATCCTCTGTAGTGTGTTTCAACTTTGTCTCACAGACTCCATCCTCTGTAGTGTGTGTGAACTTTGTCTCACAGACTCCATCCTCTGCAGTGTGTGTGTGAACTTTGTCTCACAGACTCCATCCTCTGTAGTGTGTGTGAACTTTGTCTCACAGACTCCATCATCTGTAGTGTGTTTGTGAACTTTGTCTAACAGACTCCATCATCTGTAGTGTGTGTGAACTTTTGTCTCACAGACTCTATCATCTGTAGTGTGTGTGACCGTTTGTCTCACAGACTCTATCATCTGTAGTGTGTGTTAACTTTTCTCTCACAGACTCTATCATCTGTAGTGTGTGTGAACGTTTGATTCACAAACTCAAACATCTGTGGTGTGTTTGTGAACTTTTGTCCACAGACTCCATCGTCTGTAGTGTGTGAACTTTGTCTCACAGACTCCATCCTCTGCAGTGTGTGTGTGAACTTTGTCTCACAGACTCCATCCTCTGTAGTGTGTGTGAACGTTTGATTCACAAACTCAAACATCTGTGGTGTGTATGTGAACTTTTGTCTCACAGACTCCATCATCTGTAGTGTGTGTGAACTTTGTCTCACAGACTCCATCCTCTGTAGTGTGTGTGTGAACTTTGTCTCACAGACCCCATCCTCTGTAGTGTGTGTGAACTTTGTCTCACAGACTCCATCCTCTGTAGTGTGTGTGTGAACTTTGTCTCACAGACTCCATCCTCTATAGTGTGTGTGAACTTTGTCTCACAGATTCCATCATCTGTAGTGTGTGTGTGAACTTTGTCTAACAGACTCCATCCTCTGTAGTGTAAGTGAACTTTGTCTCACAGACTCCATCCTCTGTAGTGTGTGTGTGTGAACTTTGTCTCACAGACTCCATCATCTGTGGTGTGTGTGAACTTTGTCTCACAGACTCTATCATCTGTAGTGTGTGTGTGAACTGTGTCTCACAGACTCTATCATCTGTAGTGTGTGAACTTTGTCTAACAGACTCCATCATCTGTAGTGTGTGTGAACTTTGTCTCACAGACTCTATCATCTGTAGTGTGTGTGAACGTTTGTCTCACAGACTCCATCATCTGTAGTGTGTGTGAACTTCTTCTAACAGACTCCATCATCTGTAGTGTGTGTGAACTTTGTCTCATAGACTCCATCATCTGTAGTGTGTGAACTTTGTCTCACAGACTCCATCATCTGTAGTGTTGAACTTTGTCTAACAGACTCCATCATCTGTAGTGTGTGTGAACTTTGTCTCACAGACTCTATCATCTGTAGTGTGTGTGAATGTTTGTCTCACAGACTCTATCATCTGTAGTGTGTGTGAACTTCTTCTAACAGACTCCATCATCTGTAGTGTTTGTGAACTTTGTCTCACAGACTCTATCATCTGTAGTGTGTGTGAACTTTTTCTAACAGACTCTATCATCTGTAGTGTGTGTGAACTTTGTCTCACAGACTCCATCATCTGTAGTGTGTGTGAACTTTTGTCTCACAGACTCCATCATCTGTAGTGTGTGTGAACTTTGTCTAACAGACTCCATCATCTGTAGTGTGTGTGAACATTTTCTAACAGACTCCATCATCTGTAGTGTGTGTGAACTTTTTCTAACAGACTCCATCATCTGTAGTGTGTATAGAACTTTGTCTAACAGACTCCATCATCTGTGTGTGTATAGAATGTCTCACAGACTCCATCATCTGTAGTGTGTGTAGAACTTTGTCTCACAGACAACATTCTCTGTAGTGTATATGGAGAACTCAGCCTCACAGACTCCATTCTCTGTAGTGTATGTTAAGTCACGGACTTCATCATCTGTAGTATGTGTGGAGAACTGTCTCACATACTCAGTTCTCTGTCATGTGTGTAGAGAACTCTGTCTCACACACTCTGTCCTCTGCAGTGGGGAATTCAGTCTCACAGGCTTCATCCTTGTAGTTTCTGTTTCAGACTTTGCGTCTTAGAGGCTTCCTATTCTATGGCATTGTGTGCATGTGCCTCACAAATCGGACTCACTCTGACAAGACAATCCCTACTAGCAGATGATGTGTCGTATATTCCTGCTTTGCATTAATATGAGAATCTGTCGGTGTCGTGCGGTGTGTACAGTATTTTAACGTAGAATTTGCAGACACACTAAAGGAGTTCTTAAAACACAAGAGAGAGAGAGAGAGAGAGAGAGAGAGAGAGAGAGAGAGAGAGAGAGAGAGAGAGAGAGAGAGAGAGAGAAAGACAGACAGACAGACAGATAGATAGACAGGCAGACATACAGACAGACAGAGACACAGACAGACAGACAGACAGACGGACAGACAGACAGACAGACAGACAGACAGACAGACAGACAGACAGACAGACAGACAGACAGACAGACAGAGGGATTGACACAATGAGCTTTATAATGTGATCAGCAGTATAATGAGCTTTAACATGTGATCAAAACGATGCTTTACAACACACAAACCAGATTCAAGTTTTCAACGCAAAAAACAAAAAAGAGTGTGTTAATCAAAACACATAACCTCGTGACTGAGAATCACGGCATTCCCAAACGGCCTATGTCATGCAGCTCCATCATGGACAAAGGCGCCGCAGTGACACGCAATTACACTTCCACGCTCGACACCGAGAAGAGAGAGAGAGAGAGAGAGAGAGAGAGAGAGAGAGAGAGAGGAGAGAGAGAGAGAGAGAGAGAGAGAGAGAGAGAGCGAAGAGAGAAAACAACAATATCAAAGTCATCGACATGAAACCAAGGTTATCAGGAGGATGTCCAGTAAATCCAGTGAACAAAGTCTTCCTCCACCAAGGCTTTCATAGGCAGAATTGCAACATCCACGACCAACTCTATGGACATGTATCACTCAGTTGTTGGCAAAGAGCCGGGGGGAGGGGGGGGGGGGGTGTTGTTATAAACAAAGCTACTCCTGACAGAGTCCTAATGATGAACACAGCTGCAGCTACTGCCGAGGCGTTTCTGCCCACCAGCAAGCCGTCATCACCACGGCTCTGTATATAAAACCTGTCCATATGTTTTAGAGGGATAGACCTTTTTTTTCGGAGCGAATTGTGCAGTGACAGCGTTGGCTATTCCCGGAGGGACTGATGGCGAAGCTGAGAGGGACGAAGGAACTGGTGCTATGTGCTCTGCTCATTCTGATCGCATCAGCCGTTCAGGCTGCGAATATTCGCAGCACAGACAGTGAGCTTGCTCTTGGATTCGTTTCACTTCACTCCGCTCTCTGTGGAATCACGTTTCTTTGTCTGTCTGTCTGTCTGTCTGCCTGTCTGTCTGTCTCTCTCTCTCTCTTTCTGTCTCTCTCTGTCGCATGCACACACAAAAGCACGCGAGCGTATGCGCAAATGTACTCGCGCGCGAGCGCGCGTATGTGTGTGTGTGTGTGTGTGTGTGTGTCTCTCTCTCTCTCTCTCTCTCTCTCTCTCTCTCCTCTCTCTCTCTCTCTCTCTCTCTCTCTCTCCTCTTTTCAGGTTGCAGGTTACTGTTAAATGAAAGAACAGATAGATGGCACAGAAGCGCACTGGCAAGATTTCGAACAAGAACATTAGGTCTTTTTGCCAACAAAAAATGGTTTATGCTTGATACAACAACAGTAAAGACCTGTCCAGTCTGCAAAGCAAACGCCACAGAAGATGAAAATCACTTTTTATACCATTGTGATGCTTACCGACATATTCGCGGAAAATTTAGCTTGTTTCAGGTGCCTATTGTACAAAATTGCAATCTGCTTCATACATTGACACTTGAGAACGAATCGCTGATCAAATCCTTAGCAAGTTATATTGCCGAAGCTAGTAAAATCAGAAAAAAGTCACTTCCAAATTAATTTCCTCTTGTAAACATTTTTCTTTTTCTATTCAGTGTCTGGTGGTCATTGATTCTGTGACAATCAATGGTAATGTTTTACGAGATGCTGTTGTTTTGTGTTTTGCTTTTGTCCAACACAACTTTAGAACGTTGGACTTTGAGTGTGTGAGTGTGTACACAGATGTCTAAAAATTTTGACTTGTTGGGTAAATTTTGTTCAGAAATTGTTCTTTATATGGGTAATAAGTTCACGCCCCCATGTCATAACGGCTGTACAGGTATTGACATTAAAATATCATTGAGTCATTGAGTCTCTCTCTCTCTCTCTCTCTCTCTCTCTCTCTCTCTCTTTCTCTCCATTTCCCCATTTTGCTGCTGCTGCTGTTGCAGTTGTTGACAAAGATAACATTTGCCAATCAATAGAACATGAATTCATAAGAGTGATTTCAGCACCGATGATGTAGTTTTATATTTTGAAATCTATTTTCCACGTGGGTGATTAAATGTTTTCATGTGAAGTAATTTGATATTTTGTTGATATTTTGGAATGCATTTTGCACAAGATTGATGTGATGCTTTCATGTGAAGTAATTTGATAATTGGAATTATTTTCCACAAAATTTGATGTTCTCCAATGAAGACAAACATAACGTAGGTCATGAGGTGGATGCACATATACCCCATATCCTGTATAAACCAAACGGCAGTTTTTTGTTTGTTTCTTTCTTTCATTCTTTCTTTGTTTCTTTGGGGTTTTTTTGGTGTTCTTTTGCGTGTGTGTGTCTTCAACAACTGCTGCTGCATTTTGCTCACATTAGTAGTACAGAACAGAAAAATTGTCATTGAAAAAAAAAGTGCAGAAAATTGATAAACTACACTGACATGATGAAAATAATTCTTCTAACATAATGCATACAACACCAAATCATCTTGCTCAGCTAGACAACATTTGCCAGTTTATGATATTTTTGTCATGATGATGATGATGATGATGATGATGATGATGATGATGATGATGATGATGATGATCATCATCATCATCATCATCATCATTATCATCATTATCATCATCATCATCATCATCATCATCATCATCAACAACAACAACAACAACAACAGCGCCTGTCCTCGGTTAGAGCCCAAGCTCTAAGCGCTTTGCATTCAAGGCCATCATTTAAACAACCGACTGCCTACCTGGGTAGATCGGACTGAAGGCCTGCCTGCTGACGCTACATTCAATCGTTCCTCGTGTCATTCAGTCAATGTAAGTCGCTCAGCCTTTTTTCTTCCTTCATTCTTTCGAGTTTTCACGCGGATGCATGCTATGTGTAACATGTCATCCGAACCAACGGCCGAACTGGCCTTCTCTTCCGAAAGTTGGCGATAGGATTTCACGTGTGTGCAAGATGTTATGCGTGTGTTAACATACAGAACATCGGTTAAAATCTCATTCGAAGAAGTTCTGGGGAAATGGAATCAGAGCCAATGTTAACTTCGAGGGAAAAATCTCCTTGTACCGAAATCGAACCCACAATCCCAGGATCACCAGGATTACGAGTCGGGTGCTTCACCAGCTGAGCTATTCCGGTCCCACGTTGGACTTTGGCTTTTTCTTTGTTTCTGATGGTCAAATGTTGAAGGAATCACAACAGATCTTCCCAACTAGTTTAGCGATGAATTATGAATTGAACGTGTCTGGAGCAGCGGATCATATAAAAACTAGTGATAAATTTACAACACTAAAGACGAGAGATCCGTTTTCAGGGCGAAGTAAAAAAAAAAAAAAAAAAAAAGGCATGCTAAAGCACTTCCTATAAGTTTGGGTTCCAAGCAGGTGATCCTACTCGTGGTTCCAATGAACTCACTGACGCAGAATCGGCAGTGAAAGTGAACACACTCGTCAACTTTGAAATGATCTGAAATGAAGCACATTTCTCACTTCGTTGTCCACCTATAGGTCACAGCTAGTTACAATGAACTCAACAACACTGACAGGCTGCAAAATCCATGTTCTGCAAGAGCAGCAGTATCAATGTGGACAAAATCGAGCTTAACTCATTGGCTCCTGATATCTACCAGGCTCTATATTGTGACTCCTGATTGTCATCAGTCCTTTAAGCCAAGGTCAGTGGGGCACTACTTGAATTGGTAAATCTATTAAGACTACACAACAGTGCTTACTCCTCGTTCACAACGTCATTCTTACTTTCCTCCTTCTTTCCTTTGTTTCTTTGTTTCTCTACGTTTATTTACTTTCCTTCCACTTTGTCCAGACGAACGACGTAACGTTCCTTTGTTGATCTTTTCAAACAGGAAAACTACTCTATAGAGCCAGCTTTCTCAAGAAGAACCCAGTCGCTCCCAATAGTCATGACAGCTCATCTGTAAGTATGATTTTTGTTGAGGTTGTTTTCGTTTGTTTCTCAGTCTCATCTTCCGTGACTTCTCCGTGCTTATCCCTCCAACACCGCTCATTGCGGTCCCCCGCACACCACCGTTCTCCTGACCCAAAACATGTGGAACACCACCGTCCTCCTGACCCAAAACATGTGGAACACCACCGTCCTCCTGACCCAAAACATGTGGAACACCACTTTCTAAGGCTCGCATCAAGTTTGACTTGTACATTCACAGAAAGCTTAGTGGTGAGCTCCTCGCTCTGAAGGGCATCACCAGGTCATCCAACAACAACGCCAACCAACTCGTGGACACCGAAGTCTGACACAAGAACCCAGCACTGGGATAGAAGGAAGTAGTCAGGAACTGAGTCTGTTTCAGCGCAGGACATGAAAAGCCAAGGGACTTTGTTCGGAGAAGTGTGTAGGTGTGTGTGTGTGTGTGTGTGTTGTGTGTGTGTGAGTGGTGTGTGTGTGTGGGTGTGTGTGTGTGTGTGTGTGTGTGTGTGTGTGCGAGTGTGTGTGTGTGTGTGTGTGTGTGTGTGTGTGGTGTGTTGTGTGTGTGTGTGTGAGTGTGTGTGTGTGTGTGTGTGTGTGTGTGTGTGTGTGTGTGTGTGTGTGTGTGTGTGTGTGTGAAGAGTGTTCTGCACGATGTTTAGCTGCTGTCAGCACTTATGGGACTGACTTGGGTTATTTAGACAGTGCATCTGACCGATCGAATTGTTGACACCTGTTGACCGTCATTGTTTTCTTGAAGGGATCCTCAAGCATAGGCTCAAAGATTTTCCCCTTAATGTGATACTCAAGCATAGGCTCAAAGATTTCCCCCTTAATATGATATCATGCAGTGGGTTCATTGTCTGCTAATGCTGTTTTAGGGATTAAAATCTTCTCAGCCTAAACTAGGGATAAGTGTCTTTTCAGTCTCATGTTTGGGATTATAATCTTCACAGTCTTATGCTAGAGAAACTTATCAACCGTATGCTTCGGATTATCATCTCACTAGCTCATACCTAAGATTAACATCTTATCAGCGTGATTAACGCCGTATTCACTTCATATTATCGATTTAATCCCTGTCAACCTTGTGCCCTAAGTTAAGATCTCATCAGTGTATACTGTGGGTTAACATCCTGTCAGCTTCATTCTAACCAAGGCCTTTCTATCAACGGACACACATAAGCCACTAACCTGCAAGCTGGAATTCTGAAAACATGGAACTCGGAACAGGGCGAAGTTCAGGGATCATTTCATGACCTGCTGGAAACAATGTTTGTCTCTTTAGGTCAGCTTTTCCAGTGGCCTTATTCTAAGTGAAAGGACACAAACCCAGACTGTCTGCGTGTTTCTAAGTTGACAGATACTGTACGTGTTTGTCAGCTAGATCACAGAAAATGAGACAGACGCCTGTCTTCAACATGTCGTACACCTTCACCTGATGGTGTTGCAGGACGCAATGGGTGAGAAGCGAGGACGGTACATCATGTTGCTGAAATTCATCCAGGCTTTCCAGACAAAGAAGGAACGATTGCTGGTGGCCTTTTCAAACATAAAGTGCCTCAAAGCCGTCAACAACATGCTGGATCGCGTGCTCCAACTCCCCGAAAACATGACTGAGAGTAAGTAGCATCTGACTGAAAGCATCATCTGACTGAAAGCGTACTCTGATCAACAACATCATCTGACTGAAACATCTGACCGAAAATATCGTCTCACTTAAAAGTATCATCGACCAAAAATGAGGACCGCTTGACTGAGAATGAAGATCATCTCACATGATAAGTTTCATCTGATAAGAAGCGTTATCTGACTAACGCTTAGGACAATCTGAATGACAGCGAGATCATTTGACTAACAATGAGAATCATCTGACTGACCGTAAGGATTATCTGACTGACCGTAAGGATTATCTGACTGATAGTAACGATCATCTGACTGACCGTAACGATCGTCTGACTGGCAGTAAGGATCATCTGACTGACAGTAACGATCATCTCACTGACAGTAAGGATCATCTGACAGACAGTAAGGATCATCTGAGAGACAGTAAGGATCATCTGACTGACAGTAGCGATCATCTGACTGACAGTAACGATCATATGACTGACAGTAATGATCATCTGACTGGCAGTAACGATAAATCTGACTCACAGTAACGATCATATGACTGACAGTAACGATCATACGACTGACAGTAAGGATCATCTGACTGACAGTAGCGATCATATTACTGACAGTAACGATGATCTGACTGACAGTAATGAGAATCTGACTAACAGTAAGGATCATCTAACTGACAGTAAGGATTATCTGACTGACAGTAACGATCATCTGACGTTAAGAATTATCTTACTGATAGTAAAGATCATCTGACTCACTGTAAGGATCATCTGACTGACAGTAACGATCATCTGATTGACAGTAAGGATCATCTGACTGACAGTAAGGATCATCTGACTGACAGTAGCGATCATCTGACTGACAGTAAGGATCATCTGACTGACAGTAAGGATCATCTGACTGACAGTAAGGATCATCTGACTGACAGTAAGGATCATCTGACTGACAGTAACGACAGTAACGATCATACTGGACTGACAGTAAGAATCATCTGAACGACAGTAACGATCATCTGACTGATAGTAAGGATCATCTGACTGACAGTAACGATCATCTGAACGACAGTAACGATCATCTGGCTGTATGCCAGATCATCTGAGTGACAGAACCAATGATCATCTGAGTGACAGTATCAATGATCTGACTATAGTTAAGATCTGACTGACTATAGCTAAGTATCAAGGATCATCTGAGTGACAGTATCAATGATCTGACTATAGTTAAGATCATCTGTCTGCGCATCTGTGTGTCTGACGTCATCCACGTACCTGTCAGTTAAAGCCTGTCAGTTTACACACACCTGCACTCACACACTCACAAACACACTGCCTCATCATTTCCCCCGCTACTTGCTTTCTCCGCCTTCCACGGCTATTGTTGTCAATACCAGCACAGTCAACAATGTGTTATACACAAATACTACTTGCAATGCATCTGCACTTGGGATAGGTAAGTGAGTAAACGGATGTGCGTGCGCGCGCGCGCGCGTGTGTGCGTGTGTGCGTGCGTGTTGTTGTGTGTGTGTGTGTGTGTGTGTGTGTGTGTGTGTGTGTGTGTGTGTGTGTGTGTGTGTGTGTGTGTGTGTGTGTGTGTGTGTGTGTGTGTGTGCGTGCGTGTGCGTGTGGTGTGTGTGTGTGTTCGTTCGTGCGTATGTGTGTGTGTGGTGTGTGTGTGTGTGTGTGTGTTGTGTGTGTGTGTGTGTGTGTGTGTGTGTGTGTGTGTGTGTGTGTATGGTGTGTGTGTGTGTGTGTGGTGGTGTGTGTGTGTGTGTGTGTGTGTGTGTGTGTGTGTGTGTGTGTGTGTGTGTGTGTGTGTGTGTGTGTGTGTGTTGTGTGTGTGTGGTGTGTGTGTGTGTGTGTGTGTGTGGTGTGTGTGTGTGTGTGTGTGTGTGGTGTTTCGTCATCCCGTTTGTGTAAAATCTTGTCACAACAATGTAGTAGGCGGTGAACAGGTGTGAAGGAAATTGATGTCTATATCAGAGGTAATGCTGACAATCGCCACTTCCTTCTGCTCCATCGTTTAGCCCCCGGGGAGTGCCCACCTTCCCCCGCACCCTCTCCTCCTGCCCCCCCCCCCCCCCCCCCCCCCTCCCCGTCCCTTCCTTCTTTAAAAGATATTCTGAGTGCAGTTTATTTTCATACATTTGAGTAACGCCCCTCCCTCCCCTCCCCCCCCCACCCCCCTCCCCCCCCCCCCCCCCCCCCCCCCTCCCCCCCCCCCCCCCCCCCCCCCCCCCCCCCACCACCCTCCCTTCGCTCATGTTCGAAGCTCTCATTATCATTTCCAGTGTTGGGAGCAATGCAACGCTTTCAACGAAGAAGGCAGACAGTTAAGGAAGTGAAAGGAACAGTGAAAATAAAGAACGCATGAACAGCCGGAGATTAATGAAAGAGAAGCAAGAGAATGAATGAGTGAAGGAATGGATGGATGGTTGAAAAGGAAACTAAAGGTGAAAAATTACAGTTACTTTTGTTCAACATGCAGCACCTACAGAAACTGCTGTGAAAAAAAAAACCCAGTATGTTTTGCAACGATTACACTCTGACAGTTTTACATTAGAAAATTAAAACGTGGTTATCAGACAAGGAACATCATTAATACCATGCCACTGCTGGATGTAACAACCATCTTGTCAGTCACGATAATCACTCACGCTCCATGTACCTTCGTTAAGCATGCACTCACATATACCATTCTCTCTCCACACACACACACACACGCACGCACGCACGCACGCACGCACACGCACCACGCACGCACGCACACACACGCACGTATACCACAACCACACACAACACACACACAAAACACACAAGAAAGGGGGGGAGAGAGAGAGAGAGAGAGAGAGAGAGAGAGAGAGAGAGAGAGAGAGAGAGAGAGAGAGAGAGAGAGAGAGAGAGAGAGAGAGCATTTGGCATGAAATTTTTCTTCATTTTGTTTTCTTAAGAGAACTGAGTGCAGTCATTAGATTGTTGAAAACAAAAAGAAAAGGGAGGCAATCTGAATCCACTGCTTTTGATCATCTTCAGTCAGGTTGTACCACATACAGCCTGTCTAGGATCCCATCATGTATTGTGTACTGGGCTATTTACCTTTTGTGAGTGTTCACACCACGTTCGATGTGATAAGCCTTACGGTCGAGTTTACGAGCTAAAACCGTTATGCCTTCTACAGTGGGCTATAATGGGTGTGTGGCCATCTCTATGATTCTAAGTGCATAAAGGATGTGGGGTCATTTCTTTATTGGATGTTAATGGGTGTGTGGCCATTTCCAGTCTTCAAGATGTATTAATGGGTAAAGAGTCATTTCCGTTCCTCGATGGGTGTTAATGAGTGTGTGGCCATTTCCAGTCTTCAGTCTCTATGAATGTTTGAACAATTACTACCGTTCTTCAACGGGTGTTAAAGGGCGTTGGACAATTTCCAGTCTGAAGTCTGTGGTAATGGGCATCAGGTCCTTTCCATTCTTCAATGGGCATTAATGAATTTGTGACCATTTCCGGTCTTCAAAGGGTGTTGATGTTTGCGTCGACTCTGCTAGTCTCCACAGGTTGTTCAGGGGTTTGCAGGTATTCCAGTTTTCATTGGGTGCTGATAGATGTGTCTCCATTACCACTTCTCTAAAGCTAATAATAGGCGTTTTGCCGTTTCCAGCTTTGAGTCCTTCGAATGAGACTATAAACCGAGGTTCCGTGTGTGAACGCACGCACAACATCTTGCACACACGTCAAATCCCATCACCAACTTTCGGAGGAGTAGGCCAGTTTGGCTGTTGGTATGGATGACACGTTACACATAGCATGCACCCTGCGTGAGAAATGGAAAGAATGAAGTAAGTAAGGAAATTGAGTGATCGATATTGAACGATACTGACTGGATGACACGGGAAACGACTGAATGAAGCGCCAGCTGGCAGCTCTTCAGTCGGCACTACCCAGGTAGGCAGCCCGTTGTGTAAACGAACGTGGATTGTAAAGCGCTTAGAGCTTGGCCTCTAGCCGAGAATAGGCGCTATATAAGTATTCATTACTAATATTAATTAATTAATTTGAGTAAGTGTTAACGGGAATGCGGTTATTTCTCCCAGTGTGTGTCGAGTGTTCATGTGGCCAAACGACATCATTAGGAATATTTATCCAAGAACCAGCCGCCGTGGCGGAGTGGTTAGCGTCGCGGACTCCCGGCTGGGAGGTCGTGGGTTCGAATCCCATCAGAAGTCATGTGGGTTTTTCTGCCCCGACCGGCTCCTACCCAGAGTTGAGTTGCTGCGGACTCAGTTGGGAAGACTGGAACCACACAGTCGAGTTTCATCCACTTAATGGATGCGTCTCTGAGAGTGTTGCTCAAATTTCTTGACCAACACTGCAGGTGCCTGTATCTCTGGGGCCTGGTTGACGCCGGGATATATTATGAAAGGAAGCGTAGAGTACAGCCCTGTCATGTAGTCTCAGACCGAAATGGAAATCCGTAGCATCATCTTAATCATCCTCATTCTCATTGATCAGCATTAAAAAAAAATGTCTCAAATTCTGTGGCCCTTCATGCCCTACTCTCATGGTGACCTCAGTTTCGATGTCCTCTCCACGTCCGTGGCCTTGGTTTGGTTCCGTCGGGGTCACTGGTATCGGCGGGTCCATGGGGGCTGTCGTTGGACGGACGTGGTGGCGCCCTCCGGAGGGAGAGCTCACTCACGCCGGCTCCGCGACTAAGCAATTATTGTCGTCAGTAGGGGGCTTAGTAGGTGGTGTCCTGCGTATGTTAGATCAGAACAGGCGCCACTGAACACCATCGAAGTGACTCGGCAGCAGTGCAGTGTCTCCTCCGGTGGGTTGCCTCTTGACGACTTGACATTGACTGCTCCCTGTGGATTGCTGGTGCCGGGGCTGCGGCGGGGCCGACCGGGCTGTGGCTGTGGACGGGGTGTCGGAATGAGCAGCGTGGTGCACTGCCTCTGAGGTGGCGCAGAAGTTGGGACAGAAAAAAAAAAAATATCCAAGCACTGTGTATGCCATGTAGATGTTTTGAGGCTGGACTAACCTTAAAACAGACCATATGTCAGCTGTCACAGAATGCTAGCCCACCAATCACTTCATTTGTTTTAAAGGATCCCTACGGATGACGTCATTCCCATTCTAACAATGCATGGATCGATCCCCATCCTGACGTCAGATCGCAGGCTTGACCTTGACCCTATCCTTATACCACTTGCACTTTCCCAGAGAGTCTCATGTCATTCATTTTGATGTCGGCTTGGAACCATTTAGCGCGTATCTTAATGTGCATTTAAAAGAAGTGGCGGGGGGGGGGGGGGGGGGGGGGGGGGGGGGGGGGGCAAGGGAAAGAAGGAAGCAACTGTTAAACACAATACAAATAATCTGTATTTATATTCATCCAGTTGTGTCTGTCTCTAAATACTCTTAACTCTGTGTATGGCCTTAGCGAATCAATTATGGCGTGTTACCTGCACGGCGGAAGGTGCATTTGCGTCGATATGCTGGATTCTACGATTTTAAGGGCGGGCTTTACTTTTGCAGTCTCCGACACTTTCGCAGCCTTCAACACTTCCATGACTACAGATCCTACCACTGCAGCTCCCGCATCTGCAGCAGCACCTGTAACTGCAGCAGCGCCTGCAACTGCAGCAACTGCAACTGCAGCACCTGCAACTGCAGCTCCTGCAACTGCAGCTTCTGCACGCCGTCATCTGGTACCACGGCTGCAACTGCCCCTCCCACCGCTGCGGCACTGCAACTGCAGCTCAACCCGCCAAACGTGCAGAAAGTACCACCACATCATCTGCAACTGCAGGTCCTACCACCACATCATCTGCAACTGCGGGTCCTACCACCACATCGTCTGCGACTGCGGGTCCTACTACCACTTC
>CM031597.1:123555957-123558457 GCA_018398815.1 Conus ventricosus | reverse complement strand
GTGTGAGTGTTTGGAAATACAGACCAGCATTGTTTTGTGTTGATTTCAGTGGTGGTGTAGTCACCCTCATCGAGCCAAGCGAAATGTTCTCTTTCCATTTAGACAGTGAGTACGGTAAGGACAGATGTGAACTGAAATAGGCAAATTGTTTCTCTACTAGATATCTACTACTACTGTTACTGCTGCTGCTACTGGTACTACTAATAGTAGTGCTACTAGAGCTACTACTGTTGCTACTATTACTACTTCTGCTCTTGCTACTGCTACCACTACTACTGCTGCTGCTGCTGCTTCTACTGCTACCACTACTACTGTAACTGCTTCTACTACTACCATCTTTACCGCACGTTGTAAAGGACATTGTGGCTTCATTTGCATTGCTCACTTCACAAACACAACTTTGTCTCAGCAGCACCTCTGTATTTACTATGTCCGTTGCTTCTGAGACAGGCGAGCTTCAAAGGAGAGACAGGGGAAAAGCCCGCAAAAAGCAAACAATGTCACTTTTTTATATTACGTTTCTTTTACATGATGGAAAGGGATAAACCGCACATATTAATACAGAAAGAAAAGCCATAAAAACAATTTATTTCTGTTTCCGCCTTTTTTCCTTTTCCTTCCCCTCTCCCTAAACTCCTAAAAGAAAACGTGCACCGCCTGACGATCACCTGTATCCTGTCTTATTCCGGCCAGCCCACGACGAATCATTGGCAGGACAGCTCAGTGGACGTGGCAGGATGAGAAAGGGAATAATCTCACCAGCGACAGGGGCCCTCTTGGTGTCCATCATGGGATACCAGGGGCTTTTTTTGTCAGTCAGACAATCGTCAAGAGGAAAAGCTCAAACGAAACACGAGATGATTTTTCTGTCTCCTGTGTTTTCTAATCACGTCAACCCCGTTTTCCACTCTCACTCCATTTGCGTGCTGCCTTCTTTGTATGTGATAAGCAGGGGGTCCCACAAACCTTCTGAGTGTGTTCCTTTGATATATGCCCCATGTTCTGTTGCGTTGGCACGGTAATGCAAACCTAACACGAACGAGATGGGGGCCCTTTTGTTATATCCGAAGTCAGAGACACATGCTTTATTATGCATGCTGCTGCGCATTGGCTGTCGTTGCAACAAAATGCGGTATGAAGGAACGCGTTGACGCTATAGTTCTGTGCATACGGTCGACCACTCTCTTTTATTCCAAGTGTGGTGACTCTTTCTGGCCTATCACTATATATATATATATATTTATATATATATATATATATATATATAAAAAAAACTCGTGGAGAGCGTGGCAGCAGAGAGTCCTCAGAAGAGAAGCCCCTTCAAGCAAGTGTTTCGGCCCATATCTCCTGACACTCTGGGGGGGTTGAGCCACACCGGTTTAATGACTCCGGATGTCCCTCTGCTGCCCTTTTTTTTTTTTCCCCCATCTGGGACGAGCCATGGGGGATTCGAACCATGACCTCTGGAAATTGCTCATTTTCCATTAATGACTCGCGCTTTAACCACTGACCCACAGGGACCCCTGATATTTGTAGGGAATTAAAGCTTATGAAGTTCACTTTTGTTCCTCCTTGACCAGATCCAGCTTGAAACCTCTCTGCCGCTTCTGCCATTGCTTTCAGGGCTCTGTTTTTTTCCTTCCCTGAAAACTGAGAGCTGTTTCTGAGGCTGTATGCAGACTTTCCCTACAAACCCCCTAGCTCAATTTCTGCAGTGAGGACTTTGACCAGATACCCTTCTTCCTCAGGCTGTTTGCAGTCAGCATACTTTTCAGTCTTGTAGATTTGAGCTGCCTCCATTCTGTTTTCATATGGCACCGTGAGCTCGATCATGATCAGCTGCTTGGTTGACTTAGAGTGGACTACTTGTCTGGTTCATGCACTCTTGTGATGATCTCTGGGTGACTCTTCCTTTTGGGAGGTCTGCAGTGCACTCCCAGTCATCTGCCCGTCAGCAGACTCTGCCTGCATTTTTCGAGTGGCACTGTTGTTCTTGGCCATGATTTGCTCCCTCCTGCCGTGAAGAATGTTGCGGGTGCTTTTGGAGTCTGATTCGCCCTTTTGTGGTGTTGGTACTAGCCCAGACTACTTGTACAATCTCTTTGAGCACTTGGTTGTGCCTCCTTGTGTCCCTTCCTTGAGCCAGGGCTACTTTACATGAGCTTTAGAACATGTCCACTGTTTGTTTTTCATGGCAGAGGGGCATGCAGGATCGTTGTTTTCCCCACTTCCCCAGGTTTGCTTTGAGGGCAAAAGGTATATGCAGATCTGAGAATGAAGCTGATCTGAGAGGGGCCATGTGCAAATGTCATTCAAGTGAGACTTCTTTGGAGTGCATTCTCCCACGTTGTCCATTCCCCTTGCTGGCTCTGCGGGGACTGCTTTTTGGAGTCTTTTGAAATTTGGTCTTCTTCTTTTCTCATCTCCTGAATCATCATGTCTCTTTTGGCTTTTCCTTTGGCCTTTGACCACCATTCGTTTTGGTCACCCCCCGTCCCTT
>CM031597.1:123545957-123548457 GCA_018398815.1 Conus ventricosus | reverse complement strand
GCCACAGGGACAGCAGAGATCAGAGGATACACTGTGCGTATTTCCTGTCCCTAACACTGCTACCTTGCTGAACTGTGTCCCACCAGTGACGATAGGAATGTCCAACGATGGAGACAGCGCCACGTGCCTTCTTTCTGTACAACTGGTACCTTGTAGGAAGCACCGCAGAACACTGATGACAACGGTGATCACCGCAGTGAACGTGGCGGACATTTTCTGTCTGCCATACCAGTAATTTCTCGGAGCTATTGCCGGATAATGACGACGACAGCAACGAATGATAAGGATACTGGCACATATTTCCGGGTCTGTAATACCAACTTCTTGGACTATTGTACATTTGTAGTGTGAGGGTGACTATTAGTACAAATAAGTTATCGGCATTTCAATGCAGGAAATCTGTGCCCCTGTCACTATGGTGCCCCCTGACGTCATCATCATTCTCTAATATCTCCTACACGTTGGAGACACCTGTGCCACCCTCACTATGGTCCACCCTGACGTCATCTTTATTCTCTAATATCTTCAACAAATTATTAGCGTCACAGACGTGAAACCTGTGCCTCTGTCACCATGCTTCCCACTGTCGTCATCATCATTCTCTGTACCTCCTACTGAATATCAGTTTCCTCAGGCGGGACGCCTGTGCCACGGTCGTCATGGCTGTCATCAACATTCTGTCAAACTTTCCTGAAGTAACGACAGTACCAGGGACTGTAAGCTGTGCCACCGCCGAAATGTTCTGGTCGTCTGTGCACTACAGTCGCCTTCCACCCACTCTAGGCCTACATCTTCAGAGGTTCTGAGCCCGGGCCGTTCCCACAGCTAAGGTTCACATTAGATGAACGCAGCCAGGCAATCGAGTTTCATCTCGCTCATGAAATGAATTCTGAGGACAGTCGCCCTGATCCATATTACAGGCGTCAGCATTTGAAAGACCCGGTCGATGGCGGCATTCATGGTGGAACAAAGCGCAGTGTACATTACATTCTTACAGTTTCAGACTTTAATGGACCTGCATAGTGTCATTTTCACCATCCTCACTCATCACCACAAGCAGTGACCTCAGTGGCAAGAACTCCTCCACATCCAACCTGTAGTGATGTCGTGTCAAATTCTTCAGTATCGGAGAGCTGGATTGACGCCTTCTGGCATGGCATGCTCACTTACTGTGGATCCGTTACCAAACCATTGTTGTCGTCAGTAGGGCACACAGTAGATCGTTTCCTTAGTATCTAGGATCAATCAGGCACCCCTCAAATCATTCAACAGCAAGGCAGTGTCGCCTCTACTGGGTTGCCTTATGACGATCTGATGCTAATCGTTTTCTATGGACTGCCGATGCTGATACTACCACGGGGTGAATGGAAAAGCCGGAATGACCGGCTCGAGATACGAGTAAGGAAGAAGGGTGAAAAGGAAATAATAAATAAAGAAGTGGAATAGTTCAATAACACAGTGCCACGGTTCTCAACAGTAACGATGTTACTTTAGCACATAGGATGCACACACTACGACTGTTCGGTGCGGTGAGGATAGCACGCATTATGACAGCTCTTAACGACAGTTCCGGGCACATAATACAACATTAACACACACGATAACACACACCATGGATGATCTGAACAGCGAGGATAACTTTAACATGTATGACATGACACAGTACGACTGATCTCGGCGATTAAGACCAGTTTAACACACGTGATAAAACATAGTAAGACTGATCTCAACACTAAAGGCCAGTTTAACACACGTGATAAAACATAGTAAGACTGATCTCAACACTAAAGGCCAGTTTAACACACGTGATAAAACATAGTAAGACTGATCTCAACACTAAAGGCCAGTTTAACACACGTGATAAAACATAGTAAGACTGATCTCAACACTAAAGGCCAGTTTAACACACGTGATAAAACATAGTAAGACTGATCTCAACACTAAAGGCCAGTTTAACACACGTGATAAAACATAGTAAGACTGATCTCAACACTAAAGACCAGTTTAACACACGTGATAAAACATAGT
Source organism: Conus ventricosus (assembly GCA_018398815.1). Lineage (NCBI taxonomy): Eukaryota > Metazoa > Mollusca > Gastropoda > Neogastropoda > Conidae > Conus > Conus ventricosus. Next base: position 123,546,429 of record CM031597.1, on the reverse strand, counting down.
AAGACTGATCTCAACACTAAAGGCCAGTTTAACACACGTGATAAAAACATAGTAAGACTGATCTCAACACTAAAGACCAGTTTAACACACGTGATAAAACATAGTAAGACTGATCTCAACACTAAAGACCAGTTTAACACACGTGATAAAAAATAGTAAGACTGATCTCAACACTAAAGACCAGTTTAACACACATAACACATAGTAAGACTGATCTAAGCAATAAAAACCAGTTTAACAAACATGATAACACATACTAAGACTGATCTCAGCAATAAAGACCAGTGTAACACACATGATAACACATACTAAGACTGATCTCAGCAATAAAGACCAGTTTAACAAACATGATAACACATACTAAGACTGATCTCAGCAATATAAAGGCCAGTTTAATAACACACATGATTTAACATACATGATAACACATAGTAAGACTGATCTCAGCAATAAAGACCAGTTTAACATACAT
>CM031597.1:123538457-123543457 GCA_018398815.1 Conus ventricosus | reverse complement strand
AGAGAGAGAGAGAGAGAGAGACAGAGACAGACAGACAGACAGACAGACAGACAAACAGAGAAAGAAAGAAAGAGAGAGAGAGAGAGAGAGAGAGAGAGAGAGAGAGAGAGAGAGAGAGAGAGAGAGAGAGAGAGAGAGACAGACAGACAGACAGACAGAGAGCTTATCTTGTGCATGATCAATCCTGACCGGACCTCCACAACACAGCGAGACGATGCATCGTAAGTTGATCTAACCTGTACATTCTGACAATAACTCCGATGACACCTTTCATACTCACGTTCTTGATCCATGTCACATTCAAGTCTGACCTCTCTCCCTGGCCTTGTTTGCTTCTTTCGGTCAATCCTTCAAAGGTCTCTCACACACACTGAGCAGTTCAAACATGTCTTGCCTGTGTATGAGGGGTCGGTCACCGCATGAACAAGAAAGTCAGATGGATTTACTGATCGGGACGCTTTGAACACGGAGCACAAATCTTCTGTGTTTCACACTGTCTTCTTTTGCTTTGACCAGTCTTTTTAAGAACTGATTCGACCGGTTTAGAAATTCGACATACAGATTTCACTTATCTCCTGCCTTCTGGTTGGAAAGGTTGTGCCATTTCAGGCAGGAGTTTGGTCTGTGATGTACAATTCCAGACATTAAGTTATACAGCAAGGCTTCCATAACTCGGTCTGGTTCGTTTGATCTTCATAACTTGACACGCTGCCTCATGAGACCTTCAGTGACTTTGGTGTGCGGAAACGCGATATCTTAGGGGAGGGATGGGGAGTAGATTACACTGAACTTTCTCAGGGTATCAAAGGTCAATACGGCTAGCGAGGTGCTCCCCAGGAATACATCCCGACCGGCACAGCCTCGGACCATCACTAACCCCTACCTCAGGACAGCCCCTAGCTAACTTTAAAAGGACAGTTTGCACAGCTCCCTTCTGAATAACGCCAGGGAGGAAGCCTCGACCACCGGGGCTGGCAGAGCGTTCTAGACTGTGATGGTGGGCGGAATGAAGGTAATCTTTGAATGTGTTGGTCCTGACAGCGATCTGACGGAATGTGATATCGTGACTGGGTCTGGTTCTTGCAGGTGCTGGGAGAGGAGAGGGCAATAAAAGGAGAGCATGGGGGTGAGGGGTCGGAATATATTGACTGATAGTTCTGGTGGTTACGAAGAGGGGAACTCTAAACCGTGGTCAGTGTTCCACTGCTGATGTTGGGGCAGACGCCTGTACTCGGTTACTTCAGTAACCTGCAAGGCGGTGAGGGACGACTTGAACCTGCAACCTTCAAACGGTGTCGGCGATTGACACTGTGTCCATTGTGTACAAACAGCCTTCTTTCCCGCTGTGCACTTCGCCCCACATTGTGACAAGGCCAGGGTTCATCAGCTGCTGACTGGGATCTGGTTCAGAATGTCCCTATGGTGGCAGGTCGATTTCACGGGAGAAGCTGGTATAGTAGATACCCCCCCCCCCACCCCCCCACCTTCCACCCCCCAATTCTTCAGTGTTTGGTTGTGAAAAGGTGTTTTAAATGCAGAATTACATGCTGATAATTTTGTAGTTTATAGTAATCCAATCAGGTGGACTATTATTGTTCGGCAAAGGGAGATAATTTCGCCTTACAGAGGCCATTGCGTACCATTCAACAAGTGGCTGTAGTTTTCAGAAGTGGGTGGCTATTACATTGCATCTGGACTTAGCGCCAGAGAGATTAACGTTATATTTTCAACTGGAAAATTTTGTTTGAAGATACTGAAAAGAAGTAAACGAAGACAACAAAATCATAAAGGCTGCAAATTATAAGCTTGTATGTAAAGTTATTTGATTAAAGCTAATACTTCTGCATGAAGATTTATATAATTCTTTGCAAACATTGCTGAATACGTCGTATTCTTTTAATCCTACTGTGCAGAGCAATATTACTCTAATGTACTCCAATGTTGTGGAGATTAACTGGCATTCCTCATGTGAGACTGTTATGTTAACTGTATGAAAATTGATTACTCTTGGTTACATTTGAATCCAACAATACGCTTCGGTCTGTGCGATTTTGTCGTTGTTTCGCTTTGTTTTCACGTGGAGAGGGGGGGGGGGGGTGAAGTGCTGCCGGCCTAACGTAATGGGAGGTGTCCAACATGAATTAGATGTAAGGACGCCGAGAACAAAGATGATCCGTGCTGTGATCCCTTAATTCAGCTTAGCCGACACAGCTGAGCTTTAAATCGAGGTCTTTATCATAAATGGCATCAGGCGGTATCACCGGAAACACAAACATCATCATTAACGTCCATTTCCATTGCAGATTTTACAGTCTGTGTTCTGTCTTTTGCAATGCATGCCAGCTGTTAGGCTCGTCTGTTTCTTGGAAGGGTTATTGCTTAGAAATCATGACAGGATCTGTTTCTTGTGAGGACTGCTACTTAGAAATTATGTCAGGATCTAATTCTTGGAAGGGCTGTTACTTAGATATCATATCTCGATCTGTTTCTTGGAAGGATTGTTACTTTGAAATCGTGTTAGGATCTGTTTCTTGGAAAGGGCTGTTATTTAGAAATCGTGTTAGGATTTGTTTTTGGAAGGACTGTTACTTAGAAATCGTGTTAGGATCTGTGTTTTTGGAAGGACTGTTACTTAGAAATCGTGTTAGGATCTGTTTCTGTTAGATGGGTTCTTTCTTAGAAATCATGTCAGATCTTATGTCTCTTGCATGGGTTGTTACTCAGAAATCATGTCAGATCTTACGTCTCTTGAATGGGTTGTTACTCAGAAATCATGCGAGGTTCTTGTGTCCCTTTGAAGGGTTGTTACACTGAAATCATATTAGGATCTTCTGTCCTTTGGAGAGTTGCTACAAAAAATTATGCCAGAATCTTCTGTCCTTTGGACGGGTTGTTACACATAAATCATGTCAGGATCTTCTGTCATTGGACGGGTTGTTACATAGAAATCATGTCAGGATCTTCTGTCCCAGACGGCTTGTTACACTGAAATCATATCACGATCGTCTGTCCTTTGGACGGCTTGTTACACATAAATCAGATCAGGATCTTCTGTCCTTTGGATGGCTTGTTACATGGAAATCATGTCAGGATCTTCTGTCCTTTGGATGGCTTGTTACATTAAAATCATGTCCGGATCTTCTGTCTTTTGGACGGATTGTTACACATAAATCATGTCCGGATCTTCTGTCCTTTGGACGGGTTGTTACACATAAATCATGTCCGGATCTTCTGTCCTTTGGACGGCTTGTTACATTGAAATCATGTCAGGATCTTCAGTCTTTTGGACGGGTTGTTACACATAAATCATGTCCGGATCTTCTGTCCTTTGGACGGCTTGTAGTTTGAAAACACGACCGGCTTCCAGTTTCCCTTGAAAAGATTATTAGTGGGAATCATGTCAAGCTCTGAATCATCTCCGATTCTTCTGTCTGTTTGAAGAGTTGTCACTTGTCTGTCCACATATACCGCCCCCTCCCCACCCTTCCTTTCCCATCCCCCCCCCCCCACCCCCGCCATTGGCTGGGCTGTAAATATTATGACTTGAAGAGGCTCATCTGTCCTTAAGAAGGGTTGCTACTTGGAAATCATGCACGGCTCTTCTGTCTCTTTGGAGGGCCATTATTTCAAAATCACGTCAAACACTTCACTTTTTGGAAAGAGATGTTTGTTGGAAACCGTCAGTATGTCTTCTGCTTTTCGCCTTTTTGGCAAATAGAGGAACACACTATGAGGGTGATTTGTTTCTGTTTTCCAACCTCTCCACACCCCACGCCCCCCTCTTTGCCGTTTTTTTTCCTTTGTTGCTATTTTGTCTTCAGTTCTTTGTCTGTGGCTTTCATCTCACGCCACACCGCTGGATCCATACACGGTCACTTTGTGTCTTGCTGTATGGCAGCCCATATGCTGGAAGCTGTCTGTATTGGTGTTGCAGGAACTTACTGGTCTGATGATTCACTTCGATGATGTTCAGTGATGCCTGTCCACTGTTTCCAGAACACCGAGAGTCGGTCCATCTATGACGACGAGAACTGCCTTGTCACAAAGCCAGCGGGAGTGTGTGTCTCCCCTCTGGGTAAAGACTGCAGTCGCAGTCAGACTTTTGTCCGTGATGTCGGGGCCCAGCCTTCATGGCATGCTTGGCTCTTAAAGACCGAGTGACGTCACAATTGTGTAAAGCTACAGCCGCGTGCCGTGAACAGTCCTGCATAGGACTGTGAAGTGCAGGAGTTAACGTAGAGCCAGAGAGGTCACTAGGTCACCGGACGCCTCAGAGAGAATATCACTACGTTGGCCTCTTTTAATATTTTATTTACTTTATTTTTTTAACACATTCCACCGCGTTATTACTGATTTCACCACGTGCTTTGCGAACTATTTCACCACGTGCTTTACGAACTATTTCACCACGTGCTTTACGAATTATTTCACCACGTGCTTTACGAACTCTTTCTTTACGAACTATTTCACCACGTGCTTTACGAACTATTTCACCACGTGCTTTACGAACTATTCACCACGTGCTTTACGAACTATTTCACCACGTGCTTTACGAACTCTTTACACCACGTGCTTTACGAACTATTTCACCACGTGCTTTACGAACTCTTTCACCACGTGCTTTGCGACTGCCGTTGAGCTTGGGAGGCCTGGTGAAGTACCACAAGAGTAGCGCAAGAAGGTCACAGAATTCGAGCTGTTTGAATTGCAGTCTTAGTCACATGTACATGGCGAAAAGAAAAAGCATAAGGATTCCATGGCGCGTCAGTTCATTCTGACACTGTATCGAAGGTCTGTATAATCAATCTCTCTTTCATGAGACATTCTGTCGTCAACTAGACCGTAAGACAGAAATGGCATTTTCTGTATTTTGTTGTTGTTGTTGTTCTTTGCTTGCTTGTTGGTCTGCTGCCTCATTGTCCGTGCTATATCAGCAACATTCCTCCGTTATGACTCATTACAACAGCCCCTTGTACAGTCACACCTTCCAGTTCTTCAGA
>CM031597.1:123523457-123533457 GCA_018398815.1 Conus ventricosus | reverse complement strand
TGTAACCGAGATTCAGCCCTGACTTGGTATTTATAGTGTAGCCAGCTGTTTCGTTCTCACGCAAACAAGATACTATCGCAGATATATTACTCTAAGAATATGAAAATTTACGTATGATTCTTGCGGTAGATGAACGGACGACCAGCACTCAGTTCAAAAGAGATGGCGCAATAAAACGAAGAATGGCCAATGCCACGGCTTGTGAATCGCCTGAACTATACTTCGGCAGGCTCATATTGCAATTGTCACGAGCCCCATATGCACATCGGCGTTGATGAGATCGGACCTGCTTTTTAACATACGTAACATGTCACAACACACACCAGCACAACTAAAGTAAAAAGTGAGGCTAAGTTAGGCTGTGATTTTTCCAGACCACGATATCTCTTCTCGCATCTGTCCCGTTTTTCTTTATTCACATCGTTCACTCACTTACTTATGTAGCTCAGCCTTACACATTGCAGAAGCCTCATGGTCTGGCGAATGTATGAAACCCAACAATAGACAGAGTGTGACCACAGACAAACTCCAGTATATACTATTTCCATGTATATCTATATATAAAAAACAATTATTGCAATTATGATTTCAAATGCAGATCCTTTTGTGATAATTCAAAAAGGGAAATTAAAACTGGAAACTCCAAGCGTAGATAGGGAAGAATATATGTATCTTAAACAATACTTGAAAACAAAAAACAACGCAACAACCTAACTAATAGATAGACAATCACTTAAACGTTAACCAGCGTTGTTACCGCGGACCAAACGTAAAAATGGCATCTGTTCCAAACAAGGCTACTATATGTAACGAGCGTACTTCACACAAAATTTTTTGCAGCTTGGCTGGAGGCTTGAAGATTCAATCCTTTGCTGCTCCAATTGGTAGAGACTTAACTTTGTCACAGTGTCCCGCATTCCTCCCACGTGCTGGTCTGCAAGCAGACCGTCCAAAGATCAACAATAGGTCTCAGCTGTCCAAGTAAAAAACAACCACCATGTCTGAATTCAATCACACACTGAGTCCCTTTAAAGAAAGACATACATTAACTGTATCAGGAAAAACACTCATAAGAACAAATACTATTTTACGAGGGTAGGTCAGTGAAGCACAAAAAGTGCCCACGAATGAAGCTTATTAAAACAATTACATAGTCCATCCAAAATATACGAGACTTCTAAAATGCTCCATCTTCCCAAACAACTGCGCTCTCATAATTCCGTGAATGTAGTGAAACTGTACGACAGACGGGAACAAATTATTCAGTGTCACGTCAAACGTGTATATCGTCCAGGATGGTGAAAGCCTCTGTCTTAGCGTGATGGAACAATACGTTAGTGCCATCAAGGCTCACCAAAGATCTGTCTATGTGTTGTACAGACTCCATGTGATTAATCAGTAAGGTGGTCAAAGGTTGTAGAGTGCCCAACACTATACGTTACAAATAAATACCTAGTTATCTGGTGAAGTGTGGAAACAGAACTGTGATGCCAAGGTTTATGTCATGTGTGCTAATCAATGTTGGATTTACAGTGATTTAGAGTGGATGGCACGGAGTGATTATTTCTGGAGGGGCTGGGGATCAGAATGAAGATGGTAGGAGGATAGGGGCGTGTAGGGTGGGAGAAAGAGAGAGAAGATAGATAAATGAGAGAGCAGAGAGAGGAGTAGAAGAGATGGAGAGAGTATAAGAAGAGAATAGAGAGGAGAGAGAGGAAGAGGATTACAAACATGGAAAAACTTGTATTGTTATTAAAGTTATGTTATAGCTTTTAATAGTTGGGGTGGGTGGACTTTTTTCAACCGCACAGAAATAGAGGATGAGTTTATTTTAAGGAGGGCCTAGGGGGGGGGGGGGTAGGTCCACTTTCTTTGATGGAGACACGAGTAACCAGTGAAAGACATGACTAGCAAAAAGCATATGGGGGGGGGGGGGTGGGGTTTGGGTGTTGTGGTATGTGGGGGGTTTTTGGTTGAGTGAGAGGTTGGCAATCCCTGGTCCCTGGTCACCTCAAGATGACCCTGCGTGCATTTGATACGTGGCAGTGCGCCGCGTTTTAAAGCATTAGCGATGACTGGAGAATTCTGACAGTATGGTTTTAAAAGGCATAGATCCGCGAGCATTACAAAGAACATGATGACTTCATTGCTGTATACGGAACGAATACCAGCTCTTCAAAATGGCCGTGTATGATCAAACTATTGATAACTGACAACATTTATCTATAGCGCCCATATCTAACAACGATGTACGCTATTTGAAACCAAAAATGCTTCTAGCGTTCGTAAAGCATACCACTTATGCCCTCCCACCGAACAGTCTCTCTCTCTTCACTCTCTTCATCTCTCTATCTTCAGTCTCTCTCTCACTTCCAGACTCGTCTATCTCTCTCCTCTCTCGCTCGTCTCTCTCTCTACGTCTCTCTCCACTCTCACACACACAACACACACACACTCACACACACAACACACACACACACAGACACGCACCGCAGACAGCACGCAACGCACACGGCACGGCGAACAGCACGCACTGCACGCACAGCGACTGCATCGCACACAACACACACACACACACACACACAAACTGCATAACGCAGATAATACACTCATTCGATACACATTTACAGACAACATATTTTGTTCAATATATTCAGGCTGTATTCTGCAACTGCGACTTTCAGCAGATAAAGTATTAAATGCCGACTTGAAATTCCGAGGAAAGGTTCATTGACACAGAAAGTGAAAGGTGATTCTGCCAGCCGAAAATAGAATGGTACCTTGATCGAACCGTGCTGCTTTCGGTCACATGAACCATATAAAGAATAATCGGACAAAAGAAAAAGCGAATGGGAACATATCAGAATGTCATTTTCTCGGAGAGGCCATAAACAAGCACTTCTGTATCGATAATCATGTTGCATAGAAAGTAATTTATATTGAATCCAACGCACTATACTTTGAGCCATCGTAAAATTCATCTGATGCTGATTTGTCGTTTTGGCTTCGTGAGTAAATATGGGGGAAGCTGAAGTTTGAAAGACGTAGTAAAGTGAGGCCAGAGTTACACTGGAGCAGGTTCATCAAGTAACAGGAGCAAAACAATAATCCAATCTTGGAGACCGGGATATGCAGGAAGATTAAAATAAAGTTTTGTAATTCAGGCCCATGTGATGTTACCAGAGAATAATCAGAATCTCGAAACAGGGCTAAGGTCACGAACACATGGCATGGACGAGTGACAACAGTGAACCGAGGACCGGACAGACGCATGAAGATCCGTAAGTCTTGAACCGAAGCCTTCTAAACCGGACAGCCACTGAATAAATACCGTAATACAATATTTTACATCAATCAATTGTTACAATAATCCTTAAAAATGTCATATCACTAGACCCAAGTAATTCGTCAACGAGGCTGAACCAGAACGACAATATGAAAGCGTGGAACCCGGTAACAATAACCTCTGGCCTGAAGAAATCGCCCTGTGAAAAAATATAGTTGAATATCCTCTGTCCACGACCGTTGTCAGTGGCCCATTTCCAACGTACCACAGTGTCAATAGAACAATTGTGAATACTTTATGATACGTATTGACGGACGAACGACGAACGTACCGCTGACGATGACGATGATAATGAGATGAACTGATGACGATGATGAATAGATGATAGTCATGAGATGGTGAGAGTGATTGTATGAAGATATGATGATGATGATGCTATGATGAAAGATGAATGCTGTGAAGATGATAGGATTATTATTAGTTGAATGAAGATGATGATAGACGATTGAACATTGGTGAATGATGATGAGGAAGATGGTGAATGAGAGCGTAATGGACGAAGCGATTTGATCCCTGTTGCCAGCTTATGCAAGGTAACAGACTGTGGTCACAGTCTCCGCTTTTTACCACACCTCCAGTAAGAGGTGGAACAAGTCGAATAAGAAGTTGTGACCAGCAGTAAGAAGGGTGGTACAAGAAAAGTAAGCGGCAGGTAGGGTACCCAAGAAAGTAAGCAAGGGTGGACAAGAAGTAAGAAGGGTGGACAAGAAGTAAGAGAAGGTGGACAAGAAGTAAGAAAGGGTGGACACGAAGAAGTAAGAATGAGAAGGAATCAAAGAAGTAAGAAGGGTGGATGGGGGGGTGGGGGGGGAGGGGGTGTGGGGGGGGGGCAAGAAGTAAGAAAGGTGGACAGACAGTAAAGAAAGGTGCAAGAAGTAAGAAGGTGGACAAGACGTAAGAAGGTGGACAGAAGTAAGAAGGGTGGACAAGAGAAGTAAACGGGTGACAAGAAATAAGAAGGGTGGACAAAAAGTAAAAAGGTGGACGAAGAATAACAAGTGACAAGATAGACGAATCTCGAATATTATCAGCTCTTCACAGAGAAATGTATACATAAAAGAGTGATCACTTTTGATAAATTAATCTACAGATTTTATGAAAAGCTATTGCGGAAGGGTTATAAGGGCATGAAGGGTTAAAGGGCAAGCAACGTAGCTACACAAGCAATATATATATAAATATATATATATATAATTTATATATACTATATATATATAATAATAATATAATAATATATAATATATATATGTATATGTGTGTGTGTATGAGTATGAGAGAGAGAGAGAAAGACATGAGGGAGAGAGAGAGAGAGAGCAGAGAGAGAGAAGAGTGAGCGGAGAGAGATAGTGTTGTGTGCGTGCGTGCGTAGCATGCGTGCGTGCGTGGTGTGGTTGGAGTGTGTGTGTGGTGAAAATACATTTTTCAAAATTAAAAACAATATCTGTAGAAGATTCTGGTGATGTACCTGAAAAGACACGCAGATCCTGGAACCAAGTCGAACCCTCAGCACAGCAGTCCGAGAAGAGTGCCGCAGCCACACCAGTGAGAAACCCATTCTGATAGTCGGGGCTACCTGTCGTCCGACTAGAAGACAGAATTCAACCTTCCCTCTCATCCCACGGAATGTCACCGAGATACAGCCTGACTTGGTATTTATAGGTAGCCAGCTGTTTCGTTCTCACCAAACAAGATACTTTCCAATATATTTACTCTAAAATATAAAAATTTACGAATGATTCTCATGCGGTAAGAATGAACGGACGACAGCACTCATTCAAAAGAGATGGCGCAAATAAAACGAAGGAAATGGGCCATATCCTCGGCGTTGTGGAGAACGCGACCTGAACTGATACTGTCGGGAGGCGTCATTTGCCAATTTGTCACGAGCTGCACCTACATTGACCGGATGGGCACATTGCTGCATGAAATATGGCAGCAGTTATCTTTTTGGAGGGTTGTTTGCATCGGACCTGCATGTGGCCATCATTTTTCTCCCACAAAAACAAAACACATACTAAACATGGTGACCCCCGCCCAGCAGCCCCTGGCAATAAATGTTTGCATCGGAACTCAGCGGAGATGACAGACGGCCCATGATATTCTGAGAGAACTGGTGAGAGGTTGCACAGGAAAGGGTGGTCCACCGTAACTCATCATGAAATCCCTAGAGCATTCTACGTGGACACAGTGAGGGGTGGATACCTACAGTGATCCCAGTTCAAGACCATCCAACTGGGCACCCATTGAGGCTGGTGACTTGCACTTCACCAAGAATCCCACTCCAGACAGTTCCTACCAGGTAGTGGAAGGGGAACATAGACTGCCTCAACAGGGCGTGGAGAGGCGGGAATATAAACTGTTCTAACCAGGCAGTTTGAGGGGGAGCAAAGACTTCTACAAGGGCAATAAGAAGGGGAACATAGCTGTTCTACAGGGCAATAAAGAGGTGGAACATAGCCGTATTCTACAGGGCAATAAAGAGGGGAACATAGACGTTCTACAGGGCAATAAAGAGGGAAACATAGATTGTTCCAACGAGGCAATAAGAGGGGAACAATCAACACACACAGTATTTTCTACAGGGCATAAAGAGGAGGAAGCATAACACTGTTCTACTAGGAAATTAAAGAGAAGACCATAGACTGACCTACAGGGCATGTTAGAGGGAGCGTTAGACTGTTCTACAGGGTAGTTATAAAGGGGGGAACATAGACTATCAACCTGGCAAATAAAGAAGGAAACAATAGGCTGTTTCTACAGGCAGTAAAGAGGGGAACAAACACTGTTCTACAGAGGCAATAAAGAGAGGATACAAAGACTGTTCAACAGGCATGTATAGGGGAACATGGAGTGTTCTACAAGGGAATAAGAGGGGGAACATAGACCAGTTCTACTGGCAATAAATGAGGTGAACATAACTGTTTCTACTACAGGCAATAAAGAGAGGAAAAAGACACGCCACAGGGCAGTGGAAGGGGGGAACATAGATCTGTTCTACAGGGCAAGTGGAAGGGAACATAAAGACTGTTTCTAACAGGCAATGGAGGAAAAAAAGACTTTTCTAACAGGGCAGTGGAGGGAACATAGACAGTTCTACAGGGCAGTTGGAGTGGGGGAATATAGACTGTTCTACAGGGCAGTGGAAGGGTGAAACAGAGACTGTTTAACAGGGCAGTTGGATGGGGAACATAGACTGTTCTAACAGTGCAGTGGAGGGAGAATATAGACAGTTCTACAGGGCAGTGGAAGGAGGGAACATAGACTGTTCTACAGGGCAGTGGAGGGAACATAACTGTTCTACAGGGCAGTGGAGGGCAACATAGACTATTCTGCAGGGCAGTGGAAGGGAACAACAGACTGTTCTACTACAGGGCCGTGGAGGGGAACATAACTGGTCTACAGGCAGTAAGGGCAACATAACAGTGCTACAAGGGGCAGTGGAGGGTAACATAGACTGATCTACAGGGCAGTGGAAGGGGAATAATAACAGTTCTACAGGGCATGGAGGTTGAACATAGACTATTCTACAGGCCAGTGAGGGGGAATATAGACATTTCTACAGGGCAAAGGAGGGTAGAATATAAGACTTATCTACAGGCAGTGAAAGGGCAACATAGACTGTTCTACAGGTAGTGGAAGCGAATATATGACTGTTCCTACAGGGCAGTGGAGGTACAATTAGATCAGTTTCAACAGGGCATGGAGGGGGAATATAGACTGTTACTAGCAGTGTCAGATGAGGGGGTACAATAGACTGTTCTAACAGGCAGAGTAGGGGGTACAATAAACTGTCTACAGGGCAGTGGAGGGGTAACATAGACAGTTCTAACAGGCCAGTGGAAGTGAACAATAGACAGTTTATACTACAGGGCAGTGGAGAGGGTGAAGCATATACTGTTCAACAAGGCAGTGGAGGGGTAACATAGACTTTTCTATAGGGCAGTGGAGGGAACATAGACTGATTCTAACAGGTCAAGTTGGTGGGGAACCTAGAATGTTCTACAGGGCAGTGGAGGGGAAGTATAGACTTTCTACAGTGCAGTGGAGGGGGAAACATAGATGATCTACATGGCAGTGGAGGGTAACATAAGACTGTTCTACAGGGCAGTGTAAGGGGAACATAGACTGTTCCTACAGGCATTGAGGGGGAACATAGACTGGTACTACCAGGGCAGTGGAGGGGTAACATAGACAGTTTCTACAGGCAGTTGTAGGGGAACATAGACTAGGTATCTAACAGGCAGTGGAGTGGGGGTAATATAGACTGCGTTCAAACCAGGGCAGTGGATTGGGAAACACAACTGTTCTACAGGGCAGTAGAGGGGGGTAACATAGACGTTTTAACCCAGGCAGTGGAGCTGTAACAAAGCCTGTTCTACATCAGGTTGGAGGGGGAACATAGACAGTTTCTACAGGGCAGTAAAGGGGGGAACATATACTGTTCTACATGGCAGTGTGAGGGGGACATAGACTGTTCTACAGGGCAGTGGCGGGAACATAGAATGTACTACATTAAGGCACGTAAAGGGGGAACATAGATTTTCTACACGGCAGTCGAGGGAACAATAGACCTGTTCTACAGGGCAGTGGAGGGAAATATAGACTGTTCTACAGGCATGAGAGGAACATAGACTGTTCTTACAGGGCAGTGAGGGGAAAATAGACTGTTCTAATGGCATGGAGGTTGAACATAGACTGTTTTAAACAGGGCAGTGGAGGGGAACAAAGACTGTTCTACAGTGCAGTGGATGGGGGAATATAGACTGTTCTAACAGGCAGAGGAAGGGGAACAAGACTTGAACTACAGTCAGTAGAGTGGGAACATTAGACTGTTCTACAGGGCAGAGTGGAGGCAACATAGAACTATTCTGGCATGCATGGAAGGGGTACAAAGACGTCTACAGGCTGTGGAGGGGAACATAGACTGTATTCTACAGGTCAGTATAGGGGAACATAGCCCTGTTCTACATGCAGTGGAGGGGAAACATTGACTGTTTCTACAGGCAGTTGGAAGGCGAACTTAGACAGTTTCTACAGGTGCAGGGGAAGGAACATACAGTTCTACAGGGGCAAGTGGAAGGGGAACAATGACTGTATCAACAGGCAGTGGAAGGTAAATATAGAACAGTTTCTACAGGGCAGTGGAGGTGGAACATAGGACGTACTACAGGCATGGAGGGGGAATATAGACTGATCTACAGGCATGGAAGTGAATAACGACTGTTCTACAGGGCAGTGAAAGGGGAACAAAGACAGAATCTATCAGGGCCAGTGAAGGTAAAAAGCAAGACCAGTACTACAATGCAGTGGGAGGGGGTACAATAGACCTGATCAACAGGGCAGTGGAGGGGGTAATAAAGACTGTTCTACGGGCAGTGGATGGGGTACAATACGACTACGTTCTACAAGGGCATGGAGTGGGTACACAAACTGTTACTACAGGCGTGAGGGGAACAAAGACTGTTCTACAGGGCAGTTGAAGAGTGAACTAGACAGATTCAACAGGTCAGTGGAGGAGGAACAAGAACAGTTCTACAGGGGCAGTCTGGAGGGGTAAACAAGACTGTACTACAGGGCATGGAGGGAACATAGACTGTTCTACAGGGCATGTAGGGGGAACATATGAATTTCTCAACAGGGCTGTGGAGGGGAATATAGACTGTTGTACAGGGCAGTGAGGGGAAACAAAGACTGTTCTACAGGGCATGGAGGGTACCTAGACTTTCACAGGCATGGAGGGAACAAAGACTGTTCACAAGGGCATGAGGGGAACATAGTAATGTTCTACAAGTGCCGCAGGGAGTGGGAAAATAGCCTGTTCTACAGGCATGGAGGGGAACAAAGACCTGTATTCAAACAGTGCAGTGGAGGGGAACATAGAATGTTCACCAGGGCAGTGGAGGGGGAAATATAAAGTTCTAAGCAGAGGGAGGGGAAACAAAGACTGTTCTCAGGGCAGTGGAGGGAGGGAATATTAGACAGTTTCAACAGGACATTGAGGGGGTAACAGAGACTGTTCTACAGGGCAGTAGGAAGGGAACAAGACTGTTCTACTGTGCAAGAGGGGGAACATAGACTGTTCTACAGGGCAGTGGAAGGCGGGAACAAGACCTGTTTATCTACAGGGCATTGGGAACGGGGGAACATGAGATGAACTCCAGGGCAGTGAGTGGGAACAAAGATGTTCACAGAGGGCCCGTTGGAGGGGGAACAAATACAGTTCTCCAGTCATTGGAGGGGTAAAATAGACTGTTCTACAGGGCAGAGGAAGGGGAACATAGACTGTTCTACAGGCAGTGGAAGAGGTAAGCAAAGAAACAGTTTCTACAAGGGCATTGGAAGGGGAAACCTAGACAGTTCTACAGGAGCAGTGAAGGGGAACATAGAACTTTACTAGAGGCATTTGGAAGGGGAACATAGATTTTGTAAGAGGCATTGGAGGGGGAACATAGACTGTTTTCTACAGGTGCAGTGGAGGGGTAACGATAGACTGATTCTACAGGGCGTTGGTGAAGGGGAATAAAAACGTGAATCAACAGGGCAGTGGAGGGGAGTATAGACCTGATCTACGCGGGCATGAGGGGAGTACAATAGACTGTTCCTACAGGGCAGTGGAGGGGGAACATATGACTGATCTACAGGCAGAGGAGGGGA
>CM031597.1:123510287-123523357 GCA_018398815.1 Conus ventricosus | reverse complement strand
TGAGGGGCCGACCCTGGCAGTGACCCAGGGCCGACCCAGGCGGAGCTGACCCGGGCCGACCCAGGCGGAGCTGACCCAGGCCGACCCAGGCGAAGCCGACCAGCACACCAGGCCGACCCAGGCGGAACTGACCCAGGCCGACCCAGGCTTGCAGCCCTGCCGCAGTTGTGGGCGTGCTGGGAAGCGCGCGCCCATGGTTGGTGCTGGTGCAGACTCATCCTGACTCGTGCAACCACATCTTTGGGCAGCTGATTACATGGCGTTAGATCGTCGGGTGTCTTAGGCTGTGATTACGGGTTTCTACAGCATAACCTTCGAAACATCGTCTTCTGTATCGTCGTCGTCGTCGCTGTTGTCCACGTTACTCCGTCATCAACGGGTGTGGTGGGCGAAAACATTAACTGATCTAAATTGTGCGTCCCACAAGCTACAGTGTGCCTAGTTTTTCACCTGGACATGCATCTGAGAAAATTTAAGTTGATGACTCACATGGTTTGTGGGGGTCGTTTGGTGGAAGTTTGTGCATCGTAAAAAATTTTCAGTGGCCATTATTGTGATCTAAGTGTTGTGCGACCTGTTGGTCACCGGTGGGTGGTTGCTTGGCAGCCTGGTTATGATGTATGTTTGGGCTTGGTGGATGGATATTTTGTGTTGTGTGTACTGTTGATGTTGGGAGGGTCTATTGTGCAGGATGGTGTGTGTGCATGAGCGACAGCGTGTTGTATTGAATAAATAATATTGTTTTATTTGTTGACGTTGTGTGGGTGTGTTGTATGAGAGGGGAGGGGGTGTTAGTATAGGTGTTTTTCCTCTCAGACCTTAGCGTGTCTGACATATAGTTTGTAGGCAGACTATTAAAAGCATGCTCAAAACTGACTGTTAAAAGCATGCTCAAAATTGTGGTCTGCCTCCAACAGCAAGCAGTAGACGCATACTTCATTGAAGTATAGCTCGGAAGCAGATTGTTGAAGACGTGCCTACGCATGTTCTCTTTTACCAACAAGCAGTAGGTGCAACAAAATAACTAGTACCACTCAAATAAGAAGAAAAAAAAACTACAAGAGAATCTACTGGTTTGTTTTTCCTGTGCTGTTATTGTTTGTACACGTCACCCATGGATTTTATCTTAACCAGAGCTTGTCCACGTTTCAAAGCTGACCTAGGAAAGGCCAAGGCATATGCACAATAAAATGGCCGGTCTTCAATAAACAGACCATCTTCTCTGACTTTGCAAGTTGGGGGCCCGTCCTGGGAAGTACTTTCGTGAGCTAGACTGACCTGACCCGGACATTGTGATTAGTAGGAGGATATGAACACATCAGGAACTGAAAGATCTTTTGGATGGTCTGCCTTTCTTCTTAGTCTTATTTCAAATGTCTCTCTCCATGGATAGCAACAAACTGATTAACCTGATGACAGGGGCTAGAACAAAAATCAGACTATACATACAGAAAGCAGTTTAGACAATAGTTTTGTTCTCTCGGATTCTTCTGGCTAGCATAGAAATTGCCACCAGGTCATTTTGCGTTTGAATGTATCCACGTGCCGCACAACGTACATGGATTTGTGAATATTTAAAGGCAGGCGTGAAAGAAAGCGGGGTCTAAGCGAATGTTTTGAGACAGATGTCGATTGAGTTTCCGGGACGCACTACAACCAGTCAGTAAAGTTTGGATAAGTGTGTACAGTGAAATCCCATGTAGTTTCAGTAATGTAGATCGATAATTGAAAACATGGTATTTTAATTCACACCAATTATGTTACTAAGAACCAAAACGTACTGAAATGGAATGTTAAGGTTCATACTTTTTGTGAGACTAGTTTTGTCTCGTAGCTTCATAACTGTGGAAATATTTTAATTGAATACATGTATTTTAATTCACACCAAGTATGTTACTAAGAACCAAAACGTACTGAAAGTGGAATGTTAAGGTTCATACTTTTTGTGAGACTAGTTTTGTCTCGTAGCTTCATAACTGTGGACATATTTTTCAGATAGAAAAAATTTTATGGTGAAGGTTTCAAGATAAACGTCTACACGTACGTGTTCGAACCAACACCCGAATATATGATTCTAAAAATGCACTTTTAAGTTCTGCTATACTGTTGAGTTTTCCACGTCTCTGTGTTGCACTACTCTTTCGTTCTTGATGTAGTTTTCACATGTAATTAACATGCTCGCTATTTTGTATAATCAGTCCCTGTATTCATTCATTGTGTGTTTGCAGAGAGATGTCTGTCGACTTGACAGTCGCAATCATTTTGCCAGTCATTTCAATTCCAAAGTACAGCTCATAGATGTAAGAAATGCCCATGTTCTTCAATCACACTTCATGACAACGCCTCAAAAGGAACTGGCTTGACTGCATCCTCTCTCAGCCAATGACCTGTCAGCAGGCCGCCACAGTCGTTTACCTCAACCAGCAACACACGATGGCCGAGCCAGTAGATAAGAGAAATAAAACATTCGTTGTTTTGAGCAAATGAATTATGGTTTGGGAAAACTTCAAAGTGGCTTCTAAACTAACACGTATTTGGAATTTCCAAACGGATACGCAGATGGCATCGTCATTCCGGCGTCCGAGATACAACAAAACCAGCTATCAGCTATTTCGGTTGAACAATGTATTCTTCCTTACTTAATCCTGGGCCACGAAAATAGCAATCTGCAACTTCAGTGCACAATTCTTTCGTCTTGTTCTTGTTCCTCCTCCTCCCCCCTTCTCCTTCGTCTTCTTTTCTCTCTCCCTCCCTCCCTGCCCCACCCCTCCCCCCTCTCTCTGCAGTACTTCACCCTCCCCTCTATCTCTCTCATATCGACCCTTCCTCCACCACCACAACCACCTCTCTATCTTCTCATAAGGAAAAAAGTATCTGCGCCGTGTGTGTGTGTGTGTCTGTGTGTCGTGTGGTGTGTGTGCGTGTGTGTATAGGGGTGTGTGGCAGTGTGTGGTGTGTGTGTGTGTGTTGTGTGTGTGTGTGTGTGTGCGGAGTGCGCGCGCGCCCGCGCGTGTGTGTGTATGTATGTGCGCGCGCGGCGCGCGTGTGTGTGTGTGAGGCGCACGTGCACGCTGACTGGTGAAAGAAATCTTAGGAAGAGGTGGCCCAGATCGAAAGAAATGAAAGCGTCCCCCTCGCCTCCCTCCCCCCCCTCCCCTCCCCTCCACCCCTCCTCCATGGCAGGGAATGTTTCCGGTAATCACTGTTCATCAATCATGCATGAGGAAAGGGGAGAACAGAAAGCAAGCCAGCGTTTCCTAAGCCTTGACAAACAAGATGAATGCACCAGGCTTCTACTTTTCTTTTTTTTTTTTTTCTTTTTTTTTTTTTTGGGGGGGGGGGGGGGGAGGAGGAGGAGGAGGGAGCAAACGCTTAAAATTGGTTTCGTTTCCGTTTCTTCTCAAAAAGGGTCTGCTGCCACAGAAAAGAAGAGGAAGGTCTGACAGATACACAGGCATTCATTCATGTGAACGATGAAGTCATTCCTCATCGTATGTTTTTGATTTAAGCTTTTACCGAATGGGATTGATCGTGCTGAACCTCCTGACTGATTCTTGCAAGGATCCCTGAAATGCGCACTTCAGACAGCTTAGACACTGGGAGGGTGTCGGACCGATCAGCGCGGCCCGGCGTCTGACTTCCCCAACCATACAAGGCTTTCAGAACCAAGACAAACCACTACGAAGCAAACTCAGATCCAGTCAAAGCACCACTTAAAAACCAAAGAAACAGACAAAACAACACAAAAATCATTTGCTACATTCGCAGACTGACTGACACTTTACGAAACGGCAATGACTCAAAAGTGAAATGATGTGGACATTTCTTGAAAGCCGTGACTCGGTGGCCGAGTCACTGAGACAAATGGAGTCTGAACAGAAGTGGTTCAGTTTTAATACAGACGGACCCAGCCTGGCTATCGGAAATTCTGGTTTTCAAAGACACTGAATCCTGAAACTGTTTTACAAAGATTACAGCTACCAATTCCAAACTGTAACACTCCAGAATCCACTCCGAGGCTACCAATTCCAAACTGTAACCACTCCAGAATCCACTCCGAGGCTATCTGAAGCCAGAGAATAGTATGGCTTTGACAGAAAATGGGGATAAAACTACATGACTTTCGAATTTTCACAAAATTTCATTAACCAAAAAAGCATGTCATCCAGTATCAAAATCTCAGAAGGTCTGACAAAAAATGTTAAAATACTAACCTGAAAAAATGCCGTTTTACAGACACTGCATTTAAAAGTACCACAGATTCAAGCCTGGACACCTACCATGCACACTCTCACATACATATATAATAATAATAATAATAATGAATACTTATATAGCGCCTATTCTCGGCTAGAGGCCAAGCTCTAAGCGCTTTACAATCAACACTCGTTTACACAACGGGCTGCCTACCTGGGTAGTGCCGACTGAAGAGCTGCCAGCTGGCGCTTCATTCAGTCGTTTCCCGTGTCATCCATTCAGTATCGTTCAATATCGATCACTCATTTTTCTTCCTTCATTCTTTCCATTTCTCACGCAGGGTGCATGCTATGTGTAACGTGTCATCCATACCAATGGCCAAACTGGCCTACTCTTCCGAAAGTTGGTGATGGGATTTTACGTGTATGCAAGATGTTATGCATGCGCTCACACACGGAACCTCGGTTTATAGTCTCATTCGAAGGACTGTATGGGAAATGCTACATACATAACAACGATAACATCGAATGTCCTACAGTTGAACGTTTGAGCATCTAAGTAAAAGGATACTGAAAGCCCGTACCAGTACCAGGACATTGTGTTGGTTGTGTTCAGTCACACACATGTTGGTTGTTGTAAGTTGTGTCTGATGGAGTGAATTGTACGTGATTGTTGCATGTTCACACCAACCTGAGTGTCACTGACACCCCATCCGATATTTTGCCCATGAAATGAACTCAATAAAAACAAATGAAAATGTATTTCTACCCCCTTAAGTTTTCAGTTATATTCTGTTTTTAATCTAACCTAGGGCGGTACTCGGGAGAACGCAGACTTCATACAAAAAGAACCCACAAGTGGTCAGTGGGATTTTTTTTTAAATCTGTGAACAAGTCATCGAACGAATGGAAAAAAAAAACACCAGGAGAAGTTATAGTATGCATAAACTGAGAGAGATGCTTCTCATGATGGCTTTATTAATAGGATTTGGAAAATACAAAATGTTTATGTTTACATCGCTGGAAAGTTCGTATGATCCATACCAATCTATGGCTCCCATAGACAGGGTGTCAGTTTGTAAACAATGACCCCACCATGGTGTTCCTGTTCAGTGAAAAATTGGGAACAGTTCAGCTGAACGGATGCTGAAACCGTTCTGTGGTCCAAATCCGCGCCACGAACCTGTTCCCCCATTGTCACCGTTCGTCCTTCGGCCAGGTTTCAACGTTCCACCGTTCGTCCTTCGGCCAGGTTTCAACTTTCCACCGAGTTGTGGAAAAATCGGTTCAGTAGGTTGCTTTGTTCCGCGCTCTTGCAGACAGACACATAAACCACCAGAGGCCAGCGACTTCACCTCTGTGGCGGGGGTGAAAATGGGGTACAGACAAACATTCCCCGCATTTTCACGCTGTAACGCCCGCTCTTATGTCTGCTCGTGTCTGTGCGCGCGCCGAGAGTGTGTGTGCGTACGTGCGCTTCTTATTGAGTGTGGGTGTCCGTGTGTTTGCGCTCACGATCGTGGTGTGTGTGTGTGTGTGTGTGTGTGTGTGTGTTTCTGTGTACGTGTGCTGGAGGCGGGGGAGGGAGAGGCGGCACGTGTGTGTGTGTGTGTGTGTGTGTGTGTGTGTGTGGCGCGCGAGCGTGCGTGCGTGCGTGCGTGCGTGTGCGTGCGTGCGCGTGCGTGCGTGTGCGTGCGTGCGTGTGTGTGGTGCGTGTGTGTGTGTGTGTGTGTGAAAGCGTTACCGTGTGTGTGTGTGTGTGTGTGTGGTGTGTGTGTGTGGTGTGTGTGTGTGTGTGGCGCGCGCGCGCGCGCCCGCGCGCGTGCGTGCATTCGCATACGCACTAAATTTCGTGGATGTATGTGTTTGTGCCCTCACGAATGTTCATCACTCGTACGCTAAGAAGACAGAAAGGTGGTCTGGGGGGGGGGGGGGGGGGGGGGGGGGGGGGGGCGGGGGAAGGGGAATACACACAAAAAAGGAGATTCGGGGACCAAAGGAAAGCATTTTTCAAATCAAGGGGCTTGGAAGTTGATTCCCATACGAGCCATTCAAGATGAGACCCTATCAAAAAGATTATTTCATTCCTCAGTTCCTGCTTAGCTTCGGCAGTATATCCAATGAGTGTGCCTTGACTAAACCTTCAGTTCACCAGCCTTCCTGCCGAGCTCCTCTTCACCGACTCCAGATCAGATCCTCCAGGACGTGGAGCAGCAGCTGCAGATCCTCCCTACCAAAACTCTGCAGCGGCACTGCAACAGACGCCCTGTCACTGTGGCATTACAGCGAGAAGACAAACACTCCGTGACCAGCGGCAAACCGGAGCAGACAACACGCACAATAAGTGAGTAGCAAAGTACATCACATCTGGTCAGCCATGTCGGAACCATACGCAGGAGGGCGAGAGGACAATCTCCACCAAGTGAACCACCCTAGCACCTCACCATCTTCACGCCCAGAACAGGACACGGCCATATCTCCTATCTCCACAGAAGAAAGATCCTCTACACGTAGGAATGGGCAGATAGTAGTGGCCCACTGACCCCAACTCACACTTTGTCTGCCCCACCTACCTGCCTGAACTGCAACATATGGCCCAGCCCAGTGGAGCTTTATGGGGAGGAAAACTCAGGAGCCGGCATTGTCATTGCTGGAGGAGGCAGCTTCGTCTGACAAACTGGACTTGCCATCTCTGACGGCCCTGAACTGAGTAGTTTTCAGATTCCTGTTTAGTCTTCACAGAGTGTGAAGCACACGTGCGTCACGGCCAACACAGCTTAGCTCTGGCATTGTCAGGGTGCTCTGAACTATCCTGCACAGCCTTGGCGCTGCGTGCAATACGTCTGTCGTGATTTCTTCAGTTCGTACTCAACACCGGCACTGTGTCCAATCAGTGTGTCAAGACCAATCCCTCAGTACCCGCTTAGCTTTGCCGCCGAGTTCGAGAAATCGGCCATTATCGAGTTTTTCTTTCCTTTTGTTTTAACGGTTCTCTCCGACGCGCGCGCGCGCGCATGCGTGCGTGCCTGTGTGCGTGTGTGTGTGTGTGTGTGTGTGTGTGTGTGGTGCGTGCGTGCGTGCGTGCGTGCGTGCGTGCGTGCGTGCGTGCGTGCATGTGTGTGTGGACAGATTAAGATAAAGATGATCGCTCAGGTACCGTCATATGGTCAGTCGGGGAAGGTCCACATCTCTGTCCTGAGTTGGACGCGGTAACGTTCAATCTTTGACACTGCCCATCCACACTCCGATCATCCAAAACTTGAGTGACAGGGTTATTGTCTGCAGTGGTCTGACGTACCACTTGCTCTTCTGCTCCCTGTTTGGACAGAAGCTGACACGTAGGAATTTTTCGCTCATAAATCTGTCGTCGCATTCATCCCGTGCATTCACGTACACAACCATGCAGACAACATTTCTGCAGAACCGATTTCAATCTGAGAGAGAAGTTGGTGTAAGAAGAGGTAGGAAGGAAGGAAGGTGGTGGGGAACGAAGGAGGTGGGAAGGAAGGAAAGTGGGTGACCGAAGAGGTAGGAAGGACGGGGGTGAAAGAAGAGGTAGGAAGGAAGGTGGTGAAAGAAGAGGTAGGAAGGAAGGAAGGAAGGTGGTGAAAGAAGAGGTAGGAAGGAAGGAAGGAAGGTGGTGAAAGAAGAGGTAGGAAGGAAGGAAGGTGGTGAAAGAAGAGGTAGGAAGGAAGGAAGGGTGGGGGTGAAAGAGAGAGGATAGGAAGGAAGGCGGTGACCGAAGAGGTAGGAAGGACGGGGGTGAAAGAAGAGGAAGGAAGGACGGGGGTGAAAGAAGAGGTAGGAAGGAGGGGTGAAAGAAGAGGTAGGAAGGAAGGTGGTGAAAGAAGAGGTAGGAAGGAAGGGGGTGAAAGAAGAGGTAAAGGAGGGGGTGAAAGAAGAGGTAGGAAGGAGGTGGTGAAAGAAGAGGTAGGAAGGACGGGGGTGAAAGAAGAGGTAGGAAGGAGGTAAAAGTTCAAGCACGTGTACAAAGATTTAGGACGTTTTGAATAAAATGATGCAACTGTCGGCGTTGAGGTGTTAGGCATGAGTAACATCAGATTAGGTAGGTAGGATCAGGGTTAAGTGTAGATAGGCAAAGGTGACTCGCAAAGAAGAGTTAATTCTAACTACGTGCTGAGATAGCGGGAAAGACCCGTCGTTTTGCAACGTAGAGTTCATCTAAGGTACTGGTACAATTAGAAACGTTAACAGTGTTGCATTTTGGTACTTGTTCTGCGATAAAGTAAGAATTATTATGCGAGTTTCATGAAATAAGAGACAGATCGGGTATAACGCGTTAGGAGACTGGCATGCAGCAAAGTTAAGAAGTCACAAGCAGATCAGAAACCGGTGAATATTGTAAGCAGTTTTGAGAGGGTTTATTAATTGTAAAGTGTGGAGGGGTTCCAATGCAACTTGGTTCAAGTCGTAAAAACGACCGTATTTTGAACGACCCGTCTCTTTATTGAACCAGATATAAAATAAAAAAAAAAAGACGATGCTGACACACAATGATAGAGGACTTGGTCGTAAGAAGAAATAGATCGCTTATGATTATCCAGTGCTGTTAGGGGAATTGTTTTAACCCATAATGCACCAATCTCCAAGGTTTAATAGCGAGTTATTTAAGAATTCGACGATCGATTTGCATTTTTTATTCTTTTTGAAATTGTTTAGTAAACTATTTGATAATGGCGTTTTACCCGACCACTGAGCTCAATCTGAATCTGTTATTTAACTTGTTTTAAAGAAAGGCAATATCAGTAATCCGAATAATTATAAAACAACTTCATTGCATGGTATAAGCAATAAACTATATATGGTATATTGATATAAAACAGGTTAAACAAAACGGAAGAAAGAAACTAATATCACTGTGTGTGTGTGTGTGTGTGTGTGTGTTGTGTGTGTGTGTGTGTGTGTGTGTGTTGTTAACAGTGACCACAGTTTAAAACCTTACCTGCATTTTGATGTAATAGTAGTGATAGTAGTAGTAGTAGTAGCAGCAGCAGTGGTTGTGTGTGTGTGTGTGTGTGTGTGTGTGTGTGTGTGTGTGTGTGTGTGTGTGTGTGTGTGTGTGTGTGTGCGCGCGTGTTGTGAGCGAGTGCAAGTATGTGCACGCGCACGTGCTTTTGTGAGGAGAGAGAGAGAGAGAGAGAGAGAGAGAGAGAGAGAGAGAGAGAGAGAGAGAGGAGGGGGGGGGGGGGTTATATACTCCCATCCTCTCCTCTTTGCCATTTCTCCTGACCCCTTCTTTCAATATTTTCTCCCTCGAGCCTCCTCCCCCCTCCTCCTCCTCTTCACTCCCCTCTCCACACCCATCACCCTGTACCCAGAGTGCTTTTTATCCCAATTTGTTTTTCTCCTTGTGTGCCCAATGTTGTGCTGTCAAGTGAGCCGTCATCACAGACTCCAGGGTTTCCGTTTTTCCCGCTGCATTTCAGCCACCGACAGGACTAGAGAAGGGCTACTCGCCAAGCTTTTATTTAAACAAACTCGTAATTGACATGCGTGTAAACCCATTAGTCATGTTTTCTACAATTAGTGGGCGTTCTTGTTTGTTTGTTTGTTTCTTGCTGTTGTTGTCTAATTCAACTTTCCCAAAGTTCTAGGACATGCTGAAGCACAATTCTCTCCATGATCAACAAATGTTTGCTTTCCCTCTGTCTGTCCATCTGTCTCTGTTTCAATCACACACACACACACACACACACACACACACACACACACACACACACACACACACGCACACACACACACACACACACACACACCACACACACACACACACACACACACACACACACACACACCGTCCTTGATTTCCCACTGCCTTCATCAACTAAACATCCTCCAAGTTGTGTGCACGTAGAACGCTTTCAACTGGGACGCCATGTGTCCCCACAATGTTCATCAATACTGACTCGCTTGTTACAAGCCTTCCTTGTAGAACTGTCTTCTGACATCTTCATTAAGTAAATCCACAGTTCAATTCTTTCACAGCCATACCGACAAGTAATGGGTAGCGTCCCGTTTCCCTATGCATCATGTCATTTAGGGCTTGTCTAGAAACGTTTAAGTATCACTTCCGTGGCGTTTGTGTGGGCCTGGTTCAAATTCCTGGACCTCATAGAACCTCCATTTTTCAGAGAGAGAGAGAGAGAGATGAGAGAGAGAGGAGAGAGGAGAGAGAGAGAGAGAGAGAGAGAGAACGTGGGTGGGGTTGGGGGTTGGGGGGGGGGGGATTTGGCTTAAAAAAATTATTTAACAAAAAACCGAAAGCATAATACTATCACCATTTGACATTACTCTATATTCCAGTACATCGGTAGTCGGGCCATGATTCCAAACGTACATTGTTCAACCTCTTCACACGGATCCTCATGCTACCTTCCAACCTCTCCCCCTGTCTAACTCTTTCACATGCAAGGTGGGTTGTTGTTTGGGGTTGTTGTCGTTGTCGTCGTCGTGATCGTCGTCGCTGAGATCGTCTCATCGTCTGGATCTTGCAGTCAACTCATGTTTTCTTCATGAGTTTGATGGGGAGAGTACATGACTCGCGTAAATTGATAAATAAATGAATAAAATGTGAAAGCATTTCCTATTCAATTTTCTCTCTTTGGATCTTTATGCTATGGCCTATATGGCTATAGTGCTTCAGTTTCTGAGGACGTAAATCGCATGGAAGTTTTAATTAACATATACAAGATACGAAAATCTCTCTCTCTCCTCTCTCTCTCTCTCTCTCTCTCTCTCTCCTCTCTCTCTCTCTCTCTCTCGCTCTCTCTCTCTCTAACACACACACACACACACACACACACACACACACACACACACACACACACACACACCACTTATCATGAAGGAGACAATAAGGAAATAGACAATCAACTGTAGATGAAAAAGTAAGGAGAGAAGTAGGAGATGGTAACGGAGACTGTGCACAAATAATGTGGGGAGAAAAGTTCTCGAGAAAACCGTCTGTAATCTTGACAACTCGCCGTTGCCATCGCAAAGCTTATGTTGTATCTGTCTTACTGAAGTCTGTCAGAAACATCGAGTGTTTACTTCTTTTTTTTTTAATAAGAATAAACACACAGTAGTTGTATTTAGTCTGTGGTGAGCAACAACGATTGGTCAGCTCAAGGTAAGGTGCACTAATCAAATTGGGAATTTCCAGGGCCTGTTGGCTGCAGGTGCTGAACTCCCTTTTCCCAAGACAGAAGTTGAACGTGACGTTCCCTCTTGATCGTATTATGGATAATTGCAGAAGTCTGTGATGCTACAATACCCACCCCTGCCAATGTTTTACGAAAGACAGAACGGCTGCCTAAATTAGTGTAGTCTTCAGTTTAACAGAAAGAAAAGATGTTTAAGTGTGTGCGAGGAGAAGAAGAAAATGAAGTGTTGTTAATGTTGTCTGAACGAGGGCTTGAGACAAAGCGAGTCCGTCTGCTTTCCTCTTCAGGAACCCCCCAACCGGGACCCCAAGCTCTCGGCGTGAAGTGACCATCGACACGGACATTAGTTCTTCATCACCTGATGACAATAATCATCACTCTGACCTCAACATTAATCAGGGTCATCTGATCATAGTGACACCTATGACCCTAGTATCAGTTCCAGTCACCACATAATTGATGATGACCATTCTGCCCCTCTTATTAGTTCCCAGTCACCCAATTATGACGATCTCCATGACCCTAATATTAGTTCCCTATCACTCGATAATGATGATGAACACTATGATCTTAATCCAGGCAACTGAGGAGGATAACCACTATGACCTTAACATCAGTTCCAGATGATGATGATGACAAACTACATTCTCGGTCACCTGATGATGACGATGACCTCTATTACCCTAATACTTAGTCCAGATCATCTGATGATGACCACAACGAACATTACATCAGTTCCAGGTCACATGATGATAACGATGACTACCATGACTCAACATCAGTTCCAATGTACCCGAAAATGATCGCTACGATGACCCTTAGATTTGGTGCAGGTCACCTGATGATGATACACACCACTATGACCGTAAAATTTGGTCCAGGTCACCTAACGATGATGCCTACGATGACCCCAACATCAGTTCTTGGTTACCTGTTAATGATGAGGTCTGTGATCCTAACATTTGGTCCAGGTCACCTGATGATGATGACTACGATGATCCCTACGTCAGTTCCAAGTTACCTGATAGTGATGACATCTGTGATCCTAACATTTGATTCGGGTCACCTGATGATGATGACTACGATGACCTTAACATTTGATCCAGGTCATCTAATGATGATGACTTCGATTACCTCAACAGAAATTCCAGGCCATCTGATGAAAACAATGGCCCTAACATCAGTTCCAGTTTTCCTGATGATGACGACGATGACCACTATGCTTCATTAACTTCTCGGTCACCCGATAATGATGATCTCTATGACCTTAACGTTTAGTCCAGGTCACCTGATGATGATGACCTCCTGTTCTTGTTGTGAAGTCATCGGAGGAGCATGGGAAGCTCTTGCTAAAAGCAGACTGGAACTGCCGATTTAATGTCTCTGCCTGGTCTTTTGCTTCAAAAATAAGCTTGCAGTTGATTTTGAGGGGAGAAACATTTGCTGATTCCTGTCGCTTGGACTCGATGTACGTCCGAATTGTTTTGCTGTTTTTATGTCCCCATCACCTTTGTCCTCCATCAGTTCAGCTGTGTGTAACATTTAGTCCAGGTCACCTGAGGATGACCTCTATGACCCTAATATTAGATACAGGCCACCTGATGATAACGATCATTATTACCCTAATCTTACTCCTAGGTCATCGGATGTTTATAACCACTATGATCATAACATTGGTATCTGGTCACCT
>CM031597.1:123495287-123500287 GCA_018398815.1 Conus ventricosus | reverse complement strand
CTCGTAAGAGTCGAACAGCTTATGGGTGTATATGGATTGGGGAAGGGGAGAAGAGGGAGGAAGAGAGTGGGTGGGGGAATGAAAAAGCCTTGCTCTACGTGCAAATTTGACGCCGAACCATACTGATATGGTTTTTGCCTAGAATAAGATTTTTACATTTCAAAAATTTGCAAATTGGAGAGAAAAAAAAGAAGAAAAAAAAGAAAAAAAACCCACCTGTTAGGGGGAAGGGAGGCAGTGACGAGGGGGTGGCGCGGTGGACCACACACACACAACCCCACACACACACACACACAACACACACACACACACACACACACACACAACGTGCCCACGGGCGCGCGCGTACGTTGACATAACTCATTAAAACATCTTCATATAACATACCAGAAATTTCGTCAAAATCTTTCTTTCATGAAATCTTGGATTAGCCGAAAAACTTTGATCTCTTTCAGAAATTCAAAAAATGTCATCGAGTGGGACACCTCTGAACCAAGTTGTCATGGAGTATACTGTCAAGTGTTTGTGTCTGACATCATGCAAATCCCCAACATTTTAAAAGAACATGCTTCGTTGTAAACACATGGAATGCACCACGGAGCTTCTTCATCTTTTAAAAGATAAGAATTGGTGTAAAGGGAGTGCCCTGTGTGCAGACGTTTTTTTTTTTTGTTTTTTTTTTTTACGGCCGCCCATGGAACGTGGTAAGAACACTTTCAGCTTTGGAAGGATTTGGAAGAGTTAGTTATCGGTCTGCGAGTTCATTCCTCTCGCTAGAGGTCTCTGACATAAGCCTGAGCTTGGGATTTCCGATCGGTGTGAGGAACAGACAATCTCTTCAACACTTTCTCCGTGGCACTCTTGGCAGGTTGACCAACCACCTCGTTGCCTCGAATGTCCACATGACCGGGAACCCATGCAAAAACTATGTTGTATCCATCAGATTTCAGAAGGGTGGACAGTACGAACAGTTTCAGCAGTTGAGGGTGCCAACACGGCAAGGTTGCAACCACCGGAGGGAAATATGGATATTGAACGACTTGTCCAAAGGGGTGGTGGTTATCGAACAGCTCGTTCAGGAATAATTGTCGCTGAACTTGTTCAGTAGGTTACTGAGGGAATTGTTCACTGGAAATGAAAGTTACTGACCAGCTTGTTCACTGAGAGTTATATGCATTGACCAACCTATTCACCGGGAATCATAGCTGTCGAACGAACTGTTCACCTGGAATCGTGATTATTGAACGAGCTGTTCACTGGAAACAGTGGTTACTGAACAAAAGTTCGCCAACAGTGGTATCTATTGTCCGACCTGTTCACTGTGAAGAGTGGTTATTGAATACTTGGTTCACTGGTTACTGAACGACGTGTTCAACAAGAATATTGTTGATCAGAAATGTGCGCCAGGAATTAACTTATTCACAAGGAATGATGGGTTAGCGAACGACTCCTTGCTGAATGCTGATTATTCAACGACTTGTTCACCAGGAATGCTGGTTATTCAACAACGTGTTCACCATGATTGGTGGTTATACAACAAGTTGTTCATCATCAATGGTGTTTATTCAACGACTTGTTCATCAGGAATGGTGGTTATTCTACGACTTGTTCATAAAAAAATAGTGGTTATTCAACAACGTATCCATAAAAAAATAGTGGTTATTCAACAACGTGTTCACTATGATTGGTGTTTATTCAACGACTTGTTCATTAGAAATAGTGGTTATTCAACGACGTGTTCATAAAACATAGAGGTTATTCAACAACGTGTTCACCATGATTGGTGGTTATACAACGAGTTGTTCATCGGTAATGGTGGTTAATCAGCGACTTGTTCACCAGGAATGGTGGTTATTCAACGATGTGTTCATCAGAAACAGTGGTTATTCAACGACATGTTCATCAGAAATAGCAGTTATTCAACGACGTGTTCATCAGAAACAGTGCGTATTCAACGACGTGTTCATCAGAAACAGTGGTTATTCAACGACTTGTTCACCAGGAATGGTGGTTATTCAACGACTTGTTTACCTGGAATGGTGGTTATGCAACGACTTGTTCACCAGGAATGGCGGTTATTCAACGACTTGTTTACCAGGAATGGTGGTTATTCAACGACTTGTTTACCAGGAATGGTGGTTATTCAACGACTTGTTTACCAGGAATGGTGGTTATTCAACGACTTGTTTACCAGGAATGGTGGTTATTCAACGACTTGTTTACCAGGAATGGTGGTTATTCAACGACTTTTTCACCAGGAATGGTGGGTTATTCAACAACTTGTTCACCAGGAATGGTGGCTTCTGAAACAACGTGTTCAACATGAATGGTGTTTATTGAACGACTTGTTCAATGGGAATGAGGACAGTTGAAAGTCCAAAAGGAGAGCACAATGTACAGCGTATCAGTTCACTCAGTTGTATTAATGCTGGGCATAGTCTGTAGAAGTTTGCAGGTTTTGTTCAAGACATGATAAGGAAAACAAGACATGGCTTGGCTTTTCATTTAAAAAGCAAATATACTGATTCCGTCATTATTCTCTTTCCACCTCTCGGCTTAAATCGGCAGACCAACTCCAGAGGCCACACTCGGGCTCAGCCTGGCTCTGTCAGCAATAAGAAGATCAACGCCATGTGCAACAGCAGGACCACGACCTTCCCCACGAAGAATTAAACCCTACCACTCAAAAGTGGTATCCCTGCTACAGTTGTAGGAATGGAGAGCTCGACACTGACGACCAGTCTAAGCAGTCTGGAACCTGTCGCTCGCTTCAGGTGGATTCACCGCCTTTTTCCGAGGGACCAGAATGCAGTGAATACACCAGCATCCCAAAACCAATAATGTAAAAAAAAAATAATAATAAAGCAGAAGATAGTACAGTTGGAAATTTCTGCTGAACAAGTCGTTTAATAACCACCATTAATGATAAACAACTCGTTGAATAACCACTGTTTCTGATGAACACGTCGTTGTATAACCACTGTTTCTGATGAACACGTCGGAAGCCACCTCTGAACGCAGCGCCTCAAGAAATCCTTAAATCTAAATCCTGGAGAATGAAAGCACACTACCCTCACAAACCAATAATAACTGATTTCCGGTGGAAATCGGTCACAATCCGGCGAGAAAACGATAATAATGCCAGTCTAACTGTTTCGCTGAAACTTAGCAACTGTTTTTTTTTTTCTCAGGAAAACAGTGATACTGATTTCTGTACCATTCCTGCTTTCTGGAAGGATAATAACTGTTTTCCTTAGGCAAATTCTGATACTAGCTGTTATTCTGTTTTCTGGAAGGATAATAACTGTTTACTTCAAGCGAACAGATAAAAGAGTTACTATGGCCTATGGAAGAATGCTTGTTCTATATATCGGTGATAACTATTTTCCCCAGTTGATCCGTGATAAACACATGATTATCCCTTCAAGAACGCCGTGGTTTTACCAGTTTCCCCAAGATGCCACTTACTGTCACCGTTTCCTTGAAGGATAATGACTGCCTTACTCGGACAAAGAGCCATCACAACTGGTTTCCCTGTGTTCTTGAAGGATAATGACTGCCTTACTCGGATCAAGAGCCATCACAACTGGTTTCCGTGTCCTTGAAGGATAATGACTGCCTTACTTGGATCAAGAGCCATCGCAACTGGTTTCCGTGTCCTTGAAGGATAATGACTGCCTTACTCGGATCAAGAGCCATCGCAACTGGTTTCCGTGTCCTTGAAGGATAATGACTGCCTTCTCGGACAAAGAGCCATCCACAACTGGTTTCCGTGTCCTTGAAGGATAATGACTGCCTTACTCGGATCAAGAGCCATCGCAACTGGTTTCCGTGTCCTTGAAGGATAATGACTGCCTTCCTCGGACAAAGAGCCATCACAACTGGTTTCCGTGTCCTTGAAGGATAATGACTGCCTTACTCGGATAAAGAGCCATCACAACTGGTTTCCCTGTGTTCTTGAAGGATAATGACTGCCTTCCTCGGACAAAGAGCCATCACAACTGGTTTCCCTGTGTTCTTGAAGGATAATGACTGCCTTACTCGGACAAAGAGCCATCACAACTGATTTCCCTGTGTTTTTGAAGGACAATGACTGCCTTACTCGGACAAAGAGCCATCACAACTGATTTCCATGCGTTCTTGACGGATAACAATTCGTTGACTGGGAGAGGGAGGCGGGAGGGGGCAGGGGCGGGGAGGGGGGTGGGGGGTGGGGGTAGTCATCAATACTGATTTCCATACTGTCACCGTTTGTGTATTTTTGTCCTCTCTATTTGTATTTTTAATGTTGGATAACATCCACTATCACTATCACTGTTATCATTATCATTATTGTTTTTGTTAAGTGCTATAAGCGACATTACCTTACCTTTCCTGTTGTTAAGTATTTTCCACAGGAAATTAAGCTGTTACGGGAACTGAAAGCTAGTGTGCTCCAATAGTGTCGACCATAGTGTGGTCAGAGGAGAAGATGTGAGCTAGCGACGGAGAGGAGGGCACACAGCAGTCATAGATAAGGAGGACGAAGAGCTAGAGACAGAGAGGAGGGCACACAGCAGTCATAGATAAGGAGGACGAAGAGCTAGAGACAGAGAGGAGGGCACACAGCAGTCATAGATAAGGAGGACGAAGAGCTAGAGACAGAGAGGAGGGCACACAGCAGTCATAGATAAGGAGGACGAAGAGCTAGAGACAGAGAGGAGGGCACACAGCAGTCATAGATAAGCAGGACGCAGAAACACGGGGAGAGATAGAGGGAAAGGGAGCGGGGTGGGGGTGAAGGGTGGGGGGTGAAATCATCAACCTCCGATGTCGACAAAACTGTTCGGAAGGAAATGGAGGGATATTCTGTCAAACAGAATGACTTATTCCACGTAACTGTTATACGTGCTTTGCATTTCACACACACACATGCACAACGCACGCACGCACGCATATACGAGGTCAATGTATTGCATCCAACTAACAAACACACACACACACACACACACACACACACA
>CM031597.1:123465287-123492787 GCA_018398815.1 Conus ventricosus | reverse complement strand
CCCGTGTAATCAGGCAGCTACTACTAGACACACGGGACTTTCAACCCGTGTAATCAGGCAGCTACTTCTAGACACGCGGGACTTTCAACCCGTGTAATCAGGCAACTACTTCTAGACACACAGGACTTTCAACCCGTGTAACCAGGCAGCTACTTCTAGACACACAGGATTTTCAACCCGTGTAATCAGGCAGCTACTACTAGACACACAGGAGTTTCAATCCGTGTAATCAGGCAGCTACTTCTAGACACACAGGATTTTCAACTCGTGTAATCAGGCAGCTACTACTAGACACACAGGATTTTCAATCCGTAAAACTCCGACCCCACGAATACTCCGATCAGCCAATTATTGTACCAAATACACATATTAAGAATCCTGCTGGTAAACGTGACATTTTTACGTGAATCCCACTGCCCATCTGGCCACTGACATCCCGCTATAGAACAGGCTGCTCGCTGGACACGCATCGAGTTTCCATCGCAGAATCTTTGGGTGGCTGATGCAGACTTTACGCATTGTGATTGGTTGTGTTTCGCCACAGTTTTGGGTCCTTCTATTTCAAAGCAATGAATGGATGATTTGTGGGATTTTGATGTTCATACAAATTCTGTTGCATTTTTAAGTCGTCTCCATTTTGTTATCACTGCGACGGTCGTGTGAAGATGAAAATTGTAAACCTCATGCTGCAGGTTCAAACTGCAGCCCTGGTGTCAGAATCCAGCTTTTCTTGTCTGCTTGTCTTTTACTGAAAGACTAAAACCACTCCTTGTATTCCTTGCAGTCAACTCGGATGTCCATTGAACTGTCTGCCAACAAGAGACTTGTCAGGAGTGAATGTCTGTTCAACTGTCTTCCAAACAGCTGGAGTGTTCATGGTCAAGGCTGGTCAGCACTGAATGAACAATGAATTTTCTTTCAATCACCAGGAGTTTTAAAGGCCAAGACTGGCCAGCACTTGATGTCCGCCGAACAGTCTTCCAATCAATGGGAGCGTTCACCGCCAGGACTGACAGTCAGCAGTGGATGTCCGCTGACTGATTTCCAGACATAAAGTTTTAAGGACCCAGACTTGACAGAAAGTGATGTTAGCAAAACTGTCTTCTAAACAAAAAATCCGTATCTCTAATCCTCACACACACACACACACACACACACACACACACACACACACACACACACACACACACACACACACACACAGCTGATGTCCGCAGAACTGTCTTCCAAACAACAAATCCATATAATAACCCACAGCTTTCTCTCTCTCTCTCTCTCTCTCTCTCTCTCTCTCTCTCTCTCTCTCTCTCTCTCTCTCTCTCTCTCTCTTCTCTCTCTCTCTGAGTGTCCAAACAGTGGATCGTACCGAAAGCTTGATTCCCGCTGGTGGAACTTTTACACCAGAAAATAAATTCCTATGTAACTATTTATTGTTCGAACAGAAAGAAAGACTACTGCAATGCTTTGTGTGCTGTACATTTGAAAAAAGGAAATTAATGCAAATAATTCATAGTATTTTGTGAAAAACTGGACCGAAAATTGTTCAGAAATTTTATATGTTATTTTGTTTAGTTTTGATTGTTAATTGTAAAACTCTTGGCTTTTGTTTTGGTAAACGGAGCAATAGTTGACGATGATCACCCAGTAATGCGCGAGGAAGTGAGAGCCGCAATACAAACACTAAAGAGTGGAAAATCAGCAGGAGTAGACAACATACCCGCTGAATTAATAACACATGGAGGAAGGCAACAGTAGACATCTTGACCACCATCTGCAACAAAATCTGGCAGACAGGTGAATGGCCTACAACATGGACACAATCGCTGATCATAGTTCTTCCCAAAAAAGGCAATCTCCAACTATGCCAGAACTATAGAACCATCAGCTTAATCAGCCACGCAAGCAAGATCATGCTCAGAGTTATCCTAAACCGTTTAAGACCTCAGGTAGAAGAACTCATCGCCGAAGAACAAGCCAGCTTTCTCAAAGGCAGGAGCAATACGGAGCAAATTTTCAACCTACGAGTCCTCTGTGAGAAACACCTCCAGCACCAAAGAGAACTGTACCACGTGTTCATTGACTTTAAAAAAGCCTTTGACAGAGTCTGGCACAGTGCACTGTGGGCCACCATGAGGAAGTTCAACATGGGAGAGAAACTGACCCACATCATCCAGCAGCTATACGCCAATGCCACAAGTGCAGTACTCGCCAACAACATGATGGGAGACTGGTTCCACACAACTGTTGGAGTTCGCCAAGGCTGTCTCCTATCTCCTTTCCTTTTCAACGTGTTCCTAGAAAGGCTAATGATCGATGCCCTTGAAGATCATGAAGGCATGGTCAGCGTTGGAGGCAGAACCATCACGAACCTCAGATTTGCAGACGACATCGATGGCTTGCCGGAAATGAAGAAGAATGGGCCAAACTAGTCAGCCACCTTGACAACACCTCAACAAGATATGGGGTGGAAATCAGCGCGGAGAAAACCAAACTGATGACTGGCAAATATGGCACCATAACAACTGAAATCGCTGTCAAAGGCCATAAACTTGAAACTGTCAACCAATTCAAGTACTTAGGGGCAATCATTTCTGACGATGGATCACGACCAGAAGTGCTATCAAGAACTGCACAATCAATGTCTGCACTCGCCAAGTTAAAACCAATATGGAGGGACAGAAACATCACCATGAAGCACAAAATTCGACTCGTGCGTACGCTGGTACTGTCGATCTTCCTGTACGCTTGTGAGACATGGACCCTCACAGCAGAGCTGCAAAAGAAGATAGAAACAATGGAGATGAGATGCTATCGAAACATCCTGGGCATCTCCTACTTGGACCACATAACCAACGAACAAATCCGACAGACCATCCAGAAACACTTAAGCCCCTGTGAAGATCTGCTCACTACAGTGAACAAATTCTTTCCCTATAAAGTCACGTTTGGGGGCGTTCTTCCATCTGATCCATTCTCTTCCTTCTTTCCCCTATAAAGTCACGTTTGGGGGCGTTCTTCCATCTTCTGATCCATTCTCTTCCTTCTTTCCTGTATAAAGTCACGTTTGGGGCGTTCTTCCATCTTCTGATCCATTCTCTTCCTTCTTTCCCCTAGGCTGGAACCAGCCAAGAAGTACTCGTTCTTCATTGCACTAGTCTTAACTTCAAAAGATCGTCATTAGTTTTTTTTTTTCCACTCACAAAAGGGGGGACATTTGCTACGAGGACAGTAATTATAGACCAAAGCTGTGCTTTTCATTGAAATACGTGCGATCTAATCTTTGATGATTTGTCATCAGGACAAGACTGATGAAAATAATAATTATGAGCTGTGATCGTGTGCACAGGATTTTGCTGAAAAAGCAAATTGCCGTAGTTACTGCTTTTATTACGCACAACTTAATGTAATTATGAGATCTGTAATATATTTTGTCTTATGTGCTGCTTTATCGCGTCGAAAGTCAATTGAATTATCTGAATATCAGTTTAACATTTTTTTTCATGGCACATAACGTCCTTAAACAATGACTGTAGCAGTAAGCATGTTTAGAGGAAAAACATACTGCACTATTTTCAAACAGTAATTGAAAACAGAAGGCGTCAGGAGGAGGAGAATTACACTGAACATCAACAACATTAAGCACAACCCAACAATACTGACATAGAGTAAGAGTGATGACGAGAATGATAATAATGATGACAATGACAATGCGTCATCATATATCATACAATCATCATCACCATTAACAACAATCTTCGAACTGGCAGTCGTAGGACTATGCGTGAGGCAGACAGTCGAACGTCGCACCCAAACACTCGCCAGTACACACATGAAGTTCAAGCGAGAGAGACGCCGCGTGCATTCGCACTTGGAATAACTTTCCAAACTCAACACCACTGACCATAAGCGTGGGTACAGTTTGTGGGCATGGGTTGACGACACACAAAGCAGGAATAGAATCAAGTCGTGGCTGTTGTGTGAAGCCAGGGTGAGGGTGGGGGTGGGGGTCAATAAGTGAAAGGCGCCGGGATCTCGGTCAGTTGTGTTTCCATTCTTGTCGCCACAACACTGCGCTAAATCAGTGATAAGAGTGCAAGTGAATTAAGCCAGTGCCTTCGGCCTAATCTGAATGTTAAGTCGGATCAGGCTTTGTACACACATGGTGGATGGGGAGGGGAGAGACAGACAGACAGACAGACAGAAAGGGAGGGAGAGCCCCCCCCCCCTCCGCGCACGCACACACACATACACGCACACACACACGCACGCACACACACACACACACACACACACACACACACACACACCCCACACACACACACACACACACACACACAAACAAGTTGTCACGACCGACCCCTGGAGGTCTGCCCTGACAGGATCGGTCTAGGTGGGAGTGAAGGGAGTGACTGACCTCACACGCTCCGCAAGAGACCACACAATAAAGATTACGATACAACACCCCATTTATTCACACCAGCAAAATAAACATTCCAACACACGCACCATGCACGATCACAATAAAGCACTCCAACGCACACAACATGCACAATCACGATCAAGCACTCCAACGCACACAACATGCACAATCACGATCAAGCGCTCCAACGCACCACAACATGCACAATCGCAATCAAGCACTCCCACACCCACACATGCACGATTATAAATAAATATTTCACCATACGACGTACACAATCACAATTACAGCATTCCAGCACATATGACATGTACACAATTATAAAGAAATATTTCCAGTATTGACCCTTTCTCACACCACGGAGTGCGTCCACATCCCTGCCCCTGTCAAGTCCGCAGGGAGCACCCTGTCGCACTAGGTGCTCCGAGCCGGGCTGGTTCTCGCAGGGAGTCGCCCAAAGCCGACACCCTCGACTCCCCAAGCGGGCAGTGAAGAGCGTGTCCCGGGGGGGGGGGGGGGGGGGGAACGTAGCTGTTACTGGAGGTCCTGGACGGGGGTCCAGGCCGGCCAGTCAAGACGGCGGGCCCTTCTAGCAGTCCACGGTCCCGACCAAGGCGTGGCCTCGACCAGCGCGTGGCACCATCCCGTCCGTGGTCTCAGCCAGAACGTGGCCTCGACCAGCACGTGGCACCATCCAGTTCGTGCTCCAGGTGAAGCCCCCGGAGGGGGGAGGACGTAGCTGGGAGGAGAGTCGGAGAGGAGGAAAAGAAGAAGGAAGGAGGAAGGAAGAAGGAAGAAGGAAGGAAGAAGGGTACTGGAACCCTGCCGTCAGTACCGTCTGACCATTGCTGTCAAGTCTAGCCACTCGCATGATGGGCGAGGGGAAGTGTATTCAACGCACACAGTAAATCCATTGAATCAAATCTTCTCACACGATGCAGGTAAAAGACTGCATTAAATCAACAGGTTATAAAACAAATATGAATTATCTCCACCCTTCTCTCACTCACGCTTAACGTTTTCCTTCCTTAGGAAATAAATCAACACAGCGACCATCGCTTAATAACTGCCACCACATTTGCAAATAATAATTCAATGGCACAACTGTCACATTTTATAAACACATTTCAAAATAACACAAATCTCCAACCACGCATCCGAACGACAAATCATGCGCACGCACGCTCGTGAACATAAAACTCGCTCTCCTTGCACACACAAACAGACGGTGGCCGAAGGATAAAAGTCCGGCGAATGTGACAGGGGCGGACGAGCGAGACCAAGCAAGTTCCAACCCTGAATCACCAGGTTCTTCCCTTCCCCACCGACTACCGCATCACCAGATACATAAACAGGAGAAAGAATTTTGGAAATAATTTAGAATGGCCAGGTTAAAGATTGAATTAACCAGAGAAAAGGTCTCACACAATATTCCTCTTACAATTTCGAAAACAAAAGAAAATTGCGCAAAAGTGAAGACTAAGCCGGCTAACAACAACAAATCAAAACAAACAGACCACGAAACTGATGCTTACCAGCTACCCGTGGGTGACCCCGAAGAGGCGGGTCAAAGGACTCTCTCTACCCTCTGTCCAGTCGAGAGGACAGAGGCGAAGATGCGGAAACAGAAGAAATGATGTCCCTCTCCTGCAGGCCGACTGCAGGAATTGAAAGTACTGACTGTACTCTCGACGATAAGGTAAAGAACCAGGACTGGAGCAGGCGCCCCCAGAGACATCTTCGCTCGAGTGAAGAGCTAACCTCCCTCAGCAATGGCGGCCGACATGCCATGCTGCGTCACAGAGTGAGCATACTTCAAACTAAAAGGAACGAAGCACGTGCGACAGGTAAAAAGACAGGCGAGAGGCCGATAGACAGAAAGTTCGAGAGAAAGGTACCGGCCACCGTGAACTTGCAGGATGAATAGCACGGGCGGTGGAATTAGAGAGAGAGAGAGAGAAAGCAGACCGAAGTTGAGCTGAACCACACCAAGGTGCAACTGCACCACAAGCCACCCAAAGGGGACGGATACACGACAACAGCAACGACAATAAACAAATAAGTAATTCCGCCACCCTAGGTGGGTCGAACGTCGTAGGCCTCGTGACAAACTCGTGACAAACCCCCCTTCTAAAAGCATCTGTTTCTCTGAGATACAGTGCTCCTTTGAACCTCGTCGCATGTGCAACTTCACAACAATGGACCGAACCCAACTCTCTGTGATCGACAGAGTACGATGAATCCAATACAAACATTCCACGATAGAATCACACGGGGAAATACATAATACTACATTTATCAAACAACTAAGCAAACCTTCCAACCATGAAAGTAACAATCCGAACCATTGGTGATTCACTACCGTTAACCTCACTGAAGTGACAACTGTCACTACACCTGATACAGAGACCAAAAAGGGATATAACCCTGGTTGAGGGGAGGTGTCCCTCTGACTGATTTTCCAATATGCTAACTACGGAGCTCGGCTAAGATAGTCAGCATCCGTATTACAGGAACCCTTGATATGACGGAAAGTGAACGCATGACTCTGCAGTTCCACTGCCTAACTCATGAGTCGACGACTGACTGGCCGGATCCGGTCCAGGCACTGGAGAGGATGATGATCGCTCTCCAGTACAAACTTCCGGCCGTACTTCTTCTTGGGCACGCCTGTGCGCGTCCAATCTGCCTGAGAGATTCAGCAACAGTAGGGGCATCGATAGTCCTAAGCGGGACAGCCTCTGGGTATCGACTCGCAGATTCTACCACTACTAAGATGTAGCGGTGACCGCGATCGGATGGTGGGCTTAATGGGCCCCACCAGGTCGACCCCAACCTTGCTGAATGGTTCCCCAACCAGTGGCACTGATCCCAGGGGAACACGCCTCAAGCGCCCCTTAGGCGTTGTCCGTTGGCAGGTATCGCAACTGCGGCAGTACTGCCTAACCTGTGAGTTCATCCCTGGCCAGAAGAAATCCTGCCTAACTCGCTCGAGAGTCCGCTTGGAGCCCATATGACCTGCCATGGGGGAATCGTGGGCCTGCCGGAGGACAGACTCTCTCAGGCTTTGGGGAACCACGAGCTGCTTGGCCACACGATCTGCCTGGGTAAAAACCCTAAAAAGGATCCCCTTGTGGAGCTTGAAGCTCACCTTGGCGTGTCGGGCAGACTGAGTGGGACGATCCACAAGTTGTCGTAGGCGTTGGACATCCAAGTCCCTGGCCTGAAGACGGACCATGGTAGCAGGATCGGCCCTGGCCAGAACCTCGTCAGAGATCGGCTGGAGGACGGGACGCAATTCCTGTTCCTGCTTCTTAGCTTTGGCGCGTGTGGTGACTCCCACACACGCCTGTACGGGCAGATCCGTAGACACGGACTGACTGCGTCCGTCAGCAAAGGTGACAGTATTCCCTATGAGAAGGGAATACATAGGTCGCTCCACCGCAATGGCCCATACTTCGCCACAGAAGTAGGGGTGGAGATAGGAATTAGTACAGAAGGACGGGTGGAGGTAAAACCAGCCTCCAACCCGCACACATCATAACTAGCGCCCCGCCGGGCCTCAGGGGAAACCAAATTCTTATCCACAAAGATCGTTGATGCTCCCGAATCCCTGATGGTGTCGACCAAGGAGGAACCCACAACAGAGAGAAACACTGGGCACTCTGAATCACCAGAAGCTTGGATGGAACCCACGTTAGCCGAGGCACGAGGATGTTGGAAAGGACCAGCCCCACGACTACCAGCGGCTTTAGGACAATCTTTCCAAATGTGGCCAGGACGACCACAAAGAAAACACAGTCGGGGCGCTGAAATCCCCGATGAACTCCCTGCCTTGTTCACCCCACTAGCAGTGTCGGCACCTTATTGCTACTAAATCCTGTGGAGGGCTTCCTCTCCGTATCTGGGCGAGCCATAAGCCCTGCGAGCTTCAGCAAACACCTCAGCTGTGTGAATCGCAGCCGCGAAATCCTGAGGTGCTGTCTCGCCTATCCGGATCCTCAACTCTGGGGACACAGTGTTGGTGAGCTGTTCAATGAGGATCAGATCCTCCAGCTCCAACTTAGCTAACTGACGCCAGTACCCTAGCGTCTTGCGCAGCCTATCACCAAACTGCACGAAGGTCTCGTCATTATTCTTCTTCATGGACCTGAACTTCCTCCTGTACGTCTCTGGGGTAAGGTGGAAACGCTTACGCAGAGCCAACTGCATGTCTGCATAAGACGCACCTTCATTTAGAGTGAGCACACACTCCCTTGCAGCACCAGATAATCCAGAAAAAAGGTGCATAGCCTTTTGCTCCTCAGACAATTGGTATGAACAAGCAACCTTGTCGAAATGCTCTAAGAACATGTCAATGTCCTCACTAGGTCTGAACTCTGGAAGCTTTAAACTTTGGGCCTCTAACTCTATCACCTGCCTGGTGATTAACCCCCTGACTTACAGATGCGGAGACCGCGAAAGAAGTTGTTCCATCTCCTCCCTACGCAGAGCCTCCATCCTGTCTAGTTCTTCCCTACGGAGGGCAGCCTCCTCCCTACGCTGATCAGCCTCTTCCCTACGCCGATCCTCCTGTCTGGCAGCCTCCTCTCTACGCTGAGCAGCCTCCTCTCTACGCTGAGCCTCCTGTCTAGCAGCCTCCTCCCTACGCTGAGCCTCCTGTTTAGCAGCCTCCTCCCTACGCTGAGCCTCCTGTTTAGCAGCCTCCTCCCTACGCTGAATAGCCTCTTCCTTATGCATAACCTCCTGTCTGTCAGTCTCCTCTCTACGCAGAGCCTCCATCCTATCTAGCTCTTCCCTACGGAGCCTTGCCTC
Organism: Conus ventricosus; assembly: GCA_018398815.1. NCBI lineage: Eukaryota > Metazoa > Mollusca > Gastropoda > Neogastropoda > Conidae > Conus > Conus ventricosus. The sequence continues at coordinate 123,483,552 of CM031597.1, read as the reverse complement.
TTCCCTACGTTCTTCCCTACGCAGGGCTTCCTGCCTAGCAGCCTCTTCACTACGCTGCCGCTCCAGAAACAGAAGGACAGAGGTGATATCCTGAGCGGGTTCACCACTCCCGACCCGGGAGGATGATCCGTCTGACCCGTCCCTTGGGTCTCGACTTTCCCATAAGGAAAGTCTTCTGGGGCATGCCCCTTACGAGGGGAAGCCTGGAGAGGAGAAGGTTTCGGTCTCTGCGACTCAACAGAAGCCCACAGTTGCTTCGCTATACTCTGACGCTTCCGAGCGGAAGTGCCAGTCGGGGTCTCGACAGGGAGACCCCCCAGCGAAGAGGTAGTAAAAGTACTCACTGGGCTACCTGCTACAGCACTGGAATAGGTAGAAGTTACCGTAGTCGAAGTACTAGTACTAATAGTAGGGACTACAGTAACATTTTGAATACCCTTCTTCTTCGACGCCCGCGTCGCCATACCACCAGCGCCGGACGTCGCCATGACAACAATATCCTACAGTTTTCCAAATACAGGGGAAAAAACAATTCCACTAGAAAAAAAAACAAATATTTTAGGGGCGTGTGTATATGTGTGTATGTGTGTGTGTGCGTGTGTGCGGACAAGTTCCGGCTGCTCCCACTCTGGCAACACCGCGCTCTACAGCACGAGCAACAGTGCGGTGGGGCTGGCCGAAAAAAAAACAAAACAAAAACCTAGCAGACGGAATCCGGAGAGAGGAAAAAAAAACACTAGCGTCCGATACAACCCCTGTACTCAATGACCCGGTAGAGAAAAAAAAACAAGAACTGGCTAAAAACAAAACAGGAATGGAAGACTGAGCGGCAACAGAAAGGCAAGACTTACGGCCGTACCTGCGTGAGGTACCCGGCGGAAGGAGGAGGTCTGGTCGCGGTCGACTCCCCCTGGTCTCACCTCGACTCCCGAGTCACGCCGGATGTTCCCTCAGGCCACAACAAGACTCCCTTCACGCTAGAGTCACCCAGCCAACCACCCACGAACAAACACGACAAACTGACTAAACATATACAAAACAGACAAAACTAAACAGGTACTCTGCGAAACGAGAGAGAGACAGCCAGAGCCCTTCACATCCCGGACGAGCCCCCACAATTGTCACGACCGACCCTGGGGGTCTGCCCTGACAGGGTCGGTCTAGGTGGGAGTGAAGGGAGTGACTGACCTCACACGCTCCGCAAGAGACACCACAATAAGATTACGATACAACACCCCATTTATTCACACCAGCAAAATAAACATTCCAACACACGCACCATGCACGATCACAATAAAGCACTCCAACGCACACAACATGCACAATCACGATCAAGCACTCCAACGCACACAACATGCACAATCACGATCAAGCGCTCCAACGCACACAACATGCACAATCGCAATCAAGCACTCCCACACCCACAACATGCACGATTATAAATAAATATTTCACCATACGACGTACACAATCACAATTACAGCATTCCAGCACATATGACATGTACACAATTATAAAGAAATATTTCCAGTATTGACCCTTTCTCACACCACGGAGTGCGTCCACATCCCTGCCCCTGTCAAGTCCGCAGGGAGCACCTGTCGCACTAGGGGCTCCGAGCCGGCTGGTTCTCGCAGGGAGTCGCCCAAAGCCGACACCCTCGACTCCCCAAGCGGGCAGTGAAAGAGCGTGTCCCGGGGGGGGGGGGGGGGGGGGGAAACGTAGCTGTTACTGGAGGTCCTGGACGGGGGTCCAGGCCGGCCAGTCAAGACGGCGGGCCCTTCTAGCAGTCCACGGTCCCGACCAAGGCGTGGCCTCGACCAGCGCGTGGCACCATCCCGTCCGTGGTCTCAGCCAGAACGTGGCCTCGACCAGCACGTGGCACCATCCAGTTCATGCTCCAGGTGAAGCCCCCGGGAGGGGGGAGGACGTAGCTGGGAGGAGAGTCGGAGAGGAGGAAAAGAAGAAGGAAGGAGGAAGGAAGAAGGAAGAAGGAAGGAAGAAGGGTACTGGAACCCTGCCGTCAGTACCGTCTGACCATTGCTGTCAAGTCTTAGCCACTCGCATGATGGGCGAGGGGAAGTGTATTCAACGCACACAGTAAATCCATTGAATCAAATCTTCTCACACGATGCAGGTAAAAGACTGCATTAAATCAACAGGTTATAAAACAAATATGAATTATCTCCACCCTTCTCTCACTCACGCTTAACGTTTCCTTCCTTAGGAAATAAATCAACACAGCGACCATCGCTTAATAACTGCCACCACATTTGCAAATAATAATTCAATGGCACAACTGTCACATTTTATAAACACATTTCAAAATAACACAAATCTCCAACCACGCATCCGAACGACAAATCATGCGCACGCACGCTCGTGAACATAAAACTCGCTCTCCTTGCACACACAAACAGACGGTGGCCGAAGGATAAAAGTCCGGCGAATGTGACAGGGCGGACGAGCGAGACCAAGCAAGTTCCAACCCTGAATCACCAGGTTCTCTCCCTTCCCCACCGACTACCGCATCACCAGATACATAAACAGGAGAAAGAATTTTGGAAATAATTTAGAATGGCCAGGGTTTAAAAATTGAATTAACCAGAGAAAAGGTCTCACACAATATTCCTCTTACAATTTCGAAAACAAAAGAAAATTGCGCAAAAGTGAAGACTAAGCCGGCTAACAACAACAAATCAAACAAAAAGACCACGAAACTGATGCTTACCAGCTACCCGTGGGTGACCCCGAAGAGGCGGGTCAAAGGACTCTCTCTACCCTCTGTCCAGTCGAGAGGACAGAGGCGAAGATGCGGAAACAGAAGAAATGATGTCCCTCTCCTGCAGGCCGACTGCAGGAATTGAAAGTACTGACTGTACTCTCGACGATAAGGTAAAGAACCAGGACTGGAGCAGGCGCCCCCAGAGACATCTTCCGCTCGAGTGAAGAGCTAACCTCCCTCAGCAATGGCGGCCGACATGCCATGCTGCGTCACAGAGTGAGCATACTTCAAAACTAAAAGGAACGAAGCACGTGCGACAGGTAAAAAGACAGGCGAGAGGCCGATAGACAGAAAGTTCGAGAGAAAGGTACCGGCCACCCGTGAACTGCAGGATGAATAGCACGGGCGGTGGAATTAGAGAGAGAGAGAGAGAAAGCAGACCGAAGTTGAGCTGAACCACACCAAGGTGCAACTGCACCACAAGCCACCCTAAGGGACGGATACACGACAACAGCAACGACAATAAACAAATAAGTAATTCCGCCACCCTAGGTGGGTCGAACGTCGTAGGCCTCGTGACAAACTCGTGACACAAGTCATGTCACTTTGTTGATAACCGGCCGACCATGGAGACCCTGCCTATCGCAGTTAAATCAGGCATGTGAACGCAAACTAAATCAAACTGAAAAGCAGCACACATATCTCACAGTTTCCTCGTTTCTACACAACTCTTGACGAAGACCGCTGCAGTTCCAGCCCCGTCATGATCTGTTTCCTTAATTCTGAGAAGCAGACAGCAAATTCTGAAATGACTTTAAAAAAAAAAACTTCTGTCAAAAGTGATGTACCGAACAAGGTCTTCAGATTTTTAAAGCTAGGCCTGTTTGAGAACACATAAATCGTTTTCAGAAAAAGACATTCATCTTGTAAAGGCTCAACTCGAACGATCCACTTTTTGTTTGTTTGTTTTTATTGCTTTTTCTTTTCATAGACTGAAGAAGAAAACTGTATGACACTTCCACTATCACCACCACCCTTTTTTTGTATATCACATCGTGCGAGCATTATTGATTATCAATGTTTTTGTTGTTGTTGTTGTTGTTTTGTTTTGTTTATCGCCATCAAGGTCAAAGTGTCCGGGGTTTTCTGAACAAAAACAAACCAACAGCTATTCCTATAGCCACTCCTGAATCCCACCCCCATCCCCAGGCCACCATCCCTCCTCTCCCCCAATCTCACCCAAAAAGAAAGAAAGAAAGAAAGTGATCGCTGTCCATGAGATCAAACTTGTTGATTTTTATCTGACGTCAAGGTCACGCTGGGAACTCCTGCACTTACAGACAACAAGGTGCAGTAGTTTTCTGGCGGCGTATAGTTATGCCCTTGTTCGTCCTACTGTCTTCTCCATGATTTGTTTTCGGGAATGCCCCAATCCCAGAAACTCCCTACTTCTCATTCAGTACTCCCAAACATAGTAAGCAGCAACATCGTTCTACCCACGTCCCCACGTCAGCTGTTCACAGGAAACCATCATCATCGTTCTACCCACGTCCCCACGCCAGCTGTTCACAGAAAACCATCAACATCGTTCTACACACGTCCCTACGCCAGCTGTTCACAGGAAACCATCAACATCGTTCTACCCACGTCCCTACGCCAGCTGTTCACAGGAAACCATCAACATCGTTCTACCCACGTCCCTACGCCAGCTGTTCACAGGAAACCATCAACATCGTTCTACCCACGTCCCTACGCCAGCTGTTCACAGGAAACCATCAACATCGGGTCATTAGATGGCCATGCCCCAGAAAAGACACTGCACTGCTGCCGAGTCATTGAAGACCACAGTGTATTTGACGACGGTGATCACTTCTCGCGGAGTCAAGCTGACCGAGCGTTCGCCTCTGAGGAGGAAATAGCCACAGCGTTTGTCAAACCTTGGTCCCCAAGATGCTGCCATCGCCACACACTTTGAGCACTGCGCTGGTGACCTACTCGTTTTTGAGTGAACCAGTGTTTTAGGAAGAAGAAGAAGAAGAAGAGCACAGGCACACGGGTGATGCTGCCATCACCACACACTTTGAGCACAGGCATGGGTGTACTCTGCCATCACCACACACTTTGAGCACAGGCATGGGTGTACTCTGCCATCACCACACACTTTGAGCACAGGCATGGGTGTACCACTGAAGGTCAAAACTAAGGTTACCTTGACAGCAGAGCATGAACTGTCGCATACTTTGAGTCACGTCTCCTTCGTATTACTGAACATCCGAGGTGAATGGTCACATTGGACGACAGTGATATTTTGAGCTCTAATATGGTTCAAACCACACTTCAGGGCTGTACGCTTCGCTTCCTTTCATGATGTAACTCCCACGCTAACCAGGCCCGAGAGATGGAAACACCTGCAGTGTTACAGGACAGTTTGAGTAATGCTCACATAGACGCATCTCTAACGCGGATGGATCTCGACTACCTGAGTATAGTGTTCTTATATGAACCAACGGAACACTCAGGAACTGTAAATAGGAGCCAGAGGGCCTGAAAGAAAAGATAACGATTCTCTATGCAACCGAATTCATGTCCTCCATAGAAAGAGACAGTGCATCGTGCCAACTGCCACGGCATGGTGCTGGGTGAGTGTCCTTTTCCAGACTCGACCATGCAGAGACATCTCCACAGATTCCGGTGAGACCATCCCTCCCCCACCAAACCCCCTTCCTTACCCCTCACTCCCCCACTGTCCCTCTCCCCCACTATTGCTCTTGCCAAAATCAAAAGCATCTTTTACTTACAATTTACAACAGCCTGACAATCCGTCTATGAAAACATAAACAGCACTCTTGTTTGCCTTCCTGAATTCCAGCAGTCCGGACACCCTGACATCAATGACTGCAGTCACCACAGTCACCAACGACACGAAAATCTTCCAAACCAAAGTTGTTTTGTCACAAAGATAAACTGTTCACAATGTCCCGATGACCAGATCGCTCTCTCCCTCTCTCTCACTATGTATACGCACGCGAGCGTGTGTGTGTGTGTGTTGTGTGTGTGTGTGGTGTGTGTGTGTGTGTGTGTGTGTGTGTGTGTGTGCACATACGCACGCGCGCGCGCGCGTGTGTGTGTTTATCTGTGCGCGCGCGCGTGTGTAAGTGTGTGGTGTGTGTGTGTGTGTGTGTGTGTGTGTGTGTGTGTGTGTGTGTGTGTGTGTGTGTATGTGTCTGTGTGCGCGTGTGTACATGCGTTTACTAGTGTGTGTGCGCACACGCTAGTGCGTTTCTGTTCGCAACGGACAAACAGCCTCCAGGCCTGTGTGGTGTGTGTGTGTGTGTGTGTGTGTGTGTGTGGGGGGGGGGGGGGGGGTGGGTGGGTGGGTGGGTGGTGTGTGTGTATGGGGGGGGGGGGGGGGGTGCGCGCACACCAGTATGCTACTGTTCCTAATGGACAAACAGCTGTCTGTCCGTCTGTCTCTCACTATGTGAGTGCGCGCGCGCGCGCGCGCGCGCGCGTGCGTGCGTGCGTGCGGTGGTGTGTGTGTGTGTGTGTGTGTGTGTGTGTGGTGTGTGTGTGTGTGTGTGTGGTGTGTTGTGTTGTGTGTGTGTGTGCGTGCGTGCGTGTGTGCGCTCGCATACCACTTTTCATAATACCCGAATTATTGGGACACTGAGGGCCTCCACACCAGTGCATGTGTGCGGGTGCGCGCGCGCGCGCGTGTGTGTGCATGTTTGTGTGTGTGTGTATGTGTGCGTGTGCGTGCACGCATGGGTGTGTGTGTGTGTGTGTGTGTGTGTGTGTGTGCAATACACGAATTACTAGTCACAGCTCATGCATACTTCTCTGCGTGTGTTTTGTGTGGTGTGTGTGGTGTGTGTGTGTGTGTGGTGCGTGCGTGCGTGCTGCGTGCGTGCGTGCGTGCGTGCGTGCGTGCACGCGTGCGTGCATGTGTGTGTATGTGCGTGTGTATGTGCACGTGTGTGTGTGTGTGTGTGTGGAAGCGGGGGCGTGGTGGGGTAGTTGTGGCAATGGTGGCTCTGTGTGTGTGTGTGTGTGTGTGTGTGTGTGTGTGTGTGTGTGTGTGTGTGTGTGTGTGTTAGGAATGGGGAATCAATAATGAAATACAGAAGGCGAAAACAGGAAACACAGGAGGAAGAGGAGACTCCATGTATAGAAACTGGGGTGAAAGCCTGTCTGCAATGCCATGCCACATTTCCTTGTCTTGAACAGAAAAAAGACACACCTTTGTGCGTAAGGGACGGAGGGAGAAGGGTGGGAGAGAATGACAAATACTTTGTCCATAACTTACAGTTCCCAGACACGCGAGTGAAATAAGCAATTGTGATCTCTTCTTCGTCTTATGCGCTGATTTCACACACACACATACACGCACACACGCACGCACGCACGCATGCACGCTCGCACGTACGTACGCACGCACGCACGCTCGCACGTACGTACGCACGCACGCACGCACGCACGTAACGCACGCACGCACCGCACGCACGCACGCACGCACGCACGCACGCACGCACACACACACACACACACACACACACACACACACACACACACACACACATCACTCACGACACTCACACACATATCTGTCACTGTTTGATCAGGACGTTGGAAGGATTCTAGTATGGCGCAGTTCTTGCGGATTTGGTCATACGTGTCACATAGTACGAATATAGTCATATAGTACAGTGGAATAATAAAAATGTTGCATTTCCCATTAAAACTGTTTGGTCATTTTGGAACCACTGAATTCAAATTTTTAGACCAGACTCTTGCACAAATCTTGGGAGGAGAGAGAGAGAGAGGGGGGGGGGGGGGGGAGGGAGAAGAGAGAGACTGAGAGAGACAGACAGACAGACAGACAAGCAGAGGGGGGGGGGGGTGAAAATTAGAACATTCATCGTTTTACAGTATGCAGACATTCCAGATATAAATGCTTATATAGATTAGCCGTACTATTGACATTAATTCATTATGTTCAGAGTCGTAACTGTACACGTGTACACGGGTGAAGGGGGGTGGAGATGGGGGGTGAGTGATAAATGCAGTAAATGGGGAGAGAGTGGATGACGAAGGGTGCGAGAAGTAGGGGGGTGAGGAGGAATTCAGCCAGAACAGTTAGTCCCCATCACCCTTGACTCGGGGAACGTGGTCACAGACCCACCCTGTGGCTGTAAAACGATAGCTGGAGAGAGGGGAAGAGATGAGAGGGAGGGAGGGAGGGAGGGAAGGGCAAGGAGTCGACGGGGAGACAGGGCAGACTGTACGGGGCGGAGTACTTGTCTGTGCTCCATTCCACCTCGGTAGACCTTTTGAACCCGGAAAGGTCTCTGGGCACGGAACAATGACGAAAGAACGGTGTCAAGCAGGAAAAGGCTCCGCTACTCACGTCGTCCTTCGTCTCCTCACCGTTCTTCCCCTCCTGCTGTCGTTCTCCTGACAGTGGCTTCTGCGTTTTGACTTTGTGCCGCTAGTTCTGTAACAGCTGGTGTGTGTATGTTTGCATCCATGTATTTCTCACTCAATTTCTCTTTATAATGTATGTTTTTTGCAAGTTGCTCGTGGAAGTTGTCTTAGTCGGGGGGGGGGGGGGGGGGGGGGGGGGGGGGGGGGTTGTACGGTGTGTTAGATTGTAGCGTTACATTTCCGCAAATCGACCGATCGTTATATTTGATTTTATTTATTTATTTGTAGATTATCGTGCTATGTGTCTGCGAATACCATGATGTGTCATCATTTCAGGCAATCATCATGCGTTTGAGCAGTTCTCTCATCCGAGCTAGTTGAAGCTTGAAATCAACTCTTTTCATGTGTTCCGAGACCAATTTTAACTTCTGATACTGAAAACCGGAGAGTCAAACTTCAGGATGAAAATGAAAATCTTCAAGACAGGGCAACGGAAATGAAGGGATCATCCCCAATGCGCAATGTTTGGTTTCAAAGAAAGGTGAAAAATGGTAAAGTCTGGAGATGAATTAAATAGAACTGTAGTGCCCTAATAAAAACCCCATGTTCATATGATGGGCCTTTTGTGTAAAGTAAAAACAGAAAATCAAAATCACGATAGCAGCACATTCCATTCTGAAAAACAGAAGGCCAGAAATGCTTGCCAGAGAAAAGCAATGAAAGACTTGAATGACAGATCATCGTTGTTCACGAGATAAACATGAAGACAGTCTCTTGGTTTTTGGAATTTTAAGAGCATTGAGACAGTATGTACCGAGAACGCCGCAAGCAAAAATCAACCCTGACTTTCTTTCTACAACTGATGGTCTTTTGGTTGGTGGAGATGAATTGAGAGCACTGGGACAGTTTGTACCAAGAACGCCCACAAGCAGCAACAGACAACGTCTTCCTACAGATCGAAAGGCAATGCATCAACGTCCTGCAGACATTCAGTTAGATGAGGAAATTACGAGAAGAACGTGATCCAGAAGAACGTCTTGTGGGACTGACCGGGTAATGTTTGCTTCTAAACAGAAGGTTCACGTTATGCGTCATGATGATGTGCAACTATTTAAAGATGGATCTTGTCCCTTCTACTTTTTTCCTCTTATTGTCGTGATATGCAACTATTTGAAAATAGTTTTTCACTGCCCTTTCTTTTTTGTTTGCCGTAATACTGTGCAACTATTTGAAGATGGTTCTTGTCCACATTTTTTCAATCTTTTTGTCGTGATGACATGCAACTGTTTGAAGATGGATCTTGTCCGTTTTTTCCACTTTCTTTTCCTTGTTGTGATGATGCGCAACTAACTGAAGATGGGATCTTGTATATTCTGTTCACTTTTTTGTCGTTTTGTCGTGATGATGTCTGAATGGTTGACGGTAAGAGCTTGCCCATTCTGTCCACGGTCTTGTGTTTTTTGTGTGTGTGTGTGGGTTTTTTTTTTTTTTTTTCGTTTTTTTTTTTTCCAGTTTGCATCTTGCCTACATTGATTTAGAAATACGCAGTATGTCCCGTGTGTCTTCTTTTTTTCTCCCGTTGATGACGAAGGGATATGTTTCAGGGATATGCTCTGTTGCCCTGTTGATGCGTGTCGTGCCTCTGACTTACTGTCGTATCCCTTGTATCCTCTGGAATCTGAATTACCATGTTCAACATCAGCTAGGAGCAGAAATCAAAGGCTGTCATTTTCATCTCTCACCAGCTAAGCGTGATTCAGAAAACTCTAATTTGAAGCCAACAATGCAAGTTATCATTTTCCGCATGTACTGTTTCAGTAGAAGAGCAAAAGACCGCCAAACGAATGAACTGACAACTTTCTTTAGCCAGCGTTCAACTTCGCCCAGAGAGTTCTGTACTTTCAACTTCGCCCAGAGAGTTCTGTACTTTCAATCAAGGGTTATCATAATTTGAGCATCGGACATCGAACGTTGGACCCGTTGTTCTTGAAAACGACTGAAATGTTTTACGGACCTGCGTCCCATTCTCATGACTTTTCGCCGAGTGAGTGAGTTCATTAATTTAGAGTCTGTTCACACTTGGTGATATTAGACTTAAAAAAAAAATAATAAAAATAAAATAAAATAAATAAATACAAAAAAATCAACAACAAAAAAAAAATCAAGAAGGGAAACGTTTATAAAAATCTATTAATTTGATGCATGGAAAGCACTTTTGCTATTTGCACGATGTCTGGTTTGTGGGTTATTGTTTTGATAGAATCGTGTACAGTCACATCTACGTTCGATTCTTTATACAATGAAGTTTAAAATTGACAATGAAAAGAATATGGTCCACTGATAGAAGATTTGAACAATCACATGCTACATTTTGTGAAAACTTGGTTTTCCACGAATTGAGACGAAGCTTGTATATTAAAGATGACAAATATCGTGGACATGATAAGATTTCATACTTCTCTGGAAGGTGTTCACTGTTCACGCATTTTTCTAATAGCGATTTAATTTCTTGTACGTCAAGCTTTAAATTACTCTCAGGTGTTTTTCTTAACGCACCATCTCTAGCCGACTTGGTAACGGCAGTCTATAGTTATGATCTAGCTGCGTCAATTATCTGCTTTCATGGATTTGAACAAAGTGTTTTCATGCCAGAATGTACCCCGCTTATCGCTCAGTATTTACCCCTACAGTATTTGCTGTCTGTGGTGTTGCCTGTATCATTTCTCATTGTGAAAGGGTGAAAACCCTACCGCCCACTATGTGTTATTTCACGTCATTTAACTTATTATTAATAAAGTGAATTCAACGAAGAAGATATTACAGTCATCTGCATATATGAGTGTGTGTATGTGTGTGTGCGCGAGCGCGCGCGCGCGCCTGTGTGTATTTATGCCTTTGCGTATATGTGCGTGCATGCGTGCGAGCGTATATGTGCGTGTCAGAGACAATGACAATGGCGATTATCTTACATTGCCTCCAATTAAAACAAGCCATATCTCTAGTGGATCATACGCAATGATTTTCCATATCGTGTCATTTTTGTCAAAACAAAGACATTTGATGAAAATCTATGGGAGAAGGTCGTGTATTATGAAACGGAGTGTAATACAAATCAAGCCGTTTATGCAGAAAGCGGAGCTTAAATCACCATTTTTTTCCGAAATGCGTGGAGTCTTACACCCCCCAAGAAACTTTCACAAGAAAAAAAAAAAAAAAAAAAACGCGGCGGGAAAAGAGGAGAGAAAAAAAGTTTTTTTTTTCCAAGGTTTTTTGAAACGTCCCAGTCCGGGAAAAGGTCTTTGTCCCAAGTGCCCCAGTTTTTTGAAAAAAAAAAAAAAAAAAAAAAAAGTTTTTAACGTTAAATTTACCATGCAGGAACTAAAAAAACTATGCTCTAAAAATTCCTTGAGCCCCCAGTAGGTTAGTCATTTAAACATACAAGTTATAGTGACATAAAAACGTTTGTTAGGAGATGGGAAAAACATTTGTTTTGTTTGACTCCCGGGTTTCAAAACCACACTCTTTTTACGATAGTTTTAACAATTTTAAAAAAAACGGGGAATAAAACCGTCAACCTGTTTTTAGATCCGAACAGCTTTTTGCCCCCCTGGCCTGTCGCTCGTTCTCTCTCTTGGTAAAGGATTGGGGTTTTGACTTCGACGCAGTCCCCCAGCCCTGAAAGGCCCTTTTGGGCGGCCCGGGGTGGGCTTTTTGCAACATTCCCTTACTGATCTTCCCTCTCTTTTGGTAATAAAAAATTCTCTGTGGTTCTAGCTCTTTTATGAAAGTGAAGGCATTAAAAATGACTGACGATGAATTGCTCAATTCTTCCCCAATTAAATTTACACAATGAGGCAGTTGAGAGATTCGTATATTGTTCATTTTAATTAAAAGGAAAAAAAAGGACTCGGGGCCCCCCGGCCGCTGCAATCCCCTGAAATTAAACACCCACACAGCTCGGGGCCCCCAGGCCAGGCAAAAATGTTATTTATTTTTTTTAAATTATTATTATTTTTTTTATTATTATTATAAAAATTATTATTTTATTATTATTATTTTCTTTACTTTTAATATTATTTTTTATATTATTATGATCATTTTTAACCTTTATCATCATCGTCGTCGTCTTTATTATGATATTTTTTTTGGGTTACACTACTACTATTCCCTATTTCAAACTATATTATTATGTTATAATTTTTATTTCATAAATCATCATTATCTTTTGATTTAACTTAAACAACGCCCCCCTTAGAGAGGGCCCGGCTCTTAGCGCTGTACAATCCCGCTCTGTTTGGGGGCCCGCCAACCGGGGGTTGACCCGGCCCGGGAAAAAACCTGTTTAAAGGGGGCCCCCAAAAATGTTCTTTTCCCGGGGCATTCCTCTCCCAGTCATCACTTTTTTCTTTTTTTTTTTCTTTTTTAATTTTTTGGGGGGGGGGGGGGGGGAAAATTTTTTTTGAGTGTCGGGTCATCCAAGGGCCCAAAACGCCCTTCGATTCCCAAAAGGGGGGTTAAAATGGTATTTCACGTGTGCATAAGATGTTGTGGTTTTCACACAGGGAAAACCTGGGTTTTTATAGTTTTCATTTGAAACTTTTGGGGAAAAGGGGAAAGTAAAAACCTTTTAAAAACCGGGGGGGGAACCCCCCCCCCCCCCCCCCCCCCCCCCCCCCCCCCCCCCCCCCCCCCCCCCCCCCCCCCCCCCCCCCCCCCAAAACCCCCCCCCCCCCCCCCCCCCCCCCCCCCCCCAAAACCCCCCCCCCCCCCCCCCCAAAACCCCCCCCCCCCCCCCCCCCCCACCCCCCCCCCCCCCCCCCCCCCCCCCCCCCCCCCCCCGGGAACCGAACCGGCCCCCGGAGGGGAAAAACAAAGGGCCCAAAACACAATGCCCAAAAACCCCGAAAAACTTCCAACTTAAAGGCCTTTTCCCCCCGGGAAATATAAATTTTTGGGGTTGCACAGGAAAAAGGGAGAGGAGGGGAGAGAGAGAGAGAGAGAAGGAGAAGATTTGGGGAAAAAGGAGGGGGGGGGGGGGAAAAACCTGGTTAAAACCACAAAAAAAGGCGGGAAACTCTTCGGTGTTTTGTTTTAAAAATTAAAACACGTCATGAGATTAAGGATTTTCAGTTTCTTTGCAGCGGGGGGTTTTAAATTTTTGTCCCGTAGGGGGTTTTAATGAAAAATTTTTAATGGGGTAAAATAAAAGGGGCGAACGGTGATTTCTCTCTCTCTCTCCCAACTTTCCCTCTTCTTCTATTTCTCTTTTTCTCTCTGTCTGTTTTTTGCGTCTGTCGGTCTGTGTCAAATTTCTGTTTGGGCGCGCTTCTATGAAACTTTTCCCTGTATGTTTTCTTTGTTTGTGAATGTTAGATGTTTTTTATACGTTAAAAGTGCTGTCTTTGGACACGGGGGGGTAAAAGGAAAAAAGGACAGCACTAAACCAAAGGGGGGCCAAAACTCTGTGGGGGGTTTTTAAAAAAAAAAAACCGGGGAAGCGACCCAGCGAGAAAGGGTGAAAAAAAACCGAGAAGGAGGGGGAAAAAAACAAGGAAACAAAAACTAAATTTTAAAATTAGAAGAGGGGGAAAAGGGGCCCACAAAAACGGAAAAGCAGGAGAGAAAAAAGGGAAAAGACAAAACCGTAAATTTTCTTTTAAGTCATTTGTGTGTGGGGTGGGGTTGTTGTGGTGTGTGGGGGTGTGTGTGTGTGTGTGTGTTTTGTGTTTTGCGTGCGTTGCGTGCGTGCGTGCGGGGAGGTGCGTGGGGGAATGGGGGTTTGTTTTTTTTAAAGTAAAAACCATAAATTAATCTGACAAAAAAAATTTGGTTTAGTCAGTCAGTCAGTGGGTGTGTGTGTGTGTGTGTGTGTGTGTGTGTGTGTGTGGTGTGTGTGTTGTGTGTTTTGTTGTGGGGGGAGCAAAAAGCGGCGCGGGCCCCCAATGCCCGTGTGCGCGCGGTGCTTTGCCTGGAATGGGTTTGGGGTTGGAAGGGGCAAAAAGGGGATGGTGGCGTTTTTGTCTGTGCCCCGGGAATGCTTTTACATGCATACGAGAGAGAGAGAGGGGGAGAGGAGAGAGAGAAAAAGAGAGAGAGGGGGGAGAGAGAGAGAGAGAAAAAGAGAAGGAAAAAGGGGAAAAAGGGGAAGAAAAAGAGGGAAAGGGGAAAAATTTTTTTTTTTAGAAAAACCCAACCCCAAGGGCCCCCCCCCCCCAACCCCCAGGGCCCCCCGGGAAACCAAGGGGCCAAAAGGGGGAAAAAAACAAAAAGGGCTTTTTTTTCCCTTTTAATTTTTTTTTTTTTTTTTTTTTTTCTTGGGGGAAAAAAAAAAACGGGGTTTTTTTTTTTTTTTTTTGTTTTTAAAATTTTAAAGGGGAAAAAAAAAGGGGAGGTTGGGGGTTTTTTTTTTTCGGGGAGGAAATAAAAAGGGGTTAAAAAAGGGGGTGGGGTTTGTTGGGTTTTTTGGTTTTTGGGGGGTTGTTTTTGGGTGGTGTGTTGTGTGGGGTGTTGTTGTGTGTGTGTGTGTTTTTGTTGTGGTGGTGAGGGGGGAGGGGGGAAGAGAGAGATTTTAAGTGTTTTTGTTGTGTTTGTGTGTTTGTTGCCAAATGGGGGGGGGGTGTGTGTGTTGTTTTGTTTTGTGTGTGGGGTGTTGTGTGTTGTGGTTGTGTGTGTGTGTGTGTGTGGGGGTGGGGGGGGGGGTGGGGTGTTGTGTGTTGTTGTTGGGGTGTGTGTGTGTGGTTGTTAAAGGGGAAGAGAGAGGGGGGGAGGGGGGGGGAAAAGAGAGAGAGAGAGAGGTGTGGGTGTGTGTGTTGTGTGTGTGTGTGTGTGTGTGTGTTGTGTGTGTGTGTGTGTGGGGACCACGCGCAGGGAAAGTGAGAGAGTGGGGGGTTTGGAAGAGAAGGGGGGAAAATGGGTTGAGGGGGGGCCCAAGGGGGTTTGTTTGGGGTTGGCTGGCCTAGTTTTTTGGGATCTTAACTTTTTTTTTTTTTCCCTGGCACAGCTGGGAAAACCCACAAAGCACGCTGGAGTCCCGTGGCCCGCCCCTTTTTCCCCAAGGCTTTTTTGGGGCCCCCTTGGTCAGACTAAACAGCCCCTGGGTTTGGTTGGGGGTTTTTTGACTGTAAAACAACAAATTTCTTTAGTCGGGAAAACACCTTGGAATTTTGAAATGCCGGGGGGGTTACTGATTTTAAATTTTTTCTGAAAAAATGTCGAGCTTTTTAAAATTGTACATACCCAAAAAACGTTAAAAAACTTTCCTTTCCCAAAAAATTACAGACGTAATTCCTCTGTTAAACCCCCCAAAGGGGTTTGGTTTCTGACTCCACCATTCACAGGCCATTAACGGGCCAATTCCTAATCTCCCAAAAAGGAAATTTAACCAGTGGGGTTGGGGAAATTTTCCTTTGGCCCAAATTTCCCCAAAAAGGGCCCAGGAACTTTTTGGGTTTTTATTTTGGTTTTGGGCCCCGCATTTGGAGAAAAAATTTTTCGCCCCTCCTTCCGCTGTTCTCACCCTTTCCCCTGGGCTTTTTCCATTTCACCCATTAAATTTTGCTTTGGACAGAGAGGGCTTTCTAATGGGGGGAAACCCCAATCCTTCGGTGTTTGAGTAAACCCGAGGGTCAGCTTCTTGGGCCGGGCCCGGGAAATTTCTGAAACCAGGGGGACGGGCCCCTTTTGAGGGTTAAAAATCAAATATTATCACGCAGATTTTTTTTTCCCGGGTTTGGGATTAAAAAACCCGTCGGGTTTTGGACAAATTTGGATTTTCGTTTGTCCCCCTTTTTTTTTTTCCTTTTAAATTTTCCACAAAATTTGGAAAAAAAAAAGAAACAATAAAATGGGGATCAATTTTTCATATCACCCTATTGTCCCCCTTTTCATATTTAGAAACATTTTAAACGGTTTATTTTCGGGTTTTTGGGGTGTGTTTTTTTTGTTTTTGTTGTTTGTTTTGTTTTTTTTTCCCAGATTTTTCAATGAAAACAATCTTTCGTAAAAAGGGCCCTTTGTTTTTTTTGGTTTTTTTGGGACTAAATTTTGTCTATTTTAACCCTTTTTCAGGGGGAAAACCGGGGATTTTTCGTTAAAGCTCTCCAAGGGAAAAAAATTTCACAAGACAGGTAACAGCACCTGCTGCCCTTGAGAGGGGATGGTAGTGGCGGACGTATGCAAAAGGGACCCCTCTCAGAATAAGGGGAAGGGTTTGCGACATGGGGGACCTCTTTTCCGGGATTGGGCGGGGTCGGAAGCCGGGACAGGCCCGTTTGCATAACAAAAGGCCCGGGAAGTTAATAAAACCCCATTCTTTTCCCCTTTCCCTGCCCCCTCCCCCCCCTCCCCCCTCTTTCCCCCCTCTCAAAACCCCCCTTTCCCCTTCCGTGCCCTTGCCCTTCCCAAAATTTTAAATATTAAAAAATTGAGGGAAATTTAAAAGCGGAAAGGTTAAAGGAAAAGGAGATTTTTTTTCCGGGCCCTTTGGTTTAAAGGGGGTTGTGACAAGGGGGGAGTGATATCCCTTTCATTCTGCCAACACACACACACACCCACACAACAAAACCAACCGAGGCCCACCCCTTTTTTTTAAGGGGAAAAAGGACTAAACTTTAGACATGGGAAAGGGTGACACTTATTCTTGCATGTGTTAATTTGTCTTTTTGCATATTGTGACTGACAGTGTAGTGCCCAAAATGTCAAATTTTACTTTATTCTGGCTGACTTTTTGTGAGCTTTTATGCGCCAAAATTTTTGGGACTATAACCAAAAATGAGACCCCGGAAATTTACAGACCCAACAGCCGTCCAACATAAATTTAAAATTTAAAAAATTCCCTATTTTCCCAACTGTCCGGGTTTTGGGGGGTTTTTCCTGATGAGATTGTTTAAGGGGAATTTATGCTTTTAAAACCGGGCTTAACACCCCCAACAGTTCTCTGCACTCAAACTCAGGCTTAACACACCAACAGTGTCTCTGCACTCAAACTCAGGCTTAACACACCAACAGTATCTTTGCACTAAACATGCATCAGCGCACACATGCATCCATCAAATAAGTAATACAGCTTCTCGTGTGAAAGACACACAAAAACAGAAACAATGAATCAATACTATCTATTCTGTATTTGGCTTTTACCTGGACAGGTTTCACAACACAACACACACACACACACACACGCGCGCGCGCGCGCGCACGCACGCACGCACGCACGCACGCACGCCACACACACGCACACACACACACACACACACGTACGCACGCACGCACGCACGCACGTACACACACACACACACACACACACACACACACACCACACACGCACGCACGCACGCACGCGCGCGCGCGCACACACACACACACACACACACACACACATCACACACCACACACACTCACACACACACACTTGCACACCACCCTGGTTCTGTCTCCGTTACATGAAGATGTCACCACACAATGCCTCGTTGATTTTGAAGCAGTCGCAGGGAATGGTGAAGCCTTTGATCGTCTGGCACAGGACTCAGGGCTGGGTCTCCGTGATCGACTTTAGAGACTCTTTCTCTAAGTCGTCGTCTTCCCTCACTTTGATCTTACTTTCTTCTTCTTCTTCTTCTTCTTCTTCTCTTCTTCATCTTCTCTCTCTCTCTCTCTCTCTCTCTCTCTCTCTCTCTCTCTCTCTCTCTCTCTCTCTTTCGTCGACTTCGATCTGCGTTAGAGGACTAACTAGCACTTCAGTCCACCCAAGACCACGTTCTCTCGACCCTTCTTCAGCCTGTTCACACTCTTCCGGTCTCTCTGTCCGCGCATTGTGTTACGTCTTTCCTACTGTTCATTTTTTATAAAGGTATTTGGAAAAAGACTCTCCTCAGTATGCACTTTTCTAAACGCAGCCTAACCAATAGCTCCCGCCAATTGTACATCAAACAGTCACAGCAGTTCTAAGGTAATGTTCACACTTGAATTATCTTCCCTTATAAAAGCTACCACACGCATTCAAACAGCCTGACATTAGCATCAGCTCAGTACCTTAAAGACAATACCTTCTGAAGAAAGAACGACTCTGTGCTTCAAGTGAATGTCACAGGCATTGGTTTGTTACTTTCATGAACAATTTCA
>CM031597.1:123457210-123465187 GCA_018398815.1 Conus ventricosus | reverse complement strand
GTACAATAGTCTGTTCTACAGGGCAGTGGAGGGAAACCTAGACTGTTCTACAGGCAGTGGAGGGGGTACAATAGACCGATCTACAGGGCCAGTGGAGGGGATATAGACTTTATCTACATGGCAGTGGAGAAGGGGAAACATAGACTTTCTACATGGCAAAGAAGGGAACATAGACTGTTCTACATGGCAGTTGGGTGGAGCAAATAATAGACTGTTCTACAGGGCAGTGGAGGGGGCACATAGAACTGTTTCAATACAGGGCAGTGTGAGAGGAGCATAGACAGTTTATACAGGGCAGGTGGAGTTGTAATAAAAGACAGTTCAAAGGGCATTGAGTTGGAGCATAGACTGTTCTACTGGGCAGTGGACGGGGATCATAGACAGTATTTACAGGCATTGAGGGGGAACCATTGACTGTTCCACAGGGCAGTGGAGGGGGAAACAAGACTGTTCTACAGGGCACTGGAATGGAACATAGACTGTTCTAACAGGCAGTGGAGGGAACATAGACTTTTCCTACAGGGCAGTGGAGGGAACATAGACTGTTCTAACAGCATGTAGGGGAAACATAGACTGTACCCAGGGCATGAGGGGATATAGACTGTACAACAGGCAGTGAGAGGGGATATAGACAATTCTACAGTCAAGTGGAGGGAAACATAGACTGTCAACAGGGCAGTGAGGGGAACATAGACTGTTCTACAGGGCAGTGGAGGGGGACATGACTGTTTCAACAGGTAGTGGATGGGGAACATAGACCTGTTATACAGGGCATGGAGGGGGGGAACATAGATTGTTTCTAACAGGGCATGTGGAGTGAGCCATGAGACTGTTCTACAGGGCAGGGAGGGGAGCATGACTTGTAGTACAGGGCAAGTGGAGTGGAACATAGACTGATGTACAGGGCAGTGGAAGGGGAACAAAGACTGTTCTACAGGCCAATGGAACGGGGGGAACATCGAATGATCTACAGGGCATGAGGGTGAACAATGATGTACACCAGGGCAGTGGAGGGGGAACAAAGACTGTTCCTACAGGGCTATTGGAGGGGAATATAGACAGTTCTACAGGCAGTGGAGAGTGAAAATAGACTGTTTACAACAGGCAGTAAATGGGAACATAGACTGTTCCTACAGGTACAGTGGAAGGGGAATATAACTAATCTGACAAGGCAGAGGATGGGGAACCAAAGACTGTTACTATCTAACAGGCAGTGGAGGGGGGAATAAAGACTGTTCTACAGGCGGTGGAGGGGGTACAATAGACAGTTCTCACAGGGGCAGTGGAGGGGGTACAATAAACTGTTCTAACAGGGGCATGATGGTGGAACATAGACCTGTTCAATCCAGGCAGGGGAAGGTGAACATCGACATTTCTACAGGGCATGGAGGGGGAACATAGACTGTTCTAACAGGGCAGAGGAGGGTAACATAGACTGTTCTACAGCATGGAGGGTAACAAGACTGATCTACCGGGCAGTGGAGGGGGAACATAGAATGTCTACAGGGACAGTGGAGGGGGAATATAGAACCGTTGTACAGGGCAGTGGAGGGGAAACATAGACTGTTCAACCGTGCAGAGAGGGGTAACATAGACTGTTCATACAGGCAGTGGAGGGGAACTCTAGAACGTTCTACAGGGACAGTGGAGCTGGGGAAACTAGAATGTTCTACAGGCAGTGTAGGGGGAATATAGACTGTTCTACAGGTCAGTGGAGAGGACACAAAGACTGTTCTACAGGCAGTGGAGGGGAACTAGAATGTTCTACAGTGCAAGTGGAAGGGAATATAACCAGAACTCCAATGGCAGAGGAGGGGGAACATAGACTTTCTACAGGGCAGGGGAGGGGAATATAGACAGTTCTACAGGAACAGAGGAGGTGGAACATAACAGTTTCTACAGGGCAGTGGAAGGGGGAACATAGACTGTCTACAGGCAGTGGAGGGGAACATAGACTTTTCTACAGGGCAGTGGAAGGGAACATAGACTGTTCTACAGGGCATTGAACGGGGAACATAGAATGTTCTACAGGCTAGTGAGGGGAACATAGATGTACAACAGGGCAGTGGAGGGGGAACATAGACAGTTCTACCAGGGCATTGGAGGGGTAATAATAGACTGTTTCTACAGGCAGTGAAGGGGAACATAGACTGTTTTCTACAGGGGCAGTGGCAAGGGAACATAGTACAGTTCTACCCGGGCAGTAGGAAGGGAACATAGACAGTTCTACAGGGCAGTGAAAGGGAACATAGACTGTTCTAGAGGTGCAGATGAAGGGGAACAATAGATTGTTGTACAGGGCATGGAGGGGGAACATAGACTGTTCTACAGGGCAAGTGAGGGTAACATAGACAGATCTCCAGGTGCAGAGGAGGGGAATATATACTGTCAACAAAAGAGGCAGTGAGAGGGGAATAAAAGACAGTTCTACAGGGCAGTGGATGGGGTACAATAGAACTGTTTATCAGGGCAGTGGAGGGGAACAAAGACTGAACTACAGTAGTGCAGTGGTAGTGGGTAACAAAAACTGGTTCTTACAAACAGGGCAGTGGAGGTGAAACATAGACTTGATCATACAGGGCAGTGGAGGGGGTACAATTAGACCGTTTCATACAGGGCAGTGGATGGTGAATAAGTCCTGTCTACATGGCAGTGGAAAGGGTAACATAGACTTTCTACAGGGCATAGAAGGGAACAAAGACTGATCTACAGGGCAGTGGAGTGGAGCATAGACCAGTTCTACAGGGCAGAGGAGGGGGAAGCATAGACTGTTCTACAGGGCAGTGGCGTGGAGCATAGACTGTTTCTCTAACAGGCAGTGGAGGTGTAATATAGACTGTTTCAAACAGGGCAAGTGGAGAGGAGCAAAGACAGTTTCTACAGGCAGTGGAGCGGGGAGCATAGACTGTTCTACGGGCAGTGGAGGGGAACATGGACTGTTTCACAGGGCAGTGGCGGGTAACATAGACTGGTTCTACAGGGCAGTGGATGGGAACATAGACTGGTTCAACAGGGCATGTAGGCGGAACAAGACTTTTCAACATGGCAGTGGCGGGAAACATAACTGTTTCTACAGCATGGAGGGGAACATAGACTGTTCTAACAGGGCAGTGTAGAGGGGAATATAGACTGTTCTACAGGGCCGTGGAAGGGCAAAATAGACAATCTACAGGCAGTGAGGGGAACATGAGACTGTTCAACAGGGCAGAGGAGGGGGAACATATGACCTGTTCTACAGGGCATGGAGGGGGAACATGGACTGTTCTACCGGCAGTGGAGGGGAACATAGACTGATAAACCGGCAGTGAGGGGGGAAACATAGATTGTTCTACAGTGCAGGGAGTGACTAGACTTGTATCTCCAGGGCAGTGAGGGGGGACATAGACGTAAGTACAGGGCAGTGGAGGTGGAACATAGAACTGATGTACATGGCAGTGGAAGGGGAACATAGACATGATCTACAGGGCATTGGAACGGGGAACAATAGACAGTTTCTAACAGCAGTGAGGGGAACATAGACTGTTCTAACAGGGCAGAGGAGTGGAACAGTAGACTGTTCTACAGGGCATTGGAGGTGGAATATAGACAATCTACAGGGCAGTGGAAGGGGAACATAGACTGTACTAAAGGGCAGTGGAAGGGAACTATAGACAGTTTCTACAGGGCAAGTTGGAAGGGAACATAGACCTAATTTCAACCAGGATACCATGAAGAGGGAACCATATACTGTTTCTAGAAGGGAGACGAGGAAGGGGAACATATATTAGTTCAACAGGCATTGAGGGGGACATAGACTGTTTTCTACAGGGCAGTGGAGGGGGTAAACATAGACTGTTACAACAGGCATTTAGGGTGTGAATAAATACTGTTTCTACAGGGCAGTGGAGGGGAATAAAGACTGTTCCCACAGGCAGAGGAGGGGTACAATAGACTGTTCTACAGGGCAGTGGATGGGGGAACATAACTCGTTCAACAGTTCAGGGGAGGGGGTACAATAGTCTGTTCTACAGGGAGTGGAGGGGTAACATAACTGTTCTACAGGCAGTATGGAGGGGGTACAAAATGACCGTTCTAAAGGCAGTAGAGGGGAATATAGTCGTTCTACCTGCAGTGGAAGGGGAACCATAGAACTTTTCTTAACAGCAGTAGAAGGGAACATAGACTGTTCTACAGAACAGTGTAGGAGCAATAGACTTGATCTACAGGGCAGTGGAGGTGGGAACATAGACTGACTACATGCATGTGGTATGGAGCATAGACTGTACAACAGGGCAAGGAGGTGTAATATAGACTTACTAATTCTAAAGGCAGTGGAGAGAGCTAGACTTTCTACAGGCAGTGGAGCGGGGAGCATAGACGAATCTACAGGGCAGTGAGGTGGAACATGGACTGTTCCACAGGCAGTGGAGGGGAACAAAACTGTACATACAGGGCAGTGTAGATGGGAACATAGACTATTTCTACATGTTCAGTGGAGGTGTGTGAACATAGACAGTCGACAACAGGGCGGGCAGTGGAGGGGAACATAGACAGTTCAAGGCAGGGCAGTGGAGGGGAATATAGACGTTCCTACAGGGCAGTGGGAAGGGAACATAGACAATTCTAAAGGCATGGAGTGGAACATAGACTGTTTTCTACAGGCAGTGGAGGGGGGAACATAGACTGTTCTACAGGGCATAAGGAGGGGGAACATGGACTGTTCCACAGGCCAGTGGAGAGGAACATAGACTGTTTTAAACAGGCAGATGGAGGGGGTAACATAGATAGATTCTACCGGCAGTGGAGTGGAGCGTAACTGTTCTACAGGAGGGCAGTGGAGGGAGCATAGACTGTTGTACAGGGCAGTGGAAGGGGAACATAGCCTGTTCCTACAGTGCAGGAGGGGGAACATAGACTGTTCCACCGGCAGTGGATGGGAATAGTAGACTGTTCCTACAGGGCATGGAAGGGAAACATAGGACTTTCTAACAGGCATGGAGGGGAACATAGACAGTTTCTACAGGGCAGAGGAGGGGGTAACATAGACTGTTCAACATGGGCGTGAAGGGGGAACATAGACTGTTCTACAGGGCAGTGGAGGGGAACAAAGACTGTTCAACAGGGCAGTGGAGGGTGTACATAGACAGTTCTCCAGTCATTGGAGGGGGAACAAGACGTTCTACAGGGCAGTAGGAGGAGGGAATATAGACTGTCTACAGGCAGTGGGAGTGAGAAACATAGACTGTTCAACAGGGGCAGTGGATGGGTTACATAACAGTTTCCTACAGGGGCAGTGGAGGGGGAAACAAAAACCTGTTTCCGCAGTTGCAGAGGAGGGGAACATGGACTGACACAACAGTGGCAGAAAAGTGGGGAACATGGACTTGTTCTAAGCAGGTAGTGAGGGGGAACATAGACAGATTCTACAGGGCAGTGAGGGGAACATAGAATGTTGTACATGGCAGTAAAGGGGGGAACATAGACCAGTTCTACAGGGCAGTGAAGGGGAACATAGACTGATCTACATGGCAGTGGAGGAAATATTTACCTGTTCTACATGGCAGGGGAAGGCGGGAACATAGACCTGTTCTACAGGGCAGTGGAGGGGAATAATAGACAGTTCCTATCAGGGCAGTGGAGGGGAAACATAGACTGTTTTTTACAGGCAGTTGGAGGGGAACAAATGACTGTTCTACAGAGCAGTGGATTGGTAATATAGACTGTTCTATCAGGCAGTGGAAGGGGAACATAGACAGAACTACAGGGCAGTGTATGGGGAACATAGACTGTTTTATACAGTGCAGTGGAGGACTAGACTGTTATCTACACAGTGCAGTGGATTGGTGAAAATAGAACTGTTTCTACAGGAAGTGAAGTGGGAACATAGACTGAACAACAGGGCCGTGAGGGGGAACATAAGAACAGATCTACAGGGCAGTGGAGGCAACATAGACTATTATTGCATGGCAGTGGAAGGGAACATAAACAGATCTACAGGCAATGGAGGGAACATAGACCTTATTCTACAAGGCAGAATAGAAGGGGGACTAGACTGTTCTACAGGGCAGTTGGAGGGAACATTGACTGTTCTACAGGGCAGTGGGAAGGCGAACTTAGACAGTTCTACAGGGCAGTGTAAGGTGGAACATACAGATCTACAGGGCATTGTGGAGGGGAACATTAGACAGTTCTTAACAGGCAGTGGAAGGGGAAAATAGACAGTTCTACAGGGCATGGAGGGGAACATAACAGTTCTACAGGCAGTGAGGTGGAATATAGACAGTATCAACAGGGCAGTGGAGGAGAATATAGACTGTTCCTACAGGGCATTGAAAGGTGAACATAGTCTGTTCTACAGGGCAGTTGGAAGTGGCATATAGACAGTACTACCAGGCAGTGTAGGGGGTAAAATAGACTGTATACTACAGGACAGTGGAGGGGTGAAAATAGACTGATCTGACAGAGCAGAGGAGTGGGTACAATAGACGTTTCTACACAGGGCAGTGGAGGTGGAAAAATAAACTGACTAACCAGGCATGTATGGAGGAAATATAGACAGATCTACTACAGGGCAGTGAACGGTGAACATAGACAGTTCTACATGGCAGTGGAGGGGGAACATAGACTGTTCTACCAGGGCAGTGGAGGGTAACAAGACTGTTCTAAAGGGCATGAGGGGTGAACATATACTGTTTCAACAGGGCAGGTGGAGGGGGAACAATAGACTGTTCTACAGGCAGTGGAGGGGAATATAGACTGTTCTACACGTACAGTGGCGGGAACATAGACTGTTCTACAGCAGGTGAGGTGGGAACATAGAGAAAGATTTCTACAGGGAAGTGACAGGGGAATATATGACAGTTCTACAGGGCAGTGGAGGGGGAACCATAGACCTAGTTCTACAGGGCAAGGAAGGGGGAAAATAGACAGTTCAATCAGGACCGTGTAGGGTGCGAACATAGACATGTGTTCTACTGCCACAGTGTAAGTGGGGAGCAACGACCCTGTTCTACAGGTGCAGGGTGGAGTAGGGGGAACATAGACTGTACTACCAGGCGCAGTGGAAGGAACCTAGACTGTACTATACAGGCAATTGGAACGGGGAACATAGAAATGATCTAACAGGGCAGTGGAGGGGGAACATAGATGTTGGTACAGGGCAGTGGAGTGAACATCGACTGTTCTACAGGCCAATTG
The DNA here is from genome assembly GCA_018398815.1 of Conus ventricosus. NCBI lineage: Eukaryota > Metazoa > Mollusca > Gastropoda > Neogastropoda > Conidae > Conus > Conus ventricosus. The sequence continues at coordinate 123,458,011 of CM031597.1, read as the reverse complement.
GAGGGGGTAATATAGACTAGTACGTACAGGGCATTGGAAGGGGACACATAGACTGATCTACATGGCAGTGGAAGGTGAACATAGCAACAGATCTACCGGGACGGATGTGAAGGAGAACATAGACATTATCTAACAGGGCAGTGGAGTGGAAACATAGACTGTTCTAAAGGGCCCAGTGGAAGGGTGAACATAATTGTTCTACGGGCTAGTGGAGGGGGAACATAGACTGTTCTACAGGACAGTAGGAGGGATAAATATAGACTGATCAGCAAGGCAGTGAAGGGGAATATATACTGTTCTACGAGGGAATGGAGGGGAATATAGACTGTTCTACAGTGCCGAGAGGGGTACAATAAGACGTTACAGGGCAATGGAGGGGGAACCATAGACTGATCTACATGGCAGTGTGAGGGGTATACAATAGTCTGTTTACAGGGCAGTGGAGGGGGAAAACATCGACTGTCTACAGGGCAGGGAAAGGGGGACAATAGACCGTTCTACAGGCAGTGGAAGGGCAAATAGACAGTCTACATGGCATTGGAAGGGGAACATAGACTATCTACAGGGCAGTAAAGGGAACAAGACTGTTCTAACATGTCAATGGAGTGGAGCAATGAGACTGTTCTTACAGGGCAGTGGAGGGGGAACTAGACTGTTCTACAAGGCAGTGGATTGAAGCATAGGACTGTTTCTACGGGCAGTGGAGGTGTAATATAGACAGTTCCTACAGAGGCATGACATGGAGCATACAGTTCAACAGGGCAGAGGGAGCGGGAGCATAGACTGTTCTACAGGGCAGTG
>CM031597.1:123442210-123449710 GCA_018398815.1 Conus ventricosus | reverse complement strand
ACTTCACCAAGATACTGTTGATATTATATTCAAGACGTACATAGGGAATCTCCATCATTTCATCATTTTTCGCCGCGTAATCAAGACCAGAGCAAAACTGCTTTGAGGCTTAGGAGTAAAATAGTTTGAGATTACACGAGCAAAGTCATTTTGATAATACACCAGCAAAGATATTTTAAAGCTACAGGAACAGAGTTGTTTTGATATTACAGGAGCAAGCCTGTTTTCGGGTTATAAGAGCACAGTTGTTTTGAAATACACAAAGTCGTTTTGATATCACAGGAGCAGCCTGTTTCCAGGTTGTTGGAGCACGGTTGTTTGAAATACACAAACAAAGTAATTTTGATATTACAGGAGCAAGCCTGTTTTCAGGTTGTTGGAGCACGGTTTGTTTGAAATACACAAACAAAGTAATTTTGATATTACAGGAGCAAGCCTGTTTTCAGGTTGTGAGAGCACAGTTGTTTTGAAATACACAAAGTAATTTTAATATTACAGGAGCAAGCTTGTTCTGAGGTTACAGAAACAACACTTTTTTTTAATTACACGAGCAAGATTGTTTTGAGTTTACAGGAAAAAATTCATTTTGATATTTAAAGGAACAAAGTGGTTTTGAAGTCACAGGAGCAAAGCTGATTTAATATTAGAAAATCAAAGTTGTTTCGTGGTTACAAGAGCAAAGTCGTTTAGTGGTTAAAGTTGTTTTGATATGACAAGTGCAAAATCGCTTTGTGGTTATCACAGCAAAGTCATTTTGATATGACAAGAGCAAATCGTTTTGTTGTTACAGAAGAAAGGTCGTAATGAAATTATAGTAGCATTACAAAATACAAATAAATACACTGGACAAGATGCGATTAAGTGTCTTGTTAGTACACAATACAAAACTGAATCTTTAACAAATATGTTTTATCGGAAATGAAATGAGGTAGGGAACAGTAAACGATAAACAGTAAACAAGTGGGGTATGTTTTGCTCCCATACGGAAACCTAACACAGAGTAACTTTTATTCAAGACTGGCACAGCCTTTTAAACTTGAATAAAGTCAGACAAATACATAGACGAACAATCTAATAGTGGGGGAAAAACAAGCGCAGGCCAACAACTGAACTGTCTTCATAGTAATGACCTGGCAAAGATTTGGACTTAAGGAGGGGAGGGGAGGGGAGAGGAGAGTTTGAAGATGGAGAAACTGGGTACATGAAATTTAAAATAAATTATTAAAAAAAATGTTACAGATATGAAAACTCTTCACTAGCTGCATAAGGGAACCATCGCAATCCCTTTTGAAGGCAGATATATTTGTATTGCCTGCTCCGAGGCCTTTCGCCCACTGGGTCGGGACTCATCAGGGAGACACGGCTGGTTGTGTCTGCGCTCCCGGCGTCAAATAGAGACACACACCAAGTCCAAATACTGTGGTGTTCTCACCACCATGGGTGCAAAAAAGAATCCAATAGCACCCCCAAAGCAGCCAGCAAAGAGTAGTAAATGCAACCAAACGAAGTGTGGGGAGGAAAAAAGTTGCTGTAAAACTAAAGACATTATGCAAATAATATAAAATGTAGGGGACAGTCTTTGAGCCTACGCCTGAGGATCCACCCAAAGATGCAAGGGAGATCAAAAGACAAACACACAGACGGACAGAAACAAATACAAAAACAAGCGCAGGCCAACAACTGAACTGTCTTCATAGTAATGACCTTGCGATGGTTCCCTTATGCAGCTAGTGAAGAGTTTTCATATCTGTAACATTTTTTTAAAATTTATTTTAAATTTCATGTTCCCAGTTTCTCCATCTTCAAACTCTCCTCTCCCCTCCCCTCCCCTCCTTAAGTCCAAATCTTTGCCAGGTCATTACTATGAAGACAGTTCAGTTGTTGGCCTGCGCTTGTTTTTTCCCCCACTATTAGATTGTTCGTCTATGTATTTGTCTGACTTTATTCAAGTTTAAAAGGCTGTGCCAGTCTTGAATAAAAGTTACTCTGTGTTAGGTTTCCTTATGGGAGCAAAATATACCCCACTTGTTTACTGTTTATCGTTTACTGTTCCCTACCTCATTTCATTTCCGATTTTGCTTTGATTAAATTGAGGTTATTTGTATACTGAACAACATTAAAAACGCACCGCTTGCTAAAAGACCCAGACAACGTTGGTAGTACAGAATTATTTAATGAAAGTAAGCATATTTGATTACGCATCCATTTTTCAATTAAACAAAATGTCTGTTCTTGACAAGAATGGCCGAATTCATCTGAAATTAGCTGGTGACTTCACTAGGGTCCCTGTCAAAAAGTACACCACGACGAGCATGTCCGTCCGCGAGCTCTAATACCGAGTGTGTCCGCCATTTGCCCCGATGCACGCTTGGCAGCGCCTCCTCATGGAGTAGACAAGGTTGTGCAAGAACGCCTGTGGCAGTCCATCTCACTCCTCGGTCAGTGCGCGCCTCAAATGATCGAGAGTCTGTGGACGTCTTCCACGGGCCACAAGACGCCCCAGCTCATCCCAGACGTGTTCAATGGGAGCCATGTCAGGGGACAGAGATGGCCAGGGCAACACGGCAATGTTGTTCGCCTGGAGAAACGCAGCGGTGGCTCTTGCGATGTGGGGTCGTGCATTATCATGCTGGAAGAACTGCAGCTCCGGGTGCTGGCCAAACAGTGGGACGACGTGGTTCTGCAGCACCTGCTGGTACGTGTTGGCATTCACATGGTTGTCAAAAAAGTACAGAGGTGTCCGGTAGTCATGACTGAATGCCCCCCAAACCATCAGACTGCCCCCTCCCCATCTATTGGCTTCAAACACTCAGCAGCTGGCGCAGCGTTCCCCGACACGCCTCCAGACTCTCATTCTCCCGTCAGCATGAGATAACGCGAAGCGACTTTCGTCAGAGAACAGCACAGCTCTCCACTGACGTCGTGTCCATGGCAGATGCTGGCTGGCCCACTGCAGGCGTTGCTGACGGTGTCTACGGGTGAGGACTGGGCCAACATGAGGGCGTCTTGCATTGAGCCCTGATTCTTGCAATCGACGTCGAACGGTTTGTCCAGACACTGGACCCCGTCGACCAACCACCTGGCGACATGTTTCTGCTGCTGTAAGGAATCGATTACGAAGATGAAGCTGTCGAATGTATCGATCTTGCACTGGTGTGGTAACACGAGGTTGGCCCGTTCGGCGCCGATCAGTGGTGGAACCAGTTGCTGCCAAACGTTGTGATAGCCTTACAATTGTAGAGTGACTGCAGTTCAGTTGTCTGGCTGTCTCTCTCGATGACATGCCGATCATTAACATTCCAATGGCTCGCTCGCGTTCTTGCATAGACAGTCGCGGCATTGTTTTCGGACCACTTCGCCTGGTCGAATGACAACTGATACCGTTTTCCAGTCGGCATGACTTCAAACTCACCATTTGAGACAAAGAAACAGATGTGCTACGTTCAGTCTCGGCCCCAGTGGCAAGAAAGTGTTTTGGGCGAGTTGCACGTGGGCGTCACACGAACGTCGGCAAGCGAAACCGAGGCAGTGTGAATCTGTGTCCCTTAAAAATTGTGTTAATATACCAAATCCAAATACACATTTTTTCCAAATGAGAAATCGGCAAATCAAAACGGTGCGTTTTTAATGTTGTTCAGTATATTTGTTTCTGTCCGTCTGTGTGTTTGTCTTTTGATCTCCTTGCATCTTTGGGTGGATCCTCAGGCGTAGGCTCAAAGACTGTCCCCTACATTTTATATTATTTGCATAATGTCTTTAGTTTTACAGCAACTTTTTTCCTCCCCACACTTTCGTTTGGTTGCATTTACTACTCTTTGCTGGCTGCTTTGGGGGTGCTATTGGATTCTTTTTTGCACCCATGGTGGTGAGAACACCACAGTATTATGGACTGTGGTGTGTCTCTATTTGACGCCAGGAGCGCAGACACAACCAGCCGTGTCTCCCTGATGAGTCCCGACCCAGTGGGCGAAAGGCCTCGGAGCAGGCAATACAAATATATCTGCCTTCAAAAGGGATTGCGATGGTTCCCTTATGCAGCTAGTGAAGAGTTTTCATATCTGTAACATTTTTTTTTTAATTTATTTTAAATTTCATGTACCCAGTTTCTCCATCTTCAAACTCTCCTCTCCCCTCCCCTCCTTAAGTCCAAATCTTTGCCAGGTCATTACTATGAAGACAGTTCAGTTGTTGGCCTGCGCTTGTTTTTTCCCCCACTATTAGATTGTTCATCTATGTATTTGTCTGACTTTATTCAAGTTTAAAAGGCTGTGCCAGTCTTGAATAAAAGTTACTCTGTGTTAGGTTTCCGTATGGGAGCAAAACATACCCCACTTGTTTACTGTTTAAATATGTTTTACTTAGACATTTAGCCCTCTAACTAACCCAAAGGTGTCAGGAGAAAGAAATCTTAATACACAATACAAAACACAATAATGAATACTTAACACGTCTTATTCGGACATTTGACCGTGTGATTCAATCGAAGGTGTCAGATATGTTTTTCAAAACTCGTGGTTTTCCACCACGAGCAGATGATTGCAGCAGACACACTTCAGGGATGCCTCACGTGATTGCTTCACTATCAAAGTACCTTGGAATAGAAATAACTGGTTGGGGAAAAAAACAACAACTCGATCTCCTATTCGAAGAATAAAGAAGTTAATAAATGAACACTTTTGTCAATGATGTTGATGCGTGGCTGAAGGAGAAATCACTGTGGAAAGGCCTGGGGAGAGACAGGACTGTGTGGTGGAGGGGGAGAGACAGGACTGTGTGGTGGAGGGGAGAGACAGGACTGTGTGGTGGAGGGGAGAGACAGGACTGTGTGGTGGAGGGGAGAGACAGGACTGTGTGGTGGAGAGGGAGAGGACAGGACTGTGTGGTGGAGGGGAGAGAGACAGGACTGTGTGGTGGAGGGGAGAGACAGGACTGTGTGGTGGAGGGGAGAGACAGGACTGTGTGGTGGAGGGGAGAGACAGGACTGTGTGGTGAGGGGAGAGACAGGACTGTGTGGTGGGGGGGAGAGCGGTGTGCGAGAGTCAAGAGCGGGAAATGTTTACCGATATGAAAATACTGCTTGATGAAAGTGTTGGTCCACTCACAATATAGAGGTCAAGGAAACCGTTGACTGACATCCTGACTATTGATCTCGTGTGCCTGTGTTATCGACTGTGTGCAGAAGGGACTGGAATGACTTGTCGACGATCAAGGCAGTTCCTATTTCACTTCTCTGAACACCCCCCCCCCCCACCCTCCCCCACTCCCCTTTCAATGTCCCCCCCCCCCCCCCCCACCACACACACACCTTCCCTGCAACTCTGTTCGAGCATTACTCCCTCACCCTTCCCCTTCCTTACAAGCCTGTTACATAAGCATCTCGGCGTAAGAGTACATGTAACATTTTCACTCCGATGCGACTCACCGCCATGAAGTCCGCCTCCCTTTGCCTATTGGCTGGAGTGAGAAGTGGCAGCCTATGTTCTTAAGTGGACGATTTCTGCCAGACTAGAAGTAGGTAAGGGCCAGAGATGAGAGGGATAAAAGGGGTCTCGCACTCGAATCACATGAAAGCCATTCCTGTTATCACTAGTGTATGTGTGTGTGTGTGTGTGTGTGTGTGTGTGTGTGTGTGTGATCGAATGTGTTTGGGCACGTGTATGTTTCCGTACACTCATATGTGTCTGTCTTATGCATGGCTTAATCTGCTGTCACATAGGTGCTCGTTTGTGCGTACGAGAATATGCGTTCTAAAACACCGATTTGGTGTGTGTGTGTGTGTGTGTGTGTGTGTGTGTGTGTGTGTGTGTGTGTGTGTGAGTGTGTTTGTGTGTGTGTGTGTGTGTCTATGTGTGTGTGTGCGCGCGCTTGCTTCCTTGATTGTGTGTGTGCGTTTGCTTGTGCGCGCTTGCTTGTGCGTGCATGCAGCGTGTTTTTATTGGTGAACGAGTGTGTGTGTGCGCCTGCATTTTGAGTTCGAGTACGAGTGTGTGTGTGTGTGTGTGTGTGTGTGTGTGTGTGTGTGTGTGTGTGTGTGTGTGTGTGTGTGTGTGTGTGTGTGTGCGCGCGCGCGTGCGCCTGTCCGTTTCTATATCCATCTTTGTATATGTCTATGGCCGTGCGAACGTGCATGTGTGTACGAGATCACCATACCCAGGGGCTAATGGAAATGCTCACCAATGCATGCACAAACCCTGACAAACACACACACACACCCACGCGCTCACGCTGCCCATTCGATCTCTTCACCTGGGATCTGTCGGCCTTGGTTTCCATGAATCATTGGATATATTATCTTCATGGTCTCTCGACTTGGGGATCTTTAGACATGCGCCTTCTTCACGCAAGTGATGTCATTGGTGTGCTGCACCAATGTCAACCGCCTGGCGATCTAAATTCAAACTGGTAATCATAATACTTTTTTCTGTTCTAGGCATTGTCAACAGACAGCGTTTCTACACATCCAAAACGTTGAACGTTGGCAGCAGCTGCATTTTCTCCGGAGCACTATCTTAACATCATTAGCATGCCGGAGCACTATCTTAACATCATTAGCATGCCGGAGCACTATCTTAACATCATAGCATGCCGGAGCACTATCTTAACATCATTAGCATGCCGGAGCACAATCTTAACATCATTAGCATGCCGGAGCACTATCTTAACATCATTAGCATGCCGGACCATTATCTTACATCATTAGCATGCCGGACCATTATCTTAACATCATTAGCATGCCGGAGCACTATCTTAACATCATTAGCATGCGGAGCACTATCTTAACATCATTAGCATGCCGGAGCACTATCTTAACATCATTAGCATGCCGGAGCACTATCTTAACATCATTAGCATGCCGGAGCATTATCTTAACATCATTAGCATGCCGGAGCATTATCTTAACATCATTAGCATGCCGGAGCACTATCTTAACATCATTAGCATGCCGGAGCCCTATCGTAACATCATTAGCATGCCCGGAGCACTATCTTAACATCATTAGCATGCCGGAGCACTATCTTAACATCATTAGCATGCCGGAGCATTATCTTAACATCATCAGCATGCCGGAGCACTATCTTAACATCATTAGCATGCCGGAGCACTATCTTAACATCATTAGCATGCCGGAGCATTATCTTAACATCATCAGCATGCCGGAGCACTATCTTAACATCATTAGCATGCCGGAGCACTATCTTAACATCATTAGCATGCCGGAGCACTATCTTAACATCATTAGCATGCCGGAGCACTATCTTAACATCATTAGCATGCCGGAGCACTATCTTAACATCATTAGCATGCCGGAGCACTATCTTAACATCATTAGCATGCCGGACCATTATATTAACATCATAGCATGCCGGAGCACTATCTTAACATCATTAGCATGCCGGAGCACTATCTTAACATCATTAGCATGCCGGAGCACTATCTTAACATCATTAGCATGCCGGAGCACTATCTTAACATCATTAGCATGCCGGAGTACTATCTTAA
>CM031597.1:123427210-123437210 GCA_018398815.1 Conus ventricosus | reverse complement strand
CTGTCTCCTGTGAGACTTTATTGTAGGGCATTGTGTATTCTAGAACTCTGTGGGGCCGTGTGTGCTCTACAACACTGTCTCTTGTGGGACATTGTGCTGAACGTTGTCATTTGTAAGACATTGCTGAGGGAAATTGTCTGTCGTGGGACTTTGTTATAGAACACTGTGTGTTGCAGAATGTTCTTGTGGGACATAGATGAAGGACGTTGTGTCTTGTGAAACACTGCCTTTTTGTGAGAAATTGTTGAAGGGCATTATCTGTCACAGAACATTGTAGGACATTGCTGTGGGCCATCGTCTGTTCTATATAGCATTGTCTGGTGCGGGGCATTGTTTGGGGGTATTAAAAAACACTGGGGCATTTTCTGTAGATGATATTGATGAAGAAAATCGCGTGATATAGCACATTGTATGGGATACTGTCGTAACATACTGTTGTGGGACACTGTAAGAAACCATCCGCTGTCGGACATTCAGAGTTCCGTTGTGTGATATTGTCGAGAGACGTTGTGTGATTTGATTTGTAGACGACAGTGGATGTGGTAAGACATTATCTGCTTGGAATATTGCTCTTGGATACTGTTGTAGAACGGATGCAAGATATTACTGTTGGGTAGATGGCATCGTTGTACAACAAATGCAAGACATTGTCGTGGGATAGATGTGGGACATCATCTGTTGTAGAACAGATGCCGTATGTGTCATGTGACAGATGTGGGGTGCCGATGTAGGACAGACGCAGAACATTGTCTTAAGATAACTGTGGAACATGGTCCATTGTGGGATGTTTTTGTGGCGCACTATCTCCAGAAGGATATTTTGCGATAGATTATGGAACAAATCGGGGAGAATGTCATTGTAGAACGTATCTGTGAGACTGTCATGGTATATTGACATTGTGCAGCAGTCTGCTGTGGAACACTTTTGTGGGACATTGTTCCAGGGGCATCTAGAAAAACCAACACTACCCAGGATATAACAAAATAGTCCGCGGAGTCCTTGTCGAATATTGGAATTTATACCTCACTGCTGTAGTGCAGTCGTATGACAATGACTTACTTACAGTTGTTGAGCTTCTGGATAAAGCTTCAAAGCATGGCAGCTGAGCAAATCATTAATTAACCGCAAATAGTGATATTCGCCTAGTCAACATGGAAAGCGGTCCAACGTCAAACGGCGATCCGCCTAACCACCATTATCATGACGGACCATCTGCAACAGGCCTAACACTGATTAGTGTTTGCCAAGTGATATACTGTTGTTTGAAGTCGAGTTTGAAGATATTTGGCCCATGTCTTACAATTAGGAGCGTGTTCTATGGTAACACTTCTACAGCCTTGACTGCTGACCTCATTTTGGTATCCAAACTTTGCCACGCCATGTCTGGTCGTCACTTCGACAACAGATAAAAGTGCCCTTCACTCCCCCACTCCTCTTCCCTTCCCCTTTCTCTCACTCAGCCTTAGCTGCTGTCTTAAAGTGGCAGTCATGTGGATCATGGAGCAGACGACACTGAAATGGACAGTTACTATTCTTCATGTAGGATAGCGCTCTCTGTCGACGATTCCTGCCGTCGAGACTAATAGCTCGGTACTTTACTACCCTTTGGATGTTCTTGTGTTGTACTGTATTACTAAACGTGACTCCGGAACAGATTGTTACTGTGCAGAACGAAATGTCACCCCAGTATACAATATCACTACGGGTGAGATTTGGTAATGGTGTTGCGGTGCAACGTGTCACAATGGTGATAGTTGGCTGACACCTTGTACTGGCAGGACACATGCTGATGTCCATTTTGAAATAAACTGTAACCGTATTATGTGAATGCATGGCATGGGGTCCAGTCTGACGGTCACGTTTTTCTCATACAGTGTACAAAGTGAAGTAGGGGAATTATAATGATCACGCACGTCTACATCTTATCGCCAATGACGATGCTATTTCTGCCATGGTAAAGACGCGTTGTGATGGTGGTGGCGATATAGGCGGTGGTGGTGGTATAAGAAGGCAAGTCTAGTATTTGAGGTACCTGACTGTCCTTCACATTCTGATGTTGAAAGAGCGGCGACGACAAAGCAGGCGATGTCATTAACGACGATGACTACAATGACAACGACTTTGATGACAACGACGACGACGTTGATGAACGTGATGATTATGATACAAATAATTCCACTGTACGACGCTGCACTAGACTTACATTGGCGGGTCTGTGTCTTTTTCCTTTTCTGAGACGACTGATTCGGGAGACATTTACTTAAGCCTATGCTATCCTTGCTCCAGTATTGGCAATATTTTTCTAATATTTTATTTTGATTCTCTCTCTCTCTCTCTCTCTCTCATCTCTCTCTCTCTCTCTCTCTCTCTCTCTCTCTCTCTCTCTCTCTTGCTTGCTCGCTTGCTCGCTGTCTGGCTGGCTGGCTGGTTGGCTTAATTACTGATTCTAAATCTGATTATGATCAGCAGTCAGGCATGTTCATCTTACCTATTGCACCGAGTGCACCTATATCACAAAATGCAAATGACCAATAAGACCTGACCCCAAACCGTACAGTCTCTAATGGTGACAATTTGTTCCGCAGTACAAATTAATATCTAACCTGTCGGTACAGATTGTCACCAAAATGTAACATTCTGCAACAGGTGACATATTTGTGCAGCAACATCGGAAAAATACTGTTCTTTACCAAAATTCCATTGCATAATTTTACTTGAAACCATCGCGATTTCATTTATTTTGTTTTCTGTTTAACTTCTGTCCCCAATGCATAAAGGATACAGTGTCAAGGATTATATTTTCCTAACAGGATGTCATAATATAATCGCGAACTTTCGCACGCTTGTGAATAACTGCACGGCTTTGGTTTGTGATCACTACGTTTCTCTTGGATACTAAAGTTTCCCCTCATTCAATAGTCCTTAACTGTATGTAAACACCTGCTGTGTTCCAAAAACTTTCAATCAATTCCTAAGTTTTCTGATAGTGCTCTGTGACCTAAAATGCGCCATATTGTCGAATCGATCTCTTACAAAAAGAATATTTTTGCCCATTTCTTATGGTTAAAAAAGTTTACTCAGCAGTTTTGAGTTTTTCACTGTGTAATAATGGTTCAGCGATTAATTCCTGTTCACTGGATCCACTTGTTTACAACACTGTGAGCATGCTGAAGAAATACCTCTTGAAAAGCTGTTGAGTTTGATTCTCACAAAACGACTCTGTCCATAACAAGTATTATTTATTTTATTTCTGGATATTATGGGTGAATTATTTGTGGCCACTTTGTCTTATGGGTGTACATGTTTTCTAATCCAGGAAACAAATTCAAAAGAAAAATGACTGTTCCGCCGAACGAGACAAAAAAAAAGTACGACAAAAACCAATGCGTTTCTATCCCATTGGTCTTCTTCAGCAAGACAAAGAACGACCAATCACTTTCCCCTAAGACACAAAGAACGACCAATCACTTATCCCCTAAGACACAAAGAACGACCAATCACTTATCCCCTAAGACACAAAGAACGACCAATCACTTATCCCCTAAGACACAAAGAACGACCAATCACTTGTCCCCTAAGACACAAAGAACGACCAATCACTTGTCCCCTAAGACACAAAGAACGACCAATCACTTGTCCCCTAAGACACAAAGAACGAACAATCACTTGTCCCCTAAGACACAAAGAACGACCAATCACTTGTCCCCTAAGACACAAAGAACGAACAATCACTTATCCCCTAAGACACAAAGAACGAACAATCACTTGTCCCCTAAGACACAAAGAACGAACAATCACTTGTCCCCGAAGACACAAAGAACGACCAATCACTTGTCCCCTAAGACACAAAGAACGACCAATCACTTGTCCCCTAAGACACAAAGAACGACCAATCACTTGTCCCCTAAGACACAAAGAACGACCAATCACTTGTCCCCTAAGACACAAAGAACGACCAATCACTTGTCCCCTAAGACACAAAGAACGACCAATCACTTGTCCCCTAAGACACAAAGAACGAACAATCACTTATCCCCTAAGACACAAAGAACGACAAATCACTTATCCCCTAAGACACAAAGAACCAACAATCACTTATCCCCTAAGACACAAAGAACGAACAATCACTTATCCCCTAAGACACAAAGAACGAACAATCACTTATCCCCTAAGACACAAAGAACGAACAATCACTTATCCCCTAAGACACAAAGAACGACCAATCACTTATCCCCTAAGACACAAAGAACGACCAATCACTTATCCCCTAAGACACAAAGAACGAACAATCACTTATCCCCTAAGACACAAAGAACGACCAATCACTTATCCCCTAAGACACAAAGAACGAACAATCACTTATCCCCTAAGACACAAAGAACGAACAATCACTTATCCCCTAAGACACAAAGAACGAACAATCACTTATCCCCTAAGACACAAAGAACGAACAATCACTTATCCCCTAAGACACAAAGAACGACCAATCACTTATCCCCTAAGACACAAAGAACGAACAATCACTTATCCCCTAAGACACAAAGAACGAACAATCACTTATCCCCTAAGACACAAAGAACGAACAATCACTTATCCCCTAAGACACAAAGAACGACCAATCACTTATCCCCTAAGACACAAAGAACGAACAATCACTTATCCCCTAAGACACAAAGAACGACCAATCACTTATCCCCTAAGACACAAAGAACGAACAATCACTTATCCCCTAAGACACAAAGAACGACCAATCACTTATCCCCTAAGACACAAAGAACGACCAATCACTTATCCCCTAAGACACAAAGAACGACAATCACTTATCCCCTAAGACACAAAGAACGAACAATCACTTATCCCCTAAGACACAAAGAACGAACAATCACTTATCCCCTACGATTTGGCGCAAAATGGATATGGAATGAAAACGAGGCTGCCTGCTGGGAAGGAGACAATACGTGTTTAAACAATAATAATAATAATAATAATAATATAATGATAATAATCGTGAAGATGATAATGAAAATATAAAAAAGTAATAGTATTACAGAGAGGATTACTACCACTTTTAGTGACAATTTGATGATAGTGGTTGTAGTGTTAATAATAATATTGGTTATACGGACAGATGGGGTGAAAGGAAAGGGGTTAGAGGATAGTTGAACAGTATGGTTGTGGTGGCAACAGTAATATTGGCGATAATGATGATGATGTATGATGATGTATTGATGATGATGATGATACTACTACCACTACTACACCACTACTACATGATAAATGAAATAATAAAGTAATATTAAGATGATGATGATTATGATGATGATGATGATGATGATGATGATGATGATGATGATGATGATGACGATGACGATGAGAGAAGGGAGGAAGAGACAGGAGCAACGAAGAGAAGAAGAAGGAGAATACAGATTACATGGGGAAGGTAGAATCTAAGAAGTATATTAATAGCTATAGTAATAATCATGACAGTAATGATACAGGACAGTGAAAATAGAGAAGGTTAGAAGGTAAGAAATATGCTAGTGCATAATAGTAATATTGATAATTCTAGTAAATATAACAGTTGATGTAGATGTTGATGTAGATGTTGATGATCATAGTTATCTCACTACTTCATCTTAAACACCTACTGACAAAGTTGACAAGTCTGACCCGACTAACCACACACTCACTTACGGGTGAAATTGTGTACGGGTATGACATTTTCTACAGGGTCGGGACAGATGCGGGTGACATTTTGCTGTAGTATGAAAAAAAAAGACAACCAATGTTAGGTAGGCACTCAAGGTCTGACCAGCGCATCGGGCTAATGCGTAGGTCAGACATCTGCTAACTCGTAGCGACGAGATCCTCTTCTTCAATTCTCTCATCTTAGTTGTTTATTCATTTCTCCATCAGCTTAAAATCATGCGTAGTGTGGTCTCAAAACTTAACGAAGTGTAGGTAAGTTCCGCACGCAGTGACGCCTCCTTGATGAAACTGAAACTGTAGTATGACATTTTCTCTTGCATCAGGAACACTGCCGTTATGACAAGAGTTCGCATTCACTACTGCACTTCTTTGCTTTAATTGTAACTCCTCAACAAAAGTCAAGCAACACGAACACTTGGCACCTGCACAGTGGCATAGCGATCTCCTCACTGAAGGTCCAGGCTCGCAGTGAACATCAACGATGGACATTAGAAATATGGCGACACCGTGAGGAGAGATTTGCAGACTGCACTGTCGTTGAACATGACTGTTGTGGTTCAATGTACCAGCATACAGGAGCAGGTTGCCATCTGCTTTGATCATCATATTGACCATTGTGGCTTTTGAACGAGAGGGTTGGAGGAGGGAGAGGCATGCCCACTGATGCCTGAACGACATCATTACCCCTAATTTAATCTCCCTGTCAAGGCATCAAAGAGCAAGACTCATGTTTATGGATGAAATGCCCCCGATTCAAAGAGGGCTGCCATCAGAAACACAGTAGACGCCTATTACCATGCCCGCTTGACTGGTGAGCCTGACCTATGCCCGCTTTGACTGGTGAGCCTGACCTATGCCCGCTTTGACTGGTGAGCCTGACCTATGCCCGCCTTGAGCGGTGAGCCTGACCTATGCCCGCCTTGACCGGCGAGCCTGATCTATGCCCGCCTTGACAGGTGAGCCTGATCTCCGGATTTCCATCCCATAGAACAGGCACATAATATTTTGGACGAGTTGTCTATGGCGTGGCTGCGCGTCCACGAATCCTAGCTGCCCTTGAGACCACGCTTGGGGCTCTGTGGGGAGTGACGCCACAAAATGAGCACAACAGGATGATAGCCTCCACGTTGCTGCAAATCCTGGCCGACATTCAGGTCAGAGGGGATAACACAAAATACTGATCGACGGTACGTTGTGCAATTTCGCTTACTGTCAAATTAACGCTTTTCTTCGTCTTTTTTTTTTGTGACGGCATCGAACCCCTTGACGGGTTGGCCCGTAATTGCGTAAGAAATAACATTTATGTAACACCTGATGTTATCACTCATGACAGATAAAAGGTTGAAATAAAAACCTTCAAAATGCGAACTTTGCCATGTAATGTGTGTGTGTGTGTGTGTGTGGTGTGTGTGTGTGTGTGTGTGTGTGTGTGTGTGTGTGTGTGTGTGCTATAAAGGTAGCATCTACATATACCACACAACTTACATTTTGAATTTTTGTTTCTTTATTTATTATCTATAACTGTCTGTCTGTCTGTCTTCTCTCTCTCTCCGTTTGTGTATGCGCGCAAGAGGGTACGCATGTGTGCGTGTGCACGTGTGAGTACAAGCGCGTATACATGAGAGAGAGAGAGAGAGAGAGAGAGAGAGAGAGAGAGAGAGAGAGAGAGAGAGAAAGAGAGAGAGAGTGGTGATGGCGGCGGGCGGTGCGTGCGTGGTGTGTGTGTGTGTGTGTGTGTGTGTGTGTGTGTGTGTGTGTGTGTGTGTGTGTGTGTGTGTGTGTGTGTGTGTGTGTGTGTGTGACCGCGCGTGCACGCAAAAACATTAAAGTGTGTTATATGATTTGTATACGAAAGGATCCTCTACACCGGAACGGATGCGTAGTATTTGTCAAACTGTAGTTGATACAGGGTTTGATTTTGTTTGTATTCGAACACTGTTTTTGTCGAAATAATAGGCCTCTACTTTGAAAGACAGTTCTTGAAAGTTATGGATATTAGGATAAAATGATAAGATTAAATGCGTTTTACGAAGCATTACAGAACAGAGACCAGGAGAGAAACGTACGCCAGTCAATTGTCCTATATGTACACAACTGTTCCGTCATGCAGATGTAATATAACTATTCAGCAGCTGAAACATGGCTTGTAAACAGAATTCTAAGAGCAAAGCATAGTCATATAAAAAGTAACATGGATACTATTGGTGACGATTTTAATTTCAGCATGGGCCGTCATTTCTTTTCTTTTTTTCCCTTCGTTTTTTTAACCACCTTAAAGATGACTATTTCATAACAAGTTTATCTCAGAAAAACTCTAATGTGATTCTATAAATTATTTTCGGCAGCTAAATGGGTTTCATTACGACTGAGTAAATTCATTAAAACTGAAACGTTGTGTAGCACACTTCCACGCATATTAATGAATGGCGACATTAATGGAGTGTTGTCAATGCAAACATTGGGG
The DNA here is from genome assembly GCA_018398815.1 of Conus ventricosus. Lineage (NCBI taxonomy): Eukaryota > Metazoa > Mollusca > Gastropoda > Neogastropoda > Conidae > Conus > Conus ventricosus. The sequence continues at coordinate 123,429,037 of CM031597.1, read as the reverse complement.
GAAATGTCGCGTTGTTGATTAGGTTGTGTCCCTAAACGGGTAACAGGAAATTAAAGTTTTGACTGATGAATCGAGAGAGAGATGAGGGGGGATGGGGGCAGGCAAGCAGAGAGAGAGAGAGAGAGAGAGAGAGAGAGAGAGAGAGAGAGAGAGAGAGAGAGAAGCTTTGTTTGCATTATCGTGTTTGAGCCGCTGTCTAAAATGGACAAACTGACCTCACACAAACAGCTTCGTTTCCGTCATTGTCACTTCTGTGTGCTTTGTTCTTCATTTCCAGGTTCACTGGCCACCTGATGAACACAAAGAAACATGCTTCATGATTTCTTTTCAACAGGCCTGTCGCGAGCTACCACAGAAAGATGTGAAATGTTGGTGTGATGAGGAATGAGGAGGGACCACGCTACAACACTGTCAACGCTTGGGCAACGTCGTCTTCGAACTTCGGGTGTCTGTTTACTGTCACATGTCATGAAACCATGTATTAGTATCCAATCACTTTAGAATACATTCCATGATCTCTACTCATATCGGCTGTCACGCTCTCTCTTTTTCTCTGTCTGTCTAAATCTAATTTTCAAAAGTAAGTAGTCCTTGATAGTATGTCGCAGCTATGCTAAAACGTTTTTGCATTATTCTCGAATCCCACTGAACACTGGTACGTGTTTCAATTATGTCCGAATGCCACACTTGAGAAGGTAGTTAATATGAAGGCAGTTAGGGATGTAGGCAGGTAGGAAGGTGCAGGTTGTAAAGAAAGAACGTCACACACAAGTGGGTTCACCTGGAGAAGCTGATTTTTCTTCTTCTTCTTTTGTTTCTTTTTTCTTCATTTTTTCTCATTATTTTATCATCTTTTTGCGAAATTCCGTTTTTGCTTTATTATTTTATTTACAACAACAACCAGAAGAAGAATACCCGGTTCTTAGCTATTTCAGCGTTAATATGTTCAGGACAGTATTTTGTTGAGCGCTTGTCTTCTTTTTGAAGCTTGGTATTCCAAGCGGCGCCAGCCTTTGGCCAGTACTACTTTCATATGACCATTTCTTTTGAGTGTGTTGTGTGTGTGTGTGTGTAGTGTGTGTGTGTGTGTGTGTGTGTGTGTGTGTGTGTATTGATTTAAATCTTCCCAACTCAGATTTATTAAGTTACATTAGTTTACTTTTACTTTTGTATGCTGATGATATTGTTATTATTGCAGATTCCTTTTGCGGTTTACAGCATGCTCTTGATGTATTAAGCGAGTATTGTAGTACATGGAAGCTTAATGTTAATGTAGCAAAAACAAAGGGTGTAGTCTTTAATGGACGCAATAACCCAAGGAAAAAAATAAAATTCAAAAACAGTGTATAGAATAGTACACACTTCAATATTTTGGCTATAATCTTTAGCAGAACAGGAAATTTTTATAAATGTAAGAAGCATTTGTATGACCAAGCGCAATGTGCAATGTTTTCTTTATAAAGATGGCAAGATGTCAAGATTTGCCTATAAACATTGTACTGGACTTATACCAGTCAATGGTACTACCTGTGCTTTTATATGGCTGTGAAATTTGGGGATATAGTGATTTAAAGCTTATGGAAAGTTTTCAGCTTAAATTCTTTAAGCATCTTTTTCATTTAAATCGTTCTACCAAAAAAGAATTGATATATGGAGAACTAGGAATGTATCCTGTGTCAGTTCAAGTACATGCACGAATGATAAAATTCTGGTCAACCTTACTTTCTCCACAAACAAATAAATATTAATCTAGATTGTATCAGGTATTATATAATTTACACAGAAATCTGGGTTTTACATCCAGGTGGTTGATATGTATACGGATGT
>CM031597.1:123404710-123422210 GCA_018398815.1 Conus ventricosus | reverse complement strand
GATGGGGTAAATGGTCACAGGAAGAGGTAAGACGAACAGATAGGGGACAGGAGATGGGGTAAATGGTCACATGGAAATGGGTGTTCTGACAATGTATTCAAATTATGGCTAACGTAAGAATTGTTTGCAAATAGACGTTTTTAGTTTCAATCAAATAATTAAGTTATTGAAACAAGAATGTTTGTGTGAATGTTTCTTGAAATGTTTTAGTGAATTCGTATTTTGTAGACTCGTTGAAAGAGAATTCCAGATATGTAGTCCAGAGTAAGCTATAGGCTTTGTTTGTACTGATCGATGAGTAGGTAGCGTAGACGAAATTTCTGCGACCCCAAACTGCTGTTGAGTCTTGTAAAAAGAGCATTAGTATAACATGGCAGGGAATTTGTCAACACTTGAAAATCAAAGATACCTTGCTGAATTTAAATCTCTTATTCAGAGGAAGTATGTTTAGCGCTTTTAGTTTTTCATGTTGCTAGAAATAAAGCTGAAAGGAATAGTTTTGCTGCATGTCTATGGAGAGAATTCAGTCTTTTTGGTGGACATCACTACTCCTATCCCATGTTGTTGAAGCGTAATTGATATGTGACTTAACGTATACATTTACCAAAAGTTAAAGCGCAGTAATGTTGACGTAGCGTTTTAGATGAGTTAACAAAAAAGAATTGTGATGACCTTGCATAAATTATTGAAACATGTAAGTATCAATCTTTTGCCTTAGTAACTTATCTCTGGTCCCAATATTATGAATCTGGAACCAAATTCATCAAAAGTCAGAGAGAGAGAGAGAGAGAGAGAGAGAGAGAGAGAGAGAGAGAGAGAGAGAGAGAGGGTGGGGGGCAGAGATGCTTAAGCAGGAGCGGGGAGAGAGTATGTGAGTGGAGAAGACTGAGGGGATATGACGAATTGCAGTCAGACCGTGTCCTGTTCCGGCAGGAATGGGTGAGGGTTAAGGTCGGGAACACGGAAAATTACACTGCAGATCAGTGCCTATAGGTGTGGTCTCTCCGATACAAACGTCACTGGGCTATCTCTGTCCACCATCTTTCAGTGCTCAGAAGTGAGCTGGCGGAGTCGAGAAGTGGAGGGTGTTCTCATGTAGTCATCGTATGGTTCGTGTGTCAGATTACAACACTCATGGACAGGGGGTGGGGTGGAGGGAAGGCTGGGGTGGGGCGGGGTGGCCTCCGAGTTCACAATGACTTCACGTCGCACATACACAGCAACTGATATTACACAGAGAGAGAGAGAGAGAGAGAGAGAGAGAGAGAGAGAAAGAGAGAGAGAGAGATAGAGTTAACACATCAGTATATACTACCTCTTTATATCTCCTGTGAATCATAAGCAGTAAAGTCCTCTGACTGGTCTACACTCGGTGCACAAGTGGCCATGTGTGACGCAGTGACAATGACGCCGATAGTCGTTAAGTTACCTTTCAAGGATTTCAATCAAACACTGGTAGTCTTCGCTGATCTGGTGATCCTTAGACATTGATCTTTACATCTTGGACGACATAACAAAGTGTGAGTGGCATGGTATGCCAGAGAGAGGAGAGAGAGAGAGAGAGAGAGAGAGAGAGAGAGAGAGAGAGAGAGAGACGCTTCAGATACGTTTTTATTGACAATGGCCTACATAGCCATTATGTCAAGGGGGTATACATGAATACTTGCAGCGCCGAAAAAAAGAAAGTTTATTACGCAAAGAAGCATATATTGAAGAGAGAGAGAGAGAGAGAGAGAGAGAGAGAGAGAGAGGAGAGAGAGAGAGACAGACAGACAGACAGACAGACAGACAGACAGACAGACAGACGGACAGACAGACAGACAGACAGACAGACAGACAGACAGACAGACAGACAGACAGAGACAGAGAGAGAGAGAGAGAGAGAGAGAGAGAGAGAGAGCTGAGCAACATCTTTTCATTTTTGCCCTTTAGCAGTTGAGATCTTCATGCCTTTGCTTTGCGTCTTTTTTTACTTCTAATTAGTTCCCCCGACGATACATGAAATGGAGCCCGGGAACACGGTAAGAAACATGAAATGTAGCCCGGGAACACGGGAAGAAACATGAAATGTAGGCCGGGAACACGGGGAGAAACATGAAATGTAGCCCGGGAACACGGTAAGAAACATGAAATGTAGGCCGGGAACACGGTAAGAAACATGAAATGTAGCCCGGGAACACGGGGAGAAACATGAAATGTAGCCCGGGAACACGGGAAGAAACATGGAATGTAGCCCGGGAACACGGGAAGAAACATGGAATGTAGCATGGGAACACGGTAAGAAACATGAAATGTAGGCCGGGAACACGGTAAGAAACATTTAATGTAGCCCGGGAACACGGGAAGAAACATGGAATGTAGCCCGGGAACACGGAAGAAACATGGAATGTAGCCCGGGAACACGGGAAGAAACATGGAATGTAGCCCGGGAACACGGGAAGAAACATGGAATGTAGCCCGGGAACACGGGAAGAAACATGGAATGTAGCCCGGGAACACGGGAAGAAACATGAAATGTAGCCCGGGAACACGGGAAGAAACATGGAATGTAGCCCGGGAACACGGGAAGAAACATGAACATTTAATGTAGCCCGGAACACGGGGAGAAACATGAAATGCAGCCCGGGAACACGGGAAGAAACATGAAAATTTAATGTAGCCCGAAAACACGGAAAGAAACATTAAATGTAGCCCGGGAACACGGTAAGAAACATGAACATTTAATGTAGCCCGGGAACACGGGGAGAAACATGAAATGCAGCCCGGGAACACGGGAAGAAACATGAAAATTTAATCTAGCCCGAAAACACGGAAAGAAACATTAAATGTAGCCCGGGAACACGGTAAGAAACATGAACATTTAATGTAGCCCGGGAACACGGGAAGAAACATGAACATTTAATATAGCTCGGGAACACGGTAAGAAACATGAAAATTTAATATAGCCCGGGAACACGGGAAGAAACATGAACATTTAATGTATCCCGGGAACACGGGAAGAAACATGAAAATTTAATGTAGCCCGGGAACACGGTAAGAAACATGAACATTTAATGTAGCCCGGGAACACGGTAAGAAACATGAAAATTTTATGTAGCCCGGAAACACGGGAAGAAACATGAAAATTTAATGTAGCCCGGGAACACGGGAAGAAACATGAAAATTTAATATAGCCCGGGAACACGGGAAGAAACATGGAATGTAGCCCGGGAACACGGGAAGAAACATGGAATGTAGCCCGGGAACACGGGAAGAAACATGGAATGTAGCCCGGGAACACGGGAAGAAACATGGAATGTAGCCCGGGAACACGGGAAGAAACATGGAATGTAGCCCGGGAACACGGGAAGAAACATGGAATGTAGCCCGGGAACACGGGAAGAAACATGGAATGTAGCATGGGAACACGGGAAGAAACATGGAATGTAGCCCGGGAACACGGGAAGAAACATGGAATGTAGCCCGGGAACACAGGAAGAAACATGGAATGTAGCCCGGGAACACAGGAAGAAACATGGAATGTAGCATGGGAACACGGGAAGAAACATGGAATGTAGCCCGGGAACACGGGAAGAAACATGGAATGTAGCCCGGGAACACGGGAAGAAACATGGAATGTAGCCCGGGAACACGGGAAGAAACATGGAATGTAGCATGGGAACACGGTAAGAAACATGGAATGTAGCCCGGGAACACGGGAAGAAACATGGAATGTAGCCTGGGAACACGGGAAGAAACATGGAATGTAGCCCGGGAACACGGGAAGAAACATGGAATGTAGCATGGGAACACGGGAAGAAACATGGAATGTAGCATGGGAACACGGTAAGAAACATGGAATGTAGCCCGGGAACACGGGAAGAAACATGGAATGTAGCCCGGGAACACGGGAAGAAACATGGAATGTAGCCCGGGAACACGGGAAGAAACATGGAATGTAGCATGGGAACACGGTAAGAAACATGGAATGTAGCATGGGAACACGGTAAGAAACATGGAATGTAGCATGGGAACACGGTAAGAAACATGGAATGTAGCATGGGAACACGGTAAGAAACATGGAATGTAGCATGGGAACACGGTAAGAAACATTTAATGTAGCATGGGAACACGGTAAGAAACATGGAATGTAGCCCGGGAACACGGGAAGAAACATGGAATGTAGCCCGGGAACACGGGAAGAAACATGGAATGTAGCATGGGAACACGGGAAGAAACATGGAATGTAGCCCGGGAACACGGGAAGAAACATGGAATGTAGCATGGGAACACGGTAAGAAACATGGAATGTAGCATGGGAACACGGTAAGAAACATGGAATGTAGCATGGGAACACGGTAAGAAACATGGAATGTAGCCCGGGAACACGGGAAGAAACATGGAATGTAGCATGGGAACACGGTAAGAAACATGGAATGTAGCATGGGAACACGGTAAGAAACATGGAATGTAGCCCGGGAACACGGTAAGAAACATGGAATGTAGCCCGGGAACACGGTAAGAAACATGGAATGTAGCATGGGAACACGGTAAGAAACATGGAATGTAGCCCGGGAACACGGGAAGAAACATGGAATGTAGCCCGGGAACACGGTAAGAAACATGGAATGTAGCCCGGGAACACGGGAAGAAACATGGAATGTAGCCCGGGAACACGGTAAGAAACATGGAATGTAGCCCGGAACACAGGAAGAAACATGGAATGTAGCCCGGGAACACGGTAAGAAACATGGAATGTAGCCCGGGAACACGGGAAGAAACATGGAATGTAGCCTGGGAACACGGGAAGAAACATGGAATGTAGCCCGGGATCACGGTAAGAAACATGGAATGTAGCATGGGAACACGGTAAGAAACATGGAATGTAGCATGGGAACACGGTAAGAAACATGGAATGTAGCATGGGAACACGGTAAGAAACATGGAATGTAGCATGGGAACACGGTAAGAAACATGGAATGTAGCATGGGAACACGGTAAGAAACATGGAATGTAGCATGGGAACACGGTAAGAAACATGGAATGTAGCATGGGAACACGGTAAGAAACATGGAATGTAGCATGGGAACACGGTAAGAAACATGGAATGTAGCATGGGAACACGGTAAGAAACATGGAATGTAGCATGGGAACACGGTAAGAAACATGGAAGTGAGCATGGGAACACGGTAAGAAACATGGAATGTAGCATGGGAACACGGTAAGAAACATGGAATGTAGCCCGGGATCACGGTAAGAAACATGGAATGTAGCATGGGAACACGGTAAGAAACATGGAATGTAGCATGGGAACACGGGAAGAAACATGGAATGTAGCCCGGGATCACGGTAAGAAACATGGAATGTAGCCTGGGAACACGGTAAGAAACATGGAATGTAGCCTGGGAACACGGTAAGAAACATTTAATGTAGCCCGGGAACACGGGAAGAAACATGGAATGTAGCCCGGGAACACGGTAAGAAACATGGAATGTAGCCTGGGAACACGGTAAGAAACATGGAATGTAGCCTGGGAACACGGTAAGAAACATTTAATGTAGCCCGGGAACACGGGAAGAAACATGGAATGTAGCCTGGGAACACGGGAAGAAACATGGAATGTAGCATGGGAACACGGTAAGAAACATGGAATGTAGCATGGGAACACGGTAAGAAACATGGAATGTAGCCTGGGAACACGGGAAGAAACATGGAATGTAGCCCGGGAACACGGAAGAAACATGGAATGTAGCCCGGGAACACAGGAAGAAACATGGAATGTAGCCCGGGAACACTCATTAATTCTTGGGGCGGATTGCCGTGGTGTGGATCCGGATCCCAGTGTGGAAGCGTGGTCCGTTCAGCAAGATGAAGCAAAACGTACAGCCCATATTGTACCCAAACTGGACAGACGGACTGTGGCTAACAGATGAACCCATTTCATGCTGGTGGACAGACGGACTGTGGCCAACAGATAAACCCATTTCATGTTGGTGGACAGACGGACTGTGGCCAACAGATGAATCCATTTCGTGTTGGTGGACAGACGGACTGTGGCCAACAGATGAATCCATTTCATGTTGGTGGACAGACGGACTGTGGCCAACAGATGAATCCATTTCATGTTGGTGGACAGACGGACTGTGGACAACAGATGAACCCATTTCATGTTGGTGGACAGACGGACTGTGGCCAACACATGAACCCATTTCATGTCGGTGGACAGACGGACTGTGGCCAACAGATGAACCCATTTCATGTTGGTGGACAGACGGACTGTGGCCAACAGATGAATCCATTTCATGTTGGTGGACAGACGGACTGTGGCCAACAGATGAATCCATTTCGTGTTGGTGGACAGACGGACTGTGGCCAACAGATGAATCCATTTCATGTTGGTGGACAGACGGACTGTCTGATCTCTACCCTCCCACCAGTCCGGCTTGAGCGGTCCCACCAGAAGCTGAAGCTCCCGCCGTCGTGACTCCAGGATTCCTGAGACATGAAAGTTAACCCGAGTACGACAAGGTGGCGATCCGAACGGGGTCGGTGATATTGAACTCTATCAAATGTTGACTGTGAATATACGCTTTATTCAGAAGAGTATTGAGAAGATAGATCAGCAGATAAAAAGGAAAGGGGACGTTGAATACCAATACAAATAACAACTTTCCGTTGGTAACAATTCGCACATTGGATGTATGCGGGCTCCATGGAAATGGCTGCATAGGAATGGAACTGATGGAGCTCCACCATGTCCTGGGCACGGCATTATTGAAAAAAAAAAAAAAAAGCGGGGGGGGGGGGGGGGGTACATTCGTCTCCTCCCGCCGCCTTAATCTTGCCTGACCTGCATTAGGTACTCAGTTATTGCTTAGTGGACAAAGAGGGTTTTCATACCGTTCAAATTCGACCCAACGGGAGGTTCCAACTGACTATGCTCTGACGACTTGATTGCGAGTCCCTGCTCTATAGGGCACAAACACATAGCAGAATAACACAAGTGCAAGCAAACAATTCTTGCGTCAAAATGAAAATGACACAGAACAGATCTGAGTTAAAGTCGTCATTATAACAACATCCGCAAATCATCGGTCGATTGGCCAGGATTGGGAACTTTCAGGTCGATTGGCCAGGATTGGGAACTTTCAGGTCGATTGGCCAGGACTGGGAACTTTCAGGTCGATTGGCCAGGATTGGGAACTTTCAGGTCGATTGGCCAGGATTGGGAACTTTCAGGTCGATTGGCCAGGATTGGGAACTTTCATGTCGATTGGCCAGGATTGGGAACTTTCAGGTCGATTGGCCAGGATTGGGAACTTTCAGGTCGATTGGCCAGGATTGGGAACTTTCAGGTCGATTGGCCAGGATTGGGAACTTTCAGGTCGATTGGCCAGGATTGGGCACTTTCAGGACAAGAAAACGGGTGGCAGCTCACCGTGCACGCGCTTTCGCTGGGAAGGCAGCCCCACTTTTACTACAGATCTTTTGTGTGATCATAAAGTTACATTTCAAAAGTACGTCACTGTACACAGAACTAAACGTGTGCAACCATCTGCGTATTGTCCGTATATTGAATAACACACTACACAGTTTACCTAACAATAGCAACAACAACAACAACAACACACACACACACACACACACACACACACACACACACACACACACACACACACGCGCGCGCACGCACGCACGCACGCACGCACGCACGCACGCACGCACGCACACACACACACACACAACACACACACACACACACACAGCTAGGCACTCCTGGCCTGACCATCGTGTGCGGTAACCACACAATCGGCATCTAGGCTACTAGGTCTCGTCCATCAGCCCTGACCCCATTCTGTTTCCAAAGCCATAATGTGTTGTTCGTCAGTCACTATGAAGGTCATTACCCCATTCTGGTTCCAAAGCCATAATGTTGTGTTGTTCGTCAGTCACTATGAAGGTCATGACCCCATTCTGGTTCCAAAGCCATAATGTTGCGTCATTCGTCAGTCACTATGAAGGTCATTACCCCATTCTGGTTCCAAAGCCATAATGTTGTGTTGTTCGTCAGTCACTATGAAGGTCATGACCCATTCTGGTTCAAAGCCATAATGTTGCGTCATTCGTCAGTCACTATGAAGGTCATTACCCCATTCTGGTTCCAAAGCCATAATGTTGTGTTGTTCGTCAGTCACTATGAAGGTCATGACCCATTCTGGTTCCAAAGCCATAATGTTGCGTTATTCGTCAGTCACTATGAAGGTCCGTCGATCACAGATAAAAGAAAGAAAGCTGAAGTAGTATGGACAATGGACAAGATCAAGCCCGACTGTCTAACTCTAGCCTCCGGGGAACAGTGCAGGGGACGAGGCACAGAAGGGGCGGAGCGACATGATGGGCTGACTGGGGAAAACCAGGCGCTTGCCCACAACCGTCAGAAAGGGAGTTGACTGGTGCGGCGTTCGTCATGTCAATGCGCCCGCGCCTTTGGTGAGCGAAGGGATCAATAACCATTAATGTCTGTCCTTAATTTCATTTCTGTGCGCACTTCCTGTCTTGTGGGCATGCGCTAGTCTCTCGCGGTGACGTTTCCTCGATGACACATAAAACCCCAAACCGTTCGTCACCATGAATGCCAAGTCCTTGTAGGCGCTCCGCATTGGTCGAACCTTTTGACCACATGTGCGGCTCTTGACTGCTTTAGAAAAAGCCATCTTTGTGTAGCAACACGTGTCTGGATGAGTTCAGTCTAGTACCCTACACTTAGTTATGCTTAACGAGTGATACATGGGGGTGGGCCGATGGGGATGAAGGAGGTAGGGCTGCAGGGAGAGGGGAGGATTCGTGAGGTGGTGTAACTGAAGTGATAAGCGTTCCTACTGCACTCAGAACATGAACTTTCACTATCAGTCCATTACACCAGGGGCGGGAAGCCTTTTTGTCAGTTCTGTTTTTATCTGGTCTAGACTGTGTTTTATATATCAAGCTTTTGAATCAGTGGGGGCGCGCGCGCGCACGCGCAAGAGAGAGAGAGAGAGAGAGAGAGAGAGAGAGAGAGAGAGAGAGAGAGAGAGAGAGAGAGAGGGGGGGGGAGGGAGATGGTATGGTGGGCGGCGGGATAGGAGGAAGTGGCGGGGAATCCAGAGATCCGAATCTCATTCTTTGCTTTCTCACGTTCTGCTTGGCCTGTAATGTGACTTGTAAAAAAGTCTGTCAAAACTTGTGAAATTTGCTATCTTTATGGAAATCTATTTGATCAGGTTGGTACATTCACCTGAGTTAATTTTTTTGCAAAGTATCATGTAAAACAAATCAGTTTGATCAGGTTGTTTGCTTTCACTTGCTAGTTTTCAGGGAAATCTCTTTGAGCGCTTTGTTTGCATTCATTGTGTTCGTTCACTTCTTTGGTCAGCTGAATGGATATCCATTGGATCAGTTTGTTTGCATTTACCTAAGCTCTAATTCACTAGTTCTGCCAATTTTAAGGAAATTCATCTGGTCGGTCTGTTTGCATTTTTGTACGTTAATTTTGCTAGTTTGGCCAGTTTTATTAAATTCACTTGATAGATCAGTGTGTGTTACGTGTTACGTGCGCTAGTCTTGCAACATTTGATAGAAACCAATTGGATCAGTTTGTTTCCATCCATCTACACAAAAACCAATGAATCAGTACTGAATACCGACTCTAACCAGCGCCCTGACTCCCCCCCCCCCCCCCCCCCCCCCAAAAAAAATGACTTTGGCATTTGTGGCCTGTATCAACACTACCGTAGATGTATTTCTCAGCCCAGAGAATCCAGACACTCCCTCACCTTCACAAAAATCAATAGGCCCTTAAATGATGATGATGATGATGAAATGATGATAATAATGATGATGACGATGACGACGACGACGACGTCGACGACGACGACGATATATAATAGTGATAATGATATTATCTCTTAAGTAAATATTCTGTCAAGTTGAATGCATACCTACCCCCCCCCCTCTCTCTCTTCTCTCTCTCTTTATCCACTAAATACTTTCCTTCTTACCACCTGCCGAACACAGAACCCTTGTATCACAGACAGGTAAAGAGACGCTTGCTGAACATTTATTTTAAGGCTTAAAAAAACAACTCAAACAAATACGAGATGCTTCACAGACTGGATGACGGCGAGTTCCAAACACTGGTGCAGATAAACTAAGCTGCATTTCACAGACTGGATGACGGCGAGTTCCAAACACATGGTGCAGATAAACTAAAGGCGTTCCCCATGGTTTTGATTTTGCATCTTTGAAACTCTCAAGACCTTTCCGCTGGATGAACGAAGTGGAACTGAATATTCAATGCGATTCCGCCGGTGAGGCGAAAGCCTTATCGTTCCAACTCCATTTTATAACCCAGTCTTAGTCCAAGTAGTGTTTTTCTTGCTGAGATCTTCTTCTTCTCTTCTTCTCTTCTTCTTCTTCTTCTGCGTACGCAGGCTGATACTCCTGCGGACACTCCCTACAAGGAGTGGAGTTTGTGTGTATAGACCGTTTTTTTTTTTATCCCGCCATTAAGGCACCATACTCCATCTTCGGGGAAGGCGCACGCTATGTGTAACGTGTCATCCATACGAACGGCCAAACTGGCCTTGTCTCCGAACGTGTTGGCAGATGTTGTGCCTGCGTTCACACTGGAACCCCGGTTTTCGTCTCATTTCGAAGGACTGTATGGGAAATGGAGTCAGAACTAATGTTAACTCCGAGGGAAACATCTCCTGTACCAGAACGTCCGGAGGAGTTCGAACCCGCTACCTTTGGATTACAGGTCCGGCGCTCTACCAGCTGAGCTATTCCGACCTCTTGCTGAGATCAAGATCTCAGGACATAGTTCCTTTTCTTCTTTTCTCCTTGTTTCCCTTCCTAACCTTTCAGATGTCCTGTTGCTTAGTGCTATGGCTGTCTTCTGCATTAGCATGGGTCAATCAATATCCACATGGTCAAGAAAACGGTCACGATGATTGATCAACGGGAGAGGTGTCTCTCTGTCATCATCAATGTCATCATCGCAGTTGCCCCATTTTCAACACACTATTTTTTTAGTTCCAAACGTGATGAATCTCAGGTACCACGTTTCCAGTTTTAATGTACTTTTCATGTACTTGTATACGTGAATTACACCCGTACTTTAAGCACTGATTAGGAATCACTGATGGTGTTTTCAATAAGCACCCCGATCGGATGATATTTGTCGCCTGGATTGCAAATAGCAGCGGTGGTTTTGTGAGCACGGGTGACAGGTGCTGCTGTGACCAGAGACAATGCACACTAGGACGTGTTCGCCATTGGAAACCTGAAGGAGCGCTGTCAATGACACCCAAGACAACGAACGCCAAGTTAGCAGCAGATCGTCGTCACGACCATCCGGCTGATTCCAGGGTGTCACCTACCCGTTCACACCCTCCTACCCACCAACGCCTTGCTTTGTTGGGCTAATCACTATGCGCCACCAACAACCCATTTTCCTGCCGGTGTAACTGATAACATCAGTATTTCCTTTCCTTTCAACGCCGACACTCCTGTCTCTGCCCGTCACGCATTGTCATCCAGCCGTCTTCTTTTGTCCTTCAGAGGGGAAGGCAAGTGATGACATTTCAGCCGGTAACATTCCGTTCACTGTGTGCTGCTGACTCACTTCGTGAGGACTGCCTGTTTGGGTACTTGAATGACATTATGGTGTGTGTGTGTGTGTGTGTGGTGTGTGTGCGTGTGCGTGTGTGTGTGTGGTGTGTGTGTGTGTGTGTGTGTGTGTGCATGCGCGCGCACGTGTGTGTTGTGTTGTGTTGTGTAGTGTATGTGTTGTGTGTGTGTGGTGTGTGTGTGTGTGTGTGTGTGTGTGTGTGTGTGTGTGTGTGTGTGTGTGATGTGCATGCGTGCACGCGCGCACGCTTGTGTGTGTGTACGCATGCGCGTACTCAAGATAGGTATGTAAACAAAGAAACGATGTAGAACCTACATAAAACGGTATATCAAACGGAACTGATCTAAATCATCAAACTGCATCCCCCCCCCCCCCCCCCCTCCCCTCAATACAGGAACTTATGTCGCCATTTCTTAGATTGTTTGTTAGCATTCACTTTCGAAAGTGATGCTGTAATACAGTTTGCTGTAGGCAGAGGTTTTGCTTTTATCTGATCTGTGCGCATAACTTTGTAAATAGATGCTTCTGGGCATCGTATTCAACTGATGCTTGAAAACATTCAAAGTTAAAATTGATATTTGTGGACGTCCATTTCTGAAAAGAATACCTGCGCACATTAATCTTTTAATCTAACGCGTGATGACTTTTCTTTCCACATTGATGCTTGCTAACATTACGATTAAACACTATCTTCTCGATCCACAAACTCGGATGAAAAAAAAGAAAACAGGGCTCCCGATTCAATACTGTTGTGGACTGTAGACGCTGTGTCTGTCCTCTCTCAGGCTGAATGTCAAAGTAAGGTATATTTTTAGGCGCTTATCCGGATCTCTCTCTCTCCCTCCCTTCTCTCACACACATGCAGAGAGAGAGAGAGAGTGTGTGTGTGAGAGAGAGAGAGAGGAGAGAGAGAAGAGAGAGAGAGAGAGAGAGAGAGAGAGAGAGAGAGAGAGAGGAGTTGTAACAGCTTTTACACAAAAAGGACCGTTTTACTGAATACAGCTTTCTAATTGATTCAAAGGTTTAATTCCAGTATAAACTCAGAAGAGCGAAAGTTGACTGATCTAACAATGCCGTGATTAACAGACGAAACTGCGGTGGTCGTAGGTTTCTTCATAACGAGTAAGAACCGATCTTCGTAGTACAGGAACCCTTTTCCGGAAACACGGGTTCCTTATCTTACTTCTTGGCAGAGACTTGACGACATTAGCCTCATTGTGCTAATTGCACCACTCCATCTTGGTTGGCTCTCGTCGTCGACTTGGGCCAACAAAGGTGGGACAGCCATAAGCATGGAACGCTTTTCAGAAGAAGGCATCTCACTGGGCGCGAGCTTTAACAATGGCGCTATGGTCCAGTCAAATACATCAGAATACAAAGTGCTTGGGTCAGCTAAACACAGGCGGTAGATGGACTGTGTGCCATCTGTTTGCGAAGCAGCGAGGGAAACGAGGTCTGAGAAGGGGGGGATGGGGGGGGGGCATAAGAAAGAAGCCCGAGCGACTTTCAAACTTCTAATGTCTCCATGCATGAACATAAAGGCGTTCACGCAAGCTTTTGATGATAATAAATGGTGAGGACGTGCACAATACATGGTAAATGTCACGAGGACCTTTTTTCTGAGGATTTTTGCGAGCGTGAAATCATCACATTACGAGAGTCGGGAGCCCTGGAACAATGTATTCCTGCCGCCCCCCCCCCCCCACCCCCTCTCTCTCTCTCTCTCTCTCTCTCTCTCTCAGTGTATTCCTGCCCCCCCCCCTCTCTCTCTCTCTCTCTCTCTCTCTCTCTCTTCTCTCTCTCTCTAAACTCGCTTCATGGCCGGTCTGTCGACGACATGTCGGCTTTCACGGTAACTCTGATCCTCGGGATAGCTGTAACCTGCCCTCCAGCCGCCCAGTTCTACTGATTCCATCGCCCCCAGTCTGGACCAGTCTTGGTGTGAGTCAGCCTCCTTTGGCCCACCCAGTCAGCATGCGTGATGAAAATGATCTTCTTCTTCTTGCCCCAGACCTTTCTTTCTGTTGCCTCTCCTTCATTCATGTCAGGCACACAGACAGTATTTATCTGTAGCCACAGGGTGGACGATCCTCCGTCACGTGCATACCCCGACACATGTAAACATAATGAAAGGCTATTTTTTGTTTGTTTGTTTCGTCTTGATCCCGTTTATTCATCAACTTACTCTTTGATGCGGCCAACCTGACGTTGGACAGTAGCTGTCACGAAAGAAAACTTTACAAATTATGCACGTTTTTGCCCTACAGTGCTCTAAGAATAAGCATACCCTGGAAAACAAGGAACGACCTTTGTCACGACGGCTGGATTCATCGTGACACGTGCTATGGTCTGTCAGATAGTGTCTGTCCCATCTTCAGAGGTGGAGAAGCAGTGCAATCCCTATCACTGGAGCGGTCACCACTGCAGCAGTCTGGGTCCCCGCTGATCACGGTGGAAGACAAGAAGGTCTCCATGACAGAGTCCAGCTGCTTCAACCAGGCCATGGGAAAACATCAACAATGAAATGTTCGGCTACCAAACTAAAGGTCTTGAAACAGGATTACTCAGAGGTCTGACGTTTACGGCTTCAAAACCCACTGTGTTCCTCCAGCAGTGACTGGCTATCTGAATCCGCTTAGGGTCATTTGAGGCGGTATAAGGTCAGTGCTGAGCTCCACTACCCATAATGCCGCTGCTCCCAAGAGACGGTGAACGTCTGGATCTGTCCAAACCCATTTCAAGACCCATGGCGAGTTTTAGAAGTGAACAAGAGGTAGCGGAGAGCAGGTTCTAGTTCAAGTGCATGATTCAGTTGTTTCTTCAAAGTCCACCTTGCACTCTTTTGAAACGTCACGACGTTTATAGGCACGGTTTGTTTTAAATGTTTGATTTCAACGGAACAGACGATGTGTAGAATGATGTGCGTAACCGTTCTGGGTGTATCTGACAGTAGGGTTACTTTAATTACTGCTATCATTTTCCTCCGCTAGCTTAATCCATCACAAAATCCAGTGTGGCTTCTACATTTTATACTTAGCGAGATTCAATACGGGCCGTGTTCTTGACCAGACAGATTATTACATGTTTTTAAGCCTGGTAGCAATTACATCAAAAGGATATACTTCAATACTTGTTGCAATGCATTCGTAAAGTGATATATTCTCCCATCCGTGTATTTACTAGCATATTGGCTTGTGCTGAAATGTCAGTTTGTAATAGCTTAGAAATATGGACAATGTCAAAGGAACACTAGATAATGCCTGCAGCATATATTCATTTTCATGTAATCATATAAAGTGATGTATTCTCTTATCCGTCTATAAAAATGACTTTAGCATCTTAGTTTGTGCTGCAACATAATAACTTAAAACTACGGAAAATGTCTCAGAAAGCCTGTAGCCTTTGTTGTCATTTTTATGCGGGCGATAGCTGGTAGCAGCTCCATGCCATCAGCCATCATTCTGAAAGTAAACACTCCTAAAACTTCATGCCGAGCAATTGCCAATGATCACGTCCACCAGACACCACCCACCTTCCTTCCCCCTCGCTCCACACACACACACACACACACACACACACACACACACACACACACACACAACACACACACACGTGAGAGTAATTACATCGCCGCGTGTTCTTTAAAACTTAACTAGAACGTTGCCTGGTCACATCATCATCCTAGTCCTCATCTTTTTTTCCTCATTTTTATCATCGTTATCATCATCATCATCATCATCATCATCATTATTATTATTATTATCACTATTGTTATTATTATTGTTGTTGCTACTGTAATAACTAAATTTCGACCCTGCAAGTGACATACGACTATATCACCAGTTCCAGCAGAACACACACACACACACACACACACACACACACACACACACACACACACACACACAGAACAACAACAATCGAGTGCTCAAATACAAGGTCCTGTGTATTAGAGAGTCCCCCCTCCCCCCTCCCTTCCCTCCTGAGAACCGGCATAGCATATTTCACATAATCTTAGAGAGAGAGAGAGAGAGGAGAGAGAGAGAGAGAGAGAGAGAGAGAGAGAGGAGAGAGAGGAGAGAGAGAGAGAGGGAGAATCTTCAGATTCCATTACTTTGAAGCAGGCCCACGAAGTGCCCTAATTTGGAGACATGCTGTCGTTGGCCATGCAAAAGGTTGCGGCCTCCAAGGCTGTGTGTCCTCGTTGCCACTTTATGGGATGCTCTTAAACTGGAGATAAACTGTCTCCGGAGGCTGACCAGCCATAGCGATCTATCGGTGATTGAGCAGTCTTTTACAGCAGATAAAGTTGTCCCCAGGATCTTTTTGCCTATCCCTTCGCTCGTGTGTTGTGTGTGTGTGTGTGTGTGTGTGTGTGTGTGTGTGTGTGTGTGTGTGGGTGTGTGGTGTGTGTGTTTGTGTGTGTGTGTGTGTGTGTGTGTGTGTGTGTGTGTGTGTGTGTGTGTGTGCGCGCGCGCGCACGCGTGTGTGTGTGTGTGTGTGTGTGTGTGTGTGTGTGGTGTGTGTGTGTGTGTGTGTGTGTGTGTGTGTTGTACATGCGCACGCATGCGTGTACATTTTTTTTTTTTTACATTACTTCGCTCACAGTATTTTCGCATTTTTTGCAATACTATAACACAAATTTTACTACATGACTTCCTCTTTTAATCCTAAACACTCAATCAACATCTCTTAATCTATACCTTCTAGAACAAAGAGTATCTGTAACTGCCGTAACATTATAATGACACTGCCAACGGGGAAGTATATTATCACGAGCACGCAGGGGAGCGGAAGTCACTCAGCTCTTCCAGAATCGGTACCGTATGACAGCGTATCGGTATGAACAAAACTCTGCTGTTTCACGAGCACATCTGATGTGTATCATCTACATTCTATCTCAGCATTGACTCTAATATCTTTTTTATCATCATCACCCTACATCTTCAAGCACTAATATTTAATATCAAAGAAAATGCCGGCATTTCCTTTGAGTCATAATTAACTGAACGAAAAGCGAAAATTTCCTCTGAGTCATAATTAACAAAACAAAAAGCGGGTATTTCCTTTGAGTCATAATCGACTGAACAAAAAAGCGGCATTTCCTAATGAGGGAAAAAAAACTAATGCCGATATTTGTGACTTTATCATCATATCTACTGCACAGCTTTTTGAGCGCACCCGCGTGCGCGCATCTGTGTGTGTGTGTGTGTGTGTGTGTGTGTGTGTGTGTGTGTGTGTGTGTGTGTG
Source organism: Conus ventricosus (assembly GCA_018398815.1). Lineage (NCBI taxonomy): Eukaryota > Metazoa > Mollusca > Gastropoda > Neogastropoda > Conidae > Conus > Conus ventricosus. Next base: position 123,405,310 of record CM031597.1, on the reverse strand, counting down.
TGGGTGTGGTGTGGTGTGTGTATGTGTGTGTGTGTGTGTGTGTGTGTGTGTGTGTGTGTGTGTGTGTGTGTGCCTGCGCGCACGCGCGTGTGTGCGCGCACACGTGCGCGCGTATGTGCGTGTGCGTAAGAGTTTGTGCATACGTACATGCGTTTGTGCTGTTTTAGGAACTGCACGAAGCCTTGAAATAAACGCTGCTCATATTTCATCGGATATCTTTCAAAGCCACTCACTTGACCTCATCCTACGCACATACGTGCATGCGCGACGTTCTGGTGCGTTAATGATTCAATTAAACGCACACATCAGAAACGTCCATTTGTTTGTCCCCTCCCCAAGGTCTGTCGGTGTCCTAGTCCACACTGTTCCCCTGGCAGGCTGTTCCCCGGACAACATGGACATTGTCCTTGGAGACAGTACAAGCTGGCCCATACTATCCGTGGTGGTGACGGGGGGGGGGGGGGGGGGGGGGGGGTCTCTCTCCTCGACAAAACAATAAAATGCCATCTAGATGATCGTTGCCTCACTCATCATAAATGTTTCACACAGACCTTACCGAAGTTCGTGATATCTGCACAACTATTGGAACTGAGTTAGAAA
>CM031597.1:123394710-123399710 GCA_018398815.1 Conus ventricosus | reverse complement strand
AACCAGAAGATCAGCGGCCAGTGGATGACGGCAGATGGTGTGTACATCCCAAAGAGCAAACCTCTCAAGTGACATCAGCCAGTTCAGGCCAATATCATACTGAACGTCGAAGGGAAAATCTTCTTCTCTGTCATGGCAGCAAGGCTGACCAAGTACCTGATGGAAAACAATTACTTGGATGTGTCAGTCCAGAGGTGGCATCCCAGGCGTGGGCTGGCTGTGTAGAACACGCCACAATGATCTGGGACGCAATCCAAAAAGCAAAAACAGAAAAGAGAGACCTGGACGTAGTGTGGCTTGATCTGGCAACCCCATATGGATCTGTGCCCATGAGATGATACAGTTGGCTCTTGAGATGTACCATGTGCCAAAGAACATCCGCGACATGCTCAAGAAGTACTTCAATGGCTTCTCAATGCGGTTCTCTACCAAGGAGTACACAACTGATTGGATCAACCTGGAAGTGGGCATTGCAATGGGCTGTGCAATTTCCCCGATACTGTTCGTGCTGGCAATGGAACTCATCTTGAAAACAGCAACAAACAACGCGAGACAAACAGACCTTGGCGATGGATACAAGATGCCTCCTCTCAAGGCCTTCATGGATGACACTACAGTGATTTCATCCAGAGAAGACGAGACACGTCATGTGCTGGAGAGGCTGGACGACATAGTTGCCTCATCCAGAATGAAGTTCAAGCCAAAGAAATCACGGAGTCTCTCACTGAGGAAAGGAAAAGTGGCCGAATCTGTGGTCTTCAGTGTTGCCAACCAGGCCATTCCAACAGTCACAGAAGAACCAGTCAAGAGCCTTGGAAGATGGTATGATGATACGCTGAAAGACACACAAAGAGCAAAAGAAACCAAGCAGATGGCGGAAGAAGGCTTGGAGACCATTGACCAGTGTGGGCTCCCTGGCAAATACAAGGTCTGGTGTCTGCAGTTCATGCTGATACCAAAGCTCCTATGGCCTCTGATGATATACGACATCTGCACCAGCACAGTGGAGGCAATGGAAGCCAAAATCAACAAGTTCACAAGGAAATGGCTTGGTGTCCCACCCTGTCTGACTGACATCGCGCTGTACTGTCGCCAAGCAAAGCTCAAACTACCACTGAAATCCATCCTGGAGGAATACAAAGCAGGGAAGATCAGACTTCAAAGCATGCTGGAGGACTCAGGAGACAAGGTGGTAGAAGCAATCAAGCCCCAGCTGAAGACAGGCAGAAAATGGAAAGTTCAAGAGGCGATGGATTCTGCAAAAGAAAGTCTCAAGATCAGAGAAATAACAGGACACACACAGACCAACAGACAAGGACTGGGGGTGACCAAAACTGAATGGTGGTCAAAGGCCAAAGGAAAAGCCAAAAGAGACATGATGATTCAGGAGATGAGAAAAGAAGAAGACCAAAAAAGACTCCAAAAAGCAGTCCAGCAGAGCCAGCAAGGGCAATGGACAACGTGGGAGAATGCACTCCAAAGAAGTCTAACTTGGAATGACATTTGGCACATGGCCCCTCTCAGGATCAGCTTCATTCTCAGATCTGCATATGACCTTCTGGCCTCAAATGCAAACCTGGTGAAGTGGGGGAAAACAGACGATCCTGCATGCCCCTCTGCCATGAAAAACAAACAGTGGAGCATGTTCTAAGCTCATGTAAAGTAGCCCTGGCTCAAGGAAGGTACACATGGAGGCACAACCAAGTGCTCAAAGAGATTGTACAAGTAGTCTGGGCTAGTACCAACACCACAAAAGGGAGAATCAGGACTCCAAAAGCACCCGCAACATTCTTCACGGCAGGAGGCAGCAAATCATGGCCAAGAACAACAGTGCCACTCGAAACATGCAGGCAGAGTCTGCTGGATGGGGCAGATGACTGGGAGTGCACTGCAGACCTCCCAGAATGGAAGAGTCACCCTGAGATCATCAGCAAGAGTGGCATGAGACCAGACATAGTAGTCCACTCTAAGTCAACCAAGCAGCTGATCATGATCGAGCTCACGGTGCCATATGAGAACAGAATGGAGGCAGCTCAAATCTACAAGACTGAAAAGTATGCTGATCTGGCAAACAGCCTGAGGAGAGAAGGCTATCAGGTCAAAGTCCTCACTGCAGAAATTGGAGCTAGGGGATTTGTAGGAACGTCTGCATACAGCCTCATGAAACAGCTCTCAGTTGCAGGGAAGGAAAAAACCAGAGCCCTGAAAGCAATGGCAGAAGCGGCAGAGAGGTGTTCAAGCTGGATTTGGTCAAGGAGGAACAAAAGTGAACTTCATAAGGCTTAATTTCCCTACAAATATCAGGTGTCCCTGTGGCTCAGTGGTTAAAGCGCGAGTCATTAAGTAGAAAATGAGCATGTCCAGAGGGTCATGGGTTCGAATCCCAGCCATGGCTCGTCCTAAGATGGGGAAAAAAAAAGGGGGCAGCAGAGGGACATCCGGAGTCATGACCGGGTGTGGCCCAACCCCCCTAGAGTGTCAGGAGATAAGGGCCAAAACACTTGCTTGAAGGGGGTTTCTCTTCTGAGGACTCTCTGCTGCCACGCTCTCCACGAGTTTCTTTCTAATATATATATATATATATATATTATATATATATATGTATATGTATAACGCTGAACAATTAAGTAGTGGGGGAAAACAAGTGCAGGCTAACAATTCTTCCGTCATTATAATAATGACTTTGCAAAGATTTGTACTTTTAGAGAAAAAAAATAAATAAATAAAGATGAAGAAAATGGGGGAAATATATTATAAATATGAAAAACCCTTCACTAGCTGCCTGAGGGAATCATCGTGATCCCTTCTGAAGGCAGATCTTGTATTGCCTGCTCCTAGGCCTACCGTCCGCTGGATCGGACTCATCAAGGAGACACGGCTGATTGCGTCTGCGCTCACGGTGTCAAATAGAGACACACCACAGTTCAAAGTTCAAAAAGAATCCAACAGCACCCCAAAGCAGCCAGTGAAGGATAGTAAAATGGAATAAAACGAAAGTGTGGAGAGGAAAAAAAAACAGTTGCTAAAAAACTAAAAGCATTATACAAACAGTATAAAATGTAGGGGACAATCTTTGAGCCTATGCCTGAGGATCCATTCACGGATACAAATATATATTATGTGGTGATGATGCCAGGCGTTGATGAGGACAGAAAAAGAGACGGGTGGGTGGAAAGGGACGAGGAAAGCTGAAGGATGGAGGGGCGACTACGTGGTTAATCGTGATTTGACGCAGTTCATGGAAAACACGGGACAGAGACAAACTCCAATACCGATGTTCACGAGCCTTGAAAACGGATTCATTCATGAGCAGGCATAATGAAAGTTTCGCTCCCATTTTGATCTATATGAAGATTAACAAACGATTTCCACAGCAAGATTCATGTCTTTTTTTTATTATTGAGTTTTGAGTTATCGTGGACTTCTCTGGAACCCCTACATGTTCCGACAACGCACGACGACAGTAATCAACTCCATCTGGCCATTGGGAATTAAAAGCTCACATGCATTGCGTTGAATGTCCTGTGCGAGAAGAGAAAGAAAGTATGACTGATGTTTGACAGAGTGATCATCCAGGAAAACCACGAACTGACCTACCTAAATAAAGTGGAGAGAGAGAGAGAGAGAGAGAGAGAGAGAGAGAGAGAGAGAGAGACAGACAGACAGACAGACAGACAAACAAACAAACAGGAGAGAGAGAGAGAGAGAGAGAGAGAGAGAGAGAGAGAGAGGAGAGAGAGAGAAGCTGTCAAACAGTTATTCTTTGCATGCGTCAGCACAGCAGATGGTGTGTGTGGCTGTAGACCTGTGGCGTGGTAGTGTAAAGCGGTGAAAGCGGAGTACAGGTGCGGGTGGAATGTCGCACCCTGCCGACACCTGTACTCTGTGACTCCCTCCAGCCTGTACCACCCGACCTCCGGCAGCAAGCCCTTTGTGCACTACCCCCAGTGTTCAGACCCCTTCTCTTCCTGTAGCAGTGTGGCCACCGTCTGTGTGCTGCTGTTACGTGAAAGGATATCATCGTCGGCCAGCCGTCACTAATCGTTCACTGATGTTAGTCCCTACACATGTAGTTCTTCTTAGGCCACTGAAGGGGCTGACGTGGCCGTGCCTTTTCATCGGATACGCTGCATTTCAAATATCCGCCTAGCAGTGGGTCATTACGTTCATACACCGCGACCAAAACGTCGAGGATCCGGATGTTCTCTTCACAGTCCTGCATTGACTGCTTCCACCAAGGCAGGGGATAGGGCTGGGCAGCACGAACTCTGTGCACTGCAGAGGGGCAAAGTGATGCTGAGGGACGGCAGCCGTGGACCCAACCACTTCCAACATCTCCACTTGTCTGGAAGAAGAGGCCGTACACAACATTTTGAAACTCTTGGAACCGGGAACGGCTGTACGCCAATGCTGACCGCAGTGATGGCTTGATCACCATGGAACCAGCGTCACTGACGTCATTCCAAACAAACCAGTACTCAAACGAGATACTTGGTTTCAAATGACCGACATACACAGATACCATCCAACTTCCGAACAGTTTTCCTGCTGTCCTTAACAAATACACAGACTCTAACACGCGAGCAGTTAGCTTTCTCACTGTCCCTAGCAAATACAAAGACTCCATCATATACCCAAATAACCAATTTTCCAGCTGCACCCTACAAATACACAGACATCAACAAACACACAGCAATTATTTTCCCGATGTCCCTTACAAACACACAGTCACCCACATACACCAGAACATACAGGAACATTTTGATGACGTAAATATGTTATAATTCATGTTTCAAAAACAAACGCCTAAAATTCTTAGAAAACAACCACGTATTCTTAGAAAACAACCACGTATTTTCAGAACCTACAACAGCTGCAAGTTTGTAAATTTACACCTCATCAATACAACATACAGGTATCCGAAGAGCTCGCTACTGCCTAAAGTTTGATTAGATATTCATTTATGTAGTTTATTCTGTATAGTTTCAGCAATACCAGTA
>CM031597.1:123384710-123392210 GCA_018398815.1 Conus ventricosus | reverse complement strand
TGTAAGTGTATGTGTGTTATACAGCACACTTTGTACAGTGAAAAAAGTAAGATTATATCCATACACAACTTTGAAATAACCTGTCATTATTTACCCACCCTACCCCTAAAAATAGAGGCAAAATAGAGGTGTCCAACATGTCCAACTCTGTGTCATTAAATTGTGTAACATTCACACATACACACAAACATACACACAAACATACACACACACGTAGGCACGCGCGCGCTCGCCAATGTGTGAGAAGGAGATACAGAAATAGAAACATGCTGTGAAAAGCTTGAAGGTTTAGACAAACGAATTCCGCACGTAAGTGTGGGAATTTAACGTTCATTTTTCGTCTTCCCTTTCGGATTACTGACATGCGAGTCCGTTTGTGCTCCGGCGTGGACTTGATTCCACAAACAACTTTTCTTCATTTTTTTTCTTTAATTTCAACTTGACAATTGCAAATGATGACGGCCTTTGTACTAAAGGGCTATTCTTGCTTATTAACAGTTCAACGGGGAGCAGGAGGACTGAATAAGTCATATCCATTTGGATCACTTACTCCTGCACGGAAAATATTGGCTCTATTCCGTTTTGAATGGGAGGAATTCGCCGTCCTAACAGGAAAAGAGTCATCGTACATTCCAGGCAGACGACAACGGGAAGGGGCAGAGCTAACAGACGTTTATCAAACACAATACCGCTCACCAGAATCTACGCAGCTGTAGCTAAACCCTCAGCAAACCAAAGAGGGGAGGAATTCAGGAGGAACAGCGTCCAGCACTTATTGGCTCCCCAAACACACCTCCGGCGGGCAGTGGGTACACACGGACGCTCACGTCCACAAACTGCTTGGACTGGATTCAGAACCAAAGATGGGGGCCGACAGACGCCCCTCATACGGTATGGGTGGTCCAAGTTGCACAGACGATTTTACCGATCATCTGCGCAAGTATCAAAAGCCTTCCTTTCTGCTGCCAGTAAGAAGTCTGTTTGAATTTTCCGTTATCTTTGCAGCTAATATCTTAAAACAGGTTACAGCGAGGCAGGGTTAAAGGGACATAATCATGATCTGCACAACCTTTTCGCTTGTAAATTAGAACGAAATCCAGTAATTCACAATTGTAGAAAATTTGATGTTTTCCATAAAATATAGGCATGAGCACATATATAACTTTTTGTAAATCAATTGCTTTTGAGACTTAAACACAAATTCCCACTTTACCGAGTTAAAAGCCTTTTCGAAATTTATATTCAACATCACTCCATTTAATATTTATGGAAGTTGTCGGTTGCACCATAAATCAGCCTTAAATTGTCCATAAATATGTCTATTTCTAATGAATCCCGTTTGACCTTCATTGATAATGTTTGGTAGTAAATTTTAAATGATTTGTAGTTCAAGATAATCTGATTTCATATGTAACATTGAGATAACCTCCAGGGTTTTTATAAGTCGCCTTAGTTTGTCATTTTAAAGATGTAAGCTTAAGTAATGATTCCTTCTTTTTATACACAACAAAACTCTCTCCTTCTACAACTCACAATCAGCGCTCTGGTTAACTTGAGGATGCCGCGTTGTTTCTCACCAGGCTCTGACACTGTCCATGCCATGTTGCCATTCTTCTTCATATTCTTCAGAACACATGTGGGAATGAGTTTTTTCCCCTTTGGTCCTCTACCTTCTTCCTTATCAAAGCTTGGAATACTATCCACCAATTGTTCTGTAATTTTAAGAGAATCTACTTCATTTTCTGCTGACAGTGATCGATAAAACCTGAAACAATTATGTGATAGAAGGCCATCCCACGCTTTCATCATCTGGACTGTGCGTATCCGTATGTCGTCGGCCAAGATGTTTCTGTACGGTGTATCCATTGCAGTGTGACATCCTGTGATTTGAGACCGTTTAAAACTTCCTTTTATATTATATCCTCGTTGCAGAGAGGCCGTCCAGATAGACACCCGTATTGCTGATCAACGAGTTAGAACAGTGGTTCGAAAGACGCCACTGTGAAGTGAATGACGATGATCGTTGTTGACCCAGACTTACTTTCTGACCACACACCACGGCTGGTCCCGGGAGGATTTTGCAAAGGTTCACTTTTTTGGGTCGAAGCACTGTCATTTCAACTTTCCGCATGGACTATCGAAACCCTTTCCCAAGCAAGGACGGTCCACTCTGTTCATCACTTGACCTTCCCTTCCGATCCCCCCCCCTCGCTGCCATCCCCCCAAACCCACAGATGAAAACCCCCCCACTTTTCTCTCCCTCTCTCATCCACCCCACACAGCATACCAAGAAACGCACGCACACAAAAACCCCAAACCCACAAAACACAAAACACAAAACACACACACACACAAAAGAGGGGAAAAGAGGAGAGAGAGAGGGGAGAAAAGAGAAAAGAAAAGAGAAGGAAAGAAAAGAGATGGGGAGCGAGGGGGGATGAAAAAAAAGGGGGAGGGGAGGGCTGTGAGTGGGGTTGGGGGCGGTACTTTTGGGGTCCACTGTCACACCTTCCACGGGGACCATTACAATGCTGGGGGAACTGAGGGGCGCGCTAATGGGCAATCGTGACCATTCAAGCATTGAAAACGGGTGTCAAACAGGAAACAGAGCCCACCACCTTTTTCCCAGAAGGATAAAACAGATCGACTTTATCTCTTGGGAAGGAAACGCCCGCCCCGAAAAAACCGACAAAAAGGGAAGGGCCCCTGATTTTTGGGGAGTTTTTAAAGTCCGACCTGTGCTAATCGAAAGCGCGGGTAGCAGATTTTCATTGACAACCTGGCCAGGCCATGGCTTCTGAATGAAAACGTCAAGCTCTTGAAAGGAATGTTATCAATGTAAACCATGGGATCCCGCCTCAGGGTCACCTCACCCTCCCTGACCACCAATCAAAACAGTGACTGTGGCCCTGTTGGGGCCGTTTACAACGTCGTTCCTGTGAACTTACAAACTGCCATGTCCACCCCCAAACCACGCCTCTTTCCTTTCGCTGCTTTTTCCCTTTTTTCAATGGTTGTAAAAAATTGAAATATGATGATGAAGCAGCAGTTTTTCCCCAGTCCTCTCGACGTTTTTTTCCTCTTCTTCTTCTTCTTTTCTTCTTCTTCCTCTCCCCCTCTCTCTCTCTCCTCTCTCTCTCGTCTCTCTCCTCTCCCCTCCTCTCCTCTCTCTCTCCTTAATTTCTGTGAGAGAGAGACAGACAGACAGACAGACAACAGACAGACAGAAGAGAGAAGAGAGAGAGAGAAGAGAGAGAGAAAAGAGAGAGAGGGCGGTACGATACACTAAGTCGTGCTGATGAACACAATAGCAGGGGAAGGGACGTTAATGGATGTGGGAAGTGAACAATACCGCTTTGAACTCCATACGTGAAGTCGGTCAGTCCTATGACCTCAACGTTCCGCACAGATTAAAAATGTTTAAGCTGCCCATAAAACATGCTGTCTTTTTCTTTCCAAGGTAACAAGCGTACATCTTCATCATACTGAAAATAAGGATAATGAAATATTTTTAATAAAACCAATAATATAACGATAATAAATAATAGAGAAAAATTGATGATAATGAAACAATAGAAAATACAATAATAATGTTTGCGCCCCACATCAGCTCGGCCCCTACAAACACAGCAAAAAACAACAAAAAAAAAACCCATCTGTCTCCCTTCAATTTCATTAAATCGCATGAGTACGTACACCAACACATCCAGAGTGTCCATGAAGATCTGACAAAGACTCTCACTGAAGAGATCGCTTCAGGACAAAAAATGTTTTGCGTGTGCATGGTGTAGCAACACCACCGCTGATGAAGAGGAGGGTCGTCTGTTGAAAAGCTCTAAGTAAGTGCTTATTTCCCCGCGAGTGACCTGTCAAAAACCAGTTGTCGTTAGCATCTAAATGTATTCTTGAACAGCCCCAAAAAACGTGATCTGCAACAAATGTGTCTTGTAAACAGCAATAAACTGTGTTTTTTTTTATTCATTTACTTCAAGTTTCTTTTAATGTTCTTGAATGCTTCAGATAACTTGTCATGGCATTTGACAATATATTTCAATCTTTCAGTCGACTACGCCACATGCCTCAGGAAGTGGGGGTAACTTGAATAGAAACTGTGTTTTGAAAAAAGTTTTTCCACAAGACCGAAACAGCAAACACTTCATTCCCTCAATTTCTCCGAAACAATAGAAAAAGCGCTTTAATGCCGATCGAAGTCTGTTTAAAAAAAACACTTGGAATTTCCTTCTATTATTGTTCCTGTGCTTGTTGGGTTTTTTTTAAAACGTTTTTGTTGTTGTTGCGTTGAATCAAATGTTTGTATGTGTGGTCACTGACCCATGTCTTCACAATCCAGGATCGCATATGCCCGTTACTTCACGACAGTTTGCTCGGATAAAGAACTGGGTTTGGGTTTATGTATCCCAAAAGAAAGGGTTATGAAAGGAAAGGGGGAAGTGAGGAGGCGGCAAATGGACAAGGACGGAACAGAACGATAAGGGGGGGGGGGGCGACATTTACTTGAAATACAAGATGTACAAGGGTAAAATGACAGGCCATTATGAACGATTCAACTAATACCATGTAAAAAAACTGATCATCTTAATAGTCAGATTCTCACTTCATGTTCATGATTTTACTTTCATGTTTTAAAGATGAAACCATTAATACGCATTAACCGTGAATCAAAGTTTTTGGTTTAGTAACAAACAAACAAACCCAAAAAAATATTCAAGTTCGATCAATTGAAAAAAACAACTCTGGGTTCCAAAGTGATTTACAAACCCTCTGACAAGCGTCTGACAGTCCAGAGAAACACAAATCTGAGGGGTTTTACAATTTGTGACAAAAGTCAGTCAACACATGAGTCCCTAAATATTTTTTTAAAAAAAAATTTTTTGAAAGAAGAAAGTGGGCCCCAAAAATGGCGAAACAGAAAAAAGGGGGGGGGCCTTTATTTTCAAGTTTTTTAAATGTTTTGAAGCTTGAAAATTTGTCAATTTAAAATAAAAAACTTTCATCGATACCCAATCCTAAAATGGGGGTTTGATAAAACTTTTTTTTAAAAACATTTACCAAACGAAACACTTTTTTTTTCCAAACAAAAAAGCCTCAATCGTCTTTTTAAAAAAAAATTAATTTTCCTTCAAAAGTTCCCGGGGGAAAAAAAAAAAAAAAATTTTTTTTTCAGGAAAAAAAATTTTAATAAAAAAAAAATAATAAACCAAAAGTTTGGAAAAAAATTTTTAAAAGAAAAAAAAAAAAATAAAGAAAAAAAAAGGGGGGAAAAAAAAAAGGGAAAAAAAAAAAAAAAAGGGGGGAAAAAAAAAAAAAAAAAAAAATTAAAAAAAAAAAAAAAAAAAAAATTAACAAACCAAAAAAAAAAAAAAAAAAAAAAAAAAAAAGAAATTTAAAAAAAAATAAAAAAAAGAAAAAAAAAAAAAGGGAAAAAAAACAAAAAAAAAAAAAAAAAAAAAAAAAAAAAAAAAGGAAAAAAAGGAAAAAAAACCCAAAAAAAAAAAAGGGAAAAAAAATCTGGGGGTTTTCAAAATTTGTGACAAAGTCAGTCACAAGCAGAATGCCTGAGCCCATTCATGGCCGGGTCATCGACCCGACAGGGGTAAAAAACCCACCCAACGGTTTTCTCGCCTCCCTTAACACGAAGTGAAATTTCTGAACACACCCTCCCGGACCCATCAAGGACAGGGGGTCGTCATGATGAAGCACACAGTAACGCCTGGTCGGAGTTTGGATTACATTTCGACGGGCCACCAAGATAACAGGTGGTCACAGGGCCAGGCTTTTCTAGGGCAGAGAAGGGGGACAAGACCGAACGATGGGTGGGAAAGAGCCAAAGGATTTTACACTTTAAAAGTCCTTGCTTTTTGCAAACCACAGGGGAAGATGGACAGATGCGCAAATTTTTAACATCCGGGAGGGAGGAAAAAGTGGGTTGGTTTTTTTTTAGGGGCTTTTTTGTGGCTGGTAGGGCAAGTTTCGCTCTTTTTTCTTCACTGCACCCAAACCGACGCACCCTTCTTGTACATCTGTTACCGCCAGGGAAAGGGAAACCCCCCCTAAAAAAAACCCATAAACTTTACGTACAAACACACAGGGTATTCACAAACCCCTAAACTTTACGACAAACACACGATATTCACAGATCAACTCTTTAATTCACCAAAAAAAACAGGCTATGCTGAGGACGTCAGTATTCCCGTTCATTAGCACACAGTTTTAAAAAACAAAACCCCAAAAATATTAACACCCGAAAATAAAATCTACTTATCACTGTCCCTCTTGTTTTTATGGCCAAATACAAATACCCACCGAGAAGGGCTTGGTATCAAAAAAAGCCGTTCACATTTTTTTTGCATGATTGTCAATTATGACAGAACAGCTGGCGTGCTATAGATTTCTGCGAGATTAAAATATGTCAGGATTGCCGGGAAAAAGCCAGTGAATTGCCCCCTTGCAAAAAGCATGGACTGCTCAAGAAAAAAAAACAAGACTGACAGAAAAAGAATTACAAAGCTTTTTTTCCCTCGGGCATAAAATTTACACTGAAAACTAAAACCCTCCAGGGATTTCACTTTCCTAAATATAGTCAGACCCAGAGCTCTTTTTGTGACGTGGCATCAAAAAAGAGAAGGGGGCGGGTGGGAAAGGGGGGAGAAACGTGACACACCCGGGGAAAATGTCTAAAGTTATTAGTTTTGGCTTTTCACGGAGCCGTTGGTTGAAAGGCAGAACTTCCGTGCGTTAAACGCCCGGGGTTGAGCGAATGTCAAACCCAGAACCTGTGCATCTTTTCGTCCCGTGCAGTGTGTGTTGTCTTGTGCACGTGAAGTCACGTTGAGTGAGTGTCCGCATTCTACCTGCAGGAGCCGGGAGGGCGCGCTAAGTTCAGTTCGTCTCTGGCTGGGGTGTCAAGCAGGACTCTTGGCATTGGTCTTTTGGACCTGAGGGGTGTGGTTTTCGGGAGGCTCTTCCTGGGCCCACCAAGTGGGGTCTTTGTTCGATGTAGAATGGGTCACGGTTCAGATCAAGGGGCGATTCTGGTGACGCCCCCGTAGATGTATGTGTTGGGGTGGGAGTCGGGGGGTGGCGCCTCCCTTCGTCGGTGTTCTGTCCAAGGTTCTCGGGTAAGTTTTGAAGCGGGGTTTGGGTGTTTTTCTAAGTGAGGTGATCGATCATTGAGCTAGAGTTGTAGACTTTGTAAATAGGGTCTTGGTCGTATGTGTCAGTTTTGTGCGTAGAGGTTAATTGGAAGAAGCAGATAGATGTTTGTAGGTTTTAGTCCATTATGCAGTGGGTAGGCTCCCTATCTATGAAACCCCAGTTGTATGTCAACTCCATCCAGTCTTCTCTTAATTTTTGGAATCTGTCCTAGGCTGGGGGGGGGGGGGGGGGGGGGGAAAGGGTTTGTAGATTATTATACTGTTGCTATAGTGATACGTAAAATTGGTTATTTTGTTTGAAAGGGAGAATCGTCAGGGTTTTTTT
>CM031597.1:123371477-123383710 GCA_018398815.1 Conus ventricosus | reverse complement strand
CAGAACCTATCCTTTAGCACAATTACATGATAACATCCGCTTTTAAAAAACATCTTTGGACTTTAGTCTATTCTCCCACTCGGTCCCCGCCTCACTTCTACAATCCCCTCACGGACACCTTTGCACATATGCAAGCACACACTGTACGGGAATATGGCCAGTGCGCGCAATTTGAGAGAGAGAGAGAGGAGAGAGAGAGAGAGAGAGAGAGAGAGAGTGTGTATATGCGTGTGCGTGACCCTTCTAAGCCCTCTCCGTCTTTGACAAACTAAGTCCACCCCTTTGCACACTGGCAAAAGTATGCTCACACAAACTACGCACACGCCGGCGCGCGGCGCGCGTGTGCGTTGCGCATTTAGCAAATTTTTTCCCCTTGTGATACCCTGCCTGTCGTATATATTATATATATATATATATATTATTATATATATATATATATATATATATATATATATATATATAACGCTGAACAATTAAGTAGTGGGGGAAAACAAGTGCAGGCTAACAATTCTTCCGTGATTATAATAATGACTTTGCAAAGATTTGTACTTTTAGAGAAAAAAAAAAAATAAAATAAAGATGAAGAAATGGGGGAAATATATTATAATATGAAAAACCCTTCACTAGCTGCCTGAGGGAATCATCGTGATCCCTTCTGAAGGGCAGATCTTGTATCGCTGCTTTTAGGCGTACCGTCCGCTGGATCGGATCATCAAGGAGACACGGTGATTGCGTCTGCGCTCACGGTGTCAAATAGAGACACCCCACAGTTCAAAGTTCTGTGGTGTTCTCACCACCAAGGGTTCAAAAAGAATCCAACAGCACCCCAAAGCAGCCAGTGAAGGATAGTAAAATGGAATAAAACGAAAGTGTGGAGAGGAAAAAAAAAGTTGCAAAAAAAACTAAAAGCTTTTATACAACAGTATAAAATGTAGGGGACAATCTTTGAGCTATGCCTGAGGATCCATTCACGGATACAAAATATATATTATGTGGTGATGATGCCAGGCGTTGATTAGGACAGAAAAAAGACGGGTGGGTGGAAAGGGACGAGGAAAGCTGAAAGGATGGAGGGGCGACTACGTGGTTAATCGTGTTTTGACGCAGTTCATGGAAAACACAGGACAGAGACAAACTCCAAGCCCGATGTTCACGAGCCTTGAAAACGGATTTATTCATGAGCAGGCATAATGAATGTTTCGCTCCCATTTTGATCTATATGAAGATTAACAAACGATTTCCACAGCAAGATTCATGTCTTTTTTTTTTATTATTGAGTTTTGAGTTCTCGTGGACTTCTCTGGAACCCTACATGTTCCGACAACGCACGACGACAGTAATCAACTCCATCTGGCCATATGGAATTAAAAGCTCAATGCATTGCGTTGAATGTCCTGTGCGAGAAGAGAAAGAAGTATGATGATGTTTGACAGAGTGATCATCAGGAAAAACCACGAAATGACCTACTAAATAAGTGGAGAGAGAGAGAAAAGAGAGAGAGAGAGAGAGAGAGAGAGGGAGAGAGAGAGAGAGAGAGAGAGAGAGAGAGACAAACAGAAGAGAGAGAGGAGAGGAGAGAGAGAGAGAGAGAGACAGAGAAGAACGAGAGAGAGAGAGAGAGAGAGAGAGAGAGAGACAAGACAAGACAAGACAAAATTCTTTATTGACGAGGATAATAGATAAGCACTGATGTGCTTTTTTACATCCAGTCCTCCCCCTGTGTAGGGTCAACAATATAAAATAAAAGGCAACAAAGGAAGCATGCAAAGTGACTAGAACTACAATACAATAGGGGATTAAAATTTTAAAAGGGGAAGAAGAAGGGAAAAAAAAAAGAGAGAGAGAGGGGAGAGAGAGAGAGGAGAGAGAGAGGAGAGAGAGGAGAGAGAGAGGAGAGAGAGGGGAGAGAGAGAGAGAGAGAGGAGAGAGGACGCGGAGCGAAGGGAAGTGCGGGGAAAGCCTGCAGAGAGAGAAAAGAGGGGGGGGAGGGGAGAAGAGAGAGAGAGAGTGAGAGAGAGGAGGTGAGAGAGAGAGAGAGGGGGGAGGGAGAGAGAGAGAGAGAGAGAGAGAGAGAGAGAGGAGAGAGAGAGAGAGAGGAGAGAGGGAGAGAGAGAGAGAGAGAGAGAGAGGGTGGGGGAGAAAGAGGCTAGAGTGGGTGCGATAAGAGAGCATGTTTAGAACAATCTGACAATCAAAAAATTCCAAAGAGATACAAAACAATAAATTTTTGAAACACCGGGGGAGGGGGGGGGGGGGGGGGAAGAAATAAAGCACAAATGGAGGTGGGAAATGCATAATGATAGCCCAGTCGCCACGGGTAGGAAGGGATATCATATGGATAAAAAATCAGTCATTCCAGCAGAACCGTGAGGAGAGAGAGAGAGAGAGGGGAGAGAGAGAGGGGAGAGAGGAGAGAGAGAGAGAGAGAGAGTCACATAAAAACACAAGCATTTCGACAGAATGACAAGAGGGGCAGGAGGTAGTAGGAAACACACACCACCACACACACCACAACACACACACACACACACACACACACACACACACACATACATGTACTCATATAAGACATACTTACTAAACAAAATAACATACCAATATATATTATGTGGTGATGATGCCAGGCGTTGATTAGGACAGAAAAGAGACGGGTGGGTGGAAAGGGACGAGGAAAGCTGAAGGATGGAGGGGCGACTACGTGCTTGCTTCCTTTGTTCTGTGCATTTCAAGTACAAAAACACTTTCTAAATAGTCAGGTACATACATAAGGCAAAGAGGGTGGTGGTGAATGGTGGTGGATTTATGGCGGAGTATGTAAGTACTGGCACTACGATGGTTGAAATAATGGTGTTTGAAAGTGATATGCATTGGCGCTGTTTGGTTGATTCAGGGAGCGAGTTCCATTGACAGGAACCTGAATATGTTAAACTGGATTTGAATAAGTCAATTTAGGAACAGGGACATGAAGAAGAGAGAGAGAGAGGGGAGAGAGAGGAGAGAGAGGAGAGAGAGAGGAGAGAGAGAGAGAGAAGCTGTCAAACAGTTATTTTTTGCATGCGTCAGCACAGCAGATGGTGTGTGTGGCTGTAGACCTGTGGCGTGGTAGTGTAAAGCGGTTGAAAGCGGAGTACAGGTGCGGGTGGAATGTCGCACCCTGCCGACACCTGTACTCTGTGACTCCCTCCAGCCTGTACCACCCGACCCCCGGCAGCAAGCCCTTTGTGCACTACCCCAGTGTTCAGACCCCTTCTCTTCCTGTAGCAGTGTGGCCACCGTCTGTGTGCTGCTGTTACGTGAAAGGATATCATCGTCGCCCAGCCGTCACTGATCGTTCACTGATGTTAGTCCCTACACATGTAGTTCTTCTTAGGCACTGAAGGGGCTGACGTGGCCGTGCCTTTTCATCGGATACGCTGCATTTCAAATATCCGCCTAGCAGTGGGTCATTACGTTCATACACCGCGACCAAAACGTCGAGGATCCGGATGTTCTCTTCACAGTCCTGCACTGACTGCTTCCACCAAGGCAGGGGATAGGGCTGGGCAGCACGAACTCTGTGCACTGCAGAGGGGCAAAGTGATGCTGAGGGACGGCAGCCGTGGACCAAACACTTCAACATCTCTTTTCTGGAGAAGAGACCGTACAAACATTTTGAAACTCTTAGAACCGGGAACGGTGTATGCCATGCTGACCCCAGTGATGGCTTGATCACCATGGAACCAGTGTCCCTGACGTCATTCCAAACAAACCAGTACTCAAACGAGATACTTGGTTTCAAATGACCGACATACACAGATACCATCCAACTTCCGAACAGTTTTCCTGCTGTCCTTAACAAATACACAGACTTTTAACACGCGAGCAGTTAGCTTTCTCACTGTCCCTAGCAAATACAAAGACTCCATCATATTCCCAAATAACCAATTTTCCAGCTGCACCCTACAAATACACAGACATCAACAAACACACAGCAATTGTTTTCCCGATGTCCCTTACAAACACACAGTCACCCACATACACCAGAACATACAGGAACATTTTGATGACGTAAATATGTTATAATTCATGTTTCAAAAACAAACGCCTAAAATTCTTAGAAAAAACCACGTATTCTTAGAAAACAACCACGTATTTCAGAACCTACAACAGCTGCAAGTTTGTAAATTTTCACCTCAATACAACATACAGGTATCCGAAGAGCTCGCTACTGCCTAAAGTTTGATTAGATATTCATTTATGTAGTTTATTCTGTATAGTTTCAGCAATACCAGTATCTTGTCATACACAGTACATATACTATTTACTAAAAGTTGAGATCGAAGGAAAGGAAGAAGGTACACAGAGTTCGGTCATGGAATCAACAATTGACGTTAATAATGCAATCAACGGCTGGTTTTAAAACATCTCAGTTTTAACTATTTAACGCATGCACCAAATGTTCACTACTGTGTACATTTCTAGTGTAGTGTAGTGAAGTGTAGTGTAGTGTGGTGTGGGTGTGGTGTGGTTGTTAGTGTGGTGTGGTGTGGTGTTGGTATTGTGTGATGCCGTATTATGACGAGTCGCAAAAATGATACTTGATACAGTTCAGTGTAGAGTAACGTAGTGAGAGAGAGAGAGAGAGAGAGAGAGAGGAGAGAGAGGAGGGAAGAGAGAGAGGAGAGAAGAGAGAGGAGAGAGAGAGAGAGAGAGAGAGAGAGAGAGTCTCTGTGTGTATGTGTATACGCGCGCGGACATGCGTCTGTATGTGTGTGTGTGTGTGTGTGTGTGTGTGTGTGTGTGTGTGTGTGTGCGCGGCGCGCGCGTGTGTGTGTGTGTGCGAGCGGGCGTTTGTTTGAAGATGTTCACGTGTAAGTGTATGTGTGTTATACAGTACACTTTGTACAGTGAAAAAAAGTCAGATTATATCCATACACAACTTTGAAATAACCTGTCATTATTTACCCACCCTACCCTAGAAAATAGAGGCAAAATAGAGGTGTCCAACATGTCCAACTCCTGTGTCAATAGAATTGTGTAACATTCACACATACACACAAACATACACACAAACATGCACACACACGTAGGCACGCGCGCGCTCGCCAAATGTGTGAGAAGGAGATACAGAATAGAAACAACAGTGAAAAGCTTGAAGGGTTTAGACAAACTAATTCCGCACGTAAGTGTGGGAATAATAACGTTCATTTTTCGTCTTCCCTTTCGATTACTGACATGCTAGTCCGTTTGTGCTCCCGGCGTGGACATGATTCCACAAACAACTTTTCTTCATTTTTTTTTTCTTTTAATTTCAACTGACAATTGCAAATATGACGGCCATTTGTACTAAAGGGCTATTCTTGCATATTAACAGTTTTAACGGGAGCAGGAGGACTGAATAAGACATATCCATTTGGATCACTTACTTCCCTGCACTGAAAATATTGGCTCTATTCCGTTTTTGAATGAGAATTCGCCGTCCTATAACAGGAAAAAGAGTCATCTACATTCCAGGCAGAACTACAACTGAAGGGCCAGAGCTAACAGACGTATATCAAACACAATACCGCTCACAGAATCTACGCAGCTGTGCAAAACCCTCACAAACAAAAGAGGAAGAATTCAGAGGACAACGTCCAGCACTTATTGGCTCCCCAAACACACCTCCGGCGGGCAGTGGGTACACACTGACGCTCACGTCCACAAACTGCTTGGACTGACTGGATTCAGAACCAAAGAATGGGGGCCGACCGACGCCCCTCATACGGTATGGGTGGTCCAAGTTTGCACGAGACGATTTACCGACATCTGCGCAAGTATCAAAACCTTCCTTTCTGGCTGCAGTAAGAATCTGAATTTTCCGTTATCATTCAGCTAATATCTTAAAACAGGTTTACAGCGAGGCAGGGTTTAAAGGGACATAACATGATCTTGCCAACCTTTTCGCTTGTAAATTAGAAAGAACGAAATCCATAAATCACAATTTTCGAAAATTTGATGTTTCCATAAAATATAGGCATGAGCAACGTATATAACTTTTTGTAAATCAATTGCTTTTGAGACTTATACACAAATTCCCCTTACCGAGTTAAAAGAGCCTTTTCGAAAATTTATGTTCAACATCACTCATTTAATATTTAATGAAGTTGTCGGTTGCAACATAAATCAGTCCTAAATTGTCCATAAATATGTCTATTTTCTAATGAATCCCGTTTGACCCTCATTAAAAATGTTTGGTAGTAAATTGTAAATGATTGTAGTTTCAAGATAAACTGATTTCATATGTAACATTGAGATACCCCTCCCAGGGTATTTTATAAGTCGCCTTAGTTTGTCCATTTTAAAGATGTAAGCTTAAGTAATGATTCCTTCTTTTTATACACAACACAACACTCTCCTTCTACAGCTCCAATCCAGCGCGACGTGTTAACTTGGAGGATGCCGCGGTTGTTTCTCACCAGGCTCTGATACTGTCCATGCCATGTTGCCTTCTTCTTCATATTCTTCAGAACACATGTGGGAATGAGTTTTTCCCCTTTGGTCCTCTACTTCTTCCTATCAAAGCTTGAATACTGTTCCACAACAATTTTTCTGTAATTTAAGAGAATCTACTTCATTTTTCTGCTGGACAGTGATCTATATAAACCTGAAACAAACATGTGATAGAAGGCCATCCCACGCTTTCAATCATCTGACTGTGCATATCCGTATGTCGTCGCCAAGATGTTTATGTACGGTGTATCCATTGCAGTGTGACATCTTGTGATTTGAGACCGTATAAAACTTCTTTTATATTATATCCTCGTTGCCAGAGAGGCCGTCCAATAACACCGTATTGCTGATCAACGATTAGAACAGTGTTCGAAAGCCGCCACTGTGAAGTGAATGACGATGATCGTTGTTGACCCAGACTTACTTTCTGACCACACACCAACGCTAGGTCCCCGGGAGATTTTGGCAAAGGTTTCACCGCCTTTTTGACGAAGCACTGTCATTTCAACTTCTCCGCATGGACTATCGGTAACCTTCACAAGCAAGGACGGTCACTCTGTTACATCACTTGACCGTTCCTTCCGATCCCCCATCCCTCGCTGCTCATACCCAAACTCACACAGATGAAAATTCCCTCCCACTATTCTCTCCCTCTCTCAGTCCACACACACACATGCATACGCCAAGCACGCACGCAACACAAACACACACACACACACACACATACAACACACACACACAACACACACACACACACCCACACAGAGAGTGAGAGAGGAGAGAGAGAGAGAGAGAGAGAGAGAGAGAGAGAGAGAGAGAGAGAGAGAGAGATAGAGGCGAGCGAGGGAGGATGAGAAAAGAAACGGGGATGGGGAGGGCTGTGAGTGAGTTTGGGGCGGTTACATGTAGTCCACCTGTCACGACCTTCCACTGTGGGGTACCATTACAATGCTGGAGAACTGATCAGGAGGCGCGGCTAATGGGCATATCGTGACCATTCAAGCATTAGAAAACAGGTGTCAAACATGGAAACAGAGCCCCAACCACCATTTTCCCAGAGAGGATCAACAGATCGACATTTATCACTTCTCTTCGGAATGAAACGCCCGCCCCAGAAAAAATCCGACACAAAGAAGTCCCTGAGTGTCTTGGGGAGTTCTCAAGTCACGACCTGTGCTGAATCGAAAAGCGCAGGTAGCACGACTCATTGACTAAACCTGGCACAGTGCCATGGCTTTCTGAGAATGAAGACGTCAAGCTCTTGAAAGGAATGTTTATCAATGTGAAGCCATTCGGATCCGCCTCTAGAGGTCACCTCACGCCTCCCTGACCACCATATCAATACAGTGACTGTGGCATGTTGGGGCCCGGTTGAACAACGGTTCGTTCCTGTGAACTTACAAACTGCCATGATCCACCACCAACCACCCTCTTTCCTTCCGCTGCTGTTTCCTTTTTCAATGGTTGTCAAAAATTGTAAATGATTATGAAGCAGCAGTTTTTCCCCATCTCTCGACGTTTTTTTCATCGTCTTCTGAGGAGGAGTCTTCTTCTTTCCTCTCTCTCATCTCTTCTCTCTTCTCTCTCTCAGTCTCTCTCCTCTCTCTCCTCTCCTCTCTCTCTCTTAAGTTTCTGTGAGAGAGAGACAGTAGACCAGACAGACAGACAGACAGACAGACAGAGGAAGAGAGAGAGAGAAGAGAGAGAGAGAGAGAGAGAGGCGGTACGAATACACCTAAGTCGTGCTGATGAACACAATACAGGGGAAGGGACGTAAATGGATTCGGAAGTTGAACAAAGACCGCTTTGAACTCCATTCACGTGTATCGCGTCAGTTCCTATGACCTCAACGTTTCCGCACAGATTAAAATGTTTAAGCTGCCCATAAAACATGCTGTCTTTTTTCTTTCCAAGGTAACAACGTACATCTTCATCATACTGATAATTATGAAAAGATAATATTTATATTATTTAATAATACCAATAATAATAACGAATAATAAAAAAGAGATAAAATTGATGATAATGATAACAATAGAAAATGACAATAATAATGGTTGCGTTCCCACATCAGCTCTGGCGCTTTACAAACACAGTCATAAAAACAAGCAAAAAGATAAAACCATCTGTCCCTCCCTTCAATTTCCATTAAATCGCCTAGTACGTACACCAACACATCCAGAGTGTCCACTGAAGATCTGACTAAGATCTCCACTGAAGAGATCGCTTCAGGATCAAAAAAATGTATTGCGTGTGCATGGTGTAGCAACACCACGCTGATGAAGATGGACGGTCGTCTGTATGAAAGCTCTAAGTAAATGCTTATTCCCAGCAGAGTGACATGTGAAAATCCAGTTGTCGTTACGCATCTAAATGTATTCTGTGAACAGCATACTTACATTAAACGATCCAGAAACAGTGATCTGCAACTAAATGTGTCTTGTAAACAGCATCAACTGTGTTTTTTTTTTTATTCAATTTACATTCAAGTTTCATTTAATGATTCTTGAATGCATGCAGATAACTGTCATGGCATGTTGATCAAGTATATTTTTTATCAATCTTTTCAGTCGACATACGTACGCCACATGCCTCTGTAGTGGGGAAACTTGAATAGAAACTGTGTTTGAAAAAGTTATCCACAAGACCGAAACAGCAAACACTTCTTCCCCCTCAATTTCTCTCGAAACAATAGAAACGCGCTCAATGCCGATCGAAAGACCCTGTAAAAACAACACTTGGAATTTCCTTCTATTATTGTTCCTGTGCTTGTTGTTTGTTTTAAACGTTTTTTTTGTTGTTCTGTTGAATCAAATGTTGGTATGTGTGGTCACTGACCCAATGTCTTCACAATCCAGGATCTGCATATGCCCCGTAACTTCACGGACAGTTTGCTCGGATAAAGAACTGGATTGGCTTTATTTATCCCAAAAGAAAGGGTTATGAAGGAAGAGAAGTGAGGAGGCGGCAAATGGGACAAAGGACGGGAGACAGACACGATAAGGGGGGGGGGGGGGGGGGGGTGGGGGGGGGGGGGGGGGGGGGGGGGGGGGTGGGGGGGGGGGGTGGGTGGGGGGGGGGGGGGGGGGGGGGGGGGGGGGGGACTGACATTTACTTGAAAACAAGATGTACAAGGATAAAATGACAGGCCATTATGAACAGATTCAACTAATAACCATGTAAAAGACTGATGCATCTTCATAGTCAGATCTCACTTCATGATCATGATTTCACTTTCATGTTTCAAAGATGAAATCCCCCCATTAATACGCATAACCGTGAATATCAAAGTTTTAGGTTTAGTAACAAACACAACCAACCAAACAAAAGTATTCAAGTTCGATCAATTGAAAAAAAACAACTCTGGTTCAAAGTGATTTACAACCGTCTGACAAGCAGTCTGACAGTCCAGAGAATCACAAATCTGAGGGTTTCACAATTTGTGACAAAAGTCAGTCAGTACAGCAATGGAGTGCCTGAAGCCCTATCAATGGGACATAAAGAACCTGAGTCACAGGTCATCGTACTCCGACATGGGTCAAACAACCACCCAACGTGTCTTCTCACCTCTCCTTAACACGAAGTGAAATCTGACTGAACACACCCGCTATCACCTGGACCCGTCAAGGACCAGTGGTGTCGTCATGAGTGAAGCACATAGTTACGTCTGGTCTCAGTTGGATTACATGTCGACTGGGCCACGAAGATAAGCCGTGTGGTCAGCAGTGTTCAAGGTCTTTACCAGAGGACAGAGAAGGGACAAAAGACCGACACGATGGGTGGGAATGTATGCACAAAGGACTTGACACTTCAAATGTCCGTTGCTGCTTGCAACCACAGGGCAAGATGGACAGGATGCGCTAAGATTTGAACAGGTGCCGTGAAAGGGTAGGAAACGTGGGTATGGTTTTTATAGAACCTTTGTTTGATGGCTGGCTGACTTAAGCAGAGCTACGTCATCTTTATTTTCATGCTAAGCCCAAACCGATCGCAACCGTATCTTGTTACATCTGTTATCTTGTTACATGTTATCTTGTTACATCTGTTATCTTATTACATCTGTTACCGCTCAGGGACAAGAAACCCCGCCCTGAAATAAACCCCAGTAAACTTTACGTACAACACACAGGATATTCGCAGATCACAGTAAACTTTACGTACAAACACATAGGAAATTCACAGATCACAGTAAATTTTACGTACAAACACACAGATATCACAGATCACAGTAAACTTTACGTACAAACTACACAGGATATTCACAGATCCCAGTAAACTTTACGTACAAACACACAGGATATTCACAGATCCCAGTAAACTTTACGTACAAACACACAGGATATTCACAGATCACAGAAACTTTACGTACAAACACACAGGATATTTACAGATCACAGTAAACTTTACGTACACACACACAGGGTATTCGCAGATCACAGTAAACTTTACGTACAAACACACAGGATATTCACAGATCACAGTAAACGTTACGGAGAAACACACAGGGTAAATTTACAGATCACAGTAAACTTTACGGACAAACACACAGGGTATTCACAGATCACAGTAAACTTTAAGGAGAAACACACAGGATATTCACAGATCACAGTAAACGTTACGGAGAAACACACAGGATATTCACAGACCACAGTAAACTTTACGTACAAACACACAGGATATTTGCAGATCACAGTAAACGTTACGTACAACACACAGGATATTCGCAGATCACAGAAAACTTTACGTACAAACACACAGGATATTCACAGATCACAGTAAACTTTACGTACAAACACACAGGATATTCGCAGATCAACTCTGATATCCAGCCAACAAAACTAGGCTATGCTGAGGACGTCACGTATTCCTGTTCATTTAACATCTACAGTTTGAAAAAAAACCAACAAAAAAACAAACATAATAACACCTGAAAGTAACAATCTATTTGTCTGTCTGTCTATCTACTTATCTATCTGTCCCTCTATGTATTTTATGGCCAAATGACAAATACCCACCGGAAAATGGACATTGGTATCAAATATAGACCGTATGCACATTTTATTTTGCATGATTGTCAGATTATGACAGAACAGCTGGCGTGCTATAGATTCTGCGAGAGTTAAGATATGTCAGGATTTGCCGGAACAAAGCCAGGTGAATTGGCCCACTTGCAAAAAGACATGACTGCTGCAAGAAAAAAAAAAATCAAAGACTGACAGAAAAGAGGAATTACAAGAGCTTAATTTCCCTCGGTCGGGGATATAATTTACACTGAAAAATCTAACACACCTCCACGGGATGTCACTTCACCTAAGTATAGTGTCATGACCCAAGCTCGTTTGTGTGACGTGGCATCAAAGATAGAGAAGGAGGCGGTGGAAGGAGGGAGAACGTGACACACCCGGGAACATGTCTTATAGTTATTAGTTTGGCGTTTCACGGAGCCGTTGGTTGGTAAGGCAGAACTTCCGTGCGTTAAACGCCCGGGGTTGAGCGAATGTCAAACCCAGAACCTGTGCATCTTGTTTCGTCCCGTGCGTGTGTGTTGTCTTGTGCACGTGAAGTCACGTTGAGTGAGTGTCCGCATTCTACCTGCAGGAGCGCAGGGGCGCAATTCAGTTCTGTCTCTGGCTGGGGTGTCAAGCAGACTCTTGGCATATGGGTCTTTCGGACCTGAGGGTGTGGTTTTCGGGGGGCTCTTCCTGGGCCCCCCAATGGAGTCTTGTTCATGTAAAGTGGGTCAGGTTTCAGATTTAAGTGGA
>CM031597.1:123341697-123371377 GCA_018398815.1 Conus ventricosus | reverse complement strand
GACTTTCAGAGTTCTCCCTGTGTTACAGAACAATCGGTTGGTTGTATTCTCCTGCTTAGCGACTTCTACTTGGGACAAACTAGTGAACAGTGTTCGAAATTCAGTTTCTCTTTTATCTTTCAAAGCATCGACCGGTGCTGCTCTTTCCCGTTTCCAACACTCATTGATGGAAAAATTCATGCTTGCTTTTCCATGAAAATGCGTTCCCATTACCGTTCTCTTTAAGGTGTGTGTGTGTGTGTGTGTGTGTGTGTGTGTGTGTGTGTGTGTGTGTGTTGCCGACCGTAATCTCAAGCACCCTCAGCTGCTGAAAGTTTTCGAAGTGTACACCTCCCTAAAATCAGATGGATACAATTTAGTTTTTGCTTGGGTTCCCAGCCATGTGGGCATTCGAGGCAACGAGGTGGTTGACCAATTTGCCAAGAGTGCCACAAATAAAGCGTTGAGCAGATTGTCTATCCCATACACTGATCTGAAACCCAAAACACAGCCTTATGTCAAAGACTTCTGGCAAGAGGAATGGAACTTGCTGACAGATAACAAATTGTACAAAATCCGTCCAAACCTGGAAGAGTTTTTACCATGTTCCCAAGGTGGCCGTAAAGACGAAACAGTCTTGTGCCGTTTGCATACAGGCCACTTGTTTTATACCCATTCTTATCTTTTAAAAGGCGAAGAGGCTCCGTGGTGCATTCCATGTCATGCTCCACTCACAGTGAGACATTTTTTTTTTTTTTTTAGAGTATTGGGATTTGCACGATGTGAGTCATAAACACTTTAGAGCAGCCTCCATGAAACTTTATTCAGAGATGTCCCACCTGACCTGATCTTTGAATTTCTGAAAGAGATTAACATTTTTCATCTGATCTACAATTTTACGGAAGAAACATTTTTAAACGAATTTTCTGGTGCTTTTTAAAAGGTAGAAAAACGGTTTTATGCCGCTTTTGGCTCACCGTCTCAACCAGTTTGGGCGGACCCCTAAAACCGGTTTTCGACCGGGGGGGGCCTCCAAAAGCGGCATAATACCGTTCTTTTCCTAGAAAACCCCTCCCCGGCCCTTTGGGCCCGGGGGGGTTTCGACCGGGGGCGACTCCAAAAGCGGAAATTTACCGTTCTCTCCTAGTAAACCCTCCCCGGGCCTTGGCCCGGTCTGGGGGGCGACCCCAAAAAAAGCGGGATAAAAACCTTTCCTCTACAAAAGCATGACTTTAAAACCAAAAAAAAAACGACCCTACAAACTTGAATACTGTTTTGGGGTTTGCCCGTTTTCAATAAATTTACAAAACTTTTTGTTTTTAGTTTTTGTTTAATCTTATGTTTTTTTGATCATTTTAATAACATCTTTTTTAAACGCAAAAATCTTTAAAATGCGTTTTTGTTTTTCCCTGTGAAAAAAAAACTAAGCCTTTAAGGGGTTCTCTAAAGTCTTTTAAAACGAATTATATTTTTTGACAAAAAAATCCACCCCTTTACCAGCATGTTTCCCACGGAAAGCTAGTTTCGAAAAAAGCGTTTTTTTTTTTTTAAATTGTTCTTTTGTGAACAGCTTTATAAAAAATTTTGGTTTTGCTTTCCCTTCAAACAGTCTAAAAAAAGTATTTTTAAAACACTCACTCAGTTTATTGCTAGGATAAAACTAAATATATGTCATCATCTGCCCATTTTAAACCTTCTATTTTTGGATATGCTTTTTTCCATTTAAGCTTTTGGACAGGAAAATCACAATAGGGATAAAAATTATAGCGTAAACTTTTTTGTAATGGGTTTCAAGGTTTAAATATTTTTTTTCCAAAAACCAGTTTGCCCCAAATTAATGAAAAAAATGGGGGGGTTTTTGTCAAAAATTTTAATGTCCATATTTTTAAAAAAACAAAAATTTTAATCTAACCCATTTTTTTGTTTTTTTTTCTTTGCTCTTGTCAAAACTTGTTCAGTATAAAAACCCTACAAGGCCTTTAAAGTGAAAGATTTTTTCCAATGCATTTTGAAAGTTTGGGTTTCTATTTAAGTCAACGTGATTTTTTTGCTTGTTGTTATTCCCTTAATTTTCCTTTCCCATTGTGAAAACGACGATGGAAAACGTTAAGACTTTTTTAACGTTTTAATTTTCCCAGCAAATTTTGGGAATTTCCTTTTAAAAAGGACGTCACTGAGGGCCCCCCAAACCCCATTCCCCCCTATTTTTAAAAGACAAAAAATTTCAAATTTTCTTTGTGAACGTTTTCCCCTAATTTTCTGTTGGGAAAAGAACTGTAATTTTTTAGAAGTTCCTTTTAAAAACCCGTTTTCTTCTGTGGGGGATGTATTTTTTTTCCCCCTTTTGGGGCGTTATTTCAATCTCTTTCCGATTTTGTCGCCCGGGCCCCAAAAAGACTTACGTGTAAAGGGCAGATTTGGAATGCTTTTTCTAAAACTTTTTTGACGGCCAAAAAATTTTTAAATGGGCTTATAAATTTAAAATTTTTTTATTTCCCATTCTAAATAGGGTTTCCAAGTGTTTTTGAGGTCAGGTTTTCAAACTTTTTTTATATTCATATGACCAAATTATTTGCTTCTAGATTGCGCGTTGTTCTGGGTTTGGGGAAAACTTTTTGCTGTCCCCCAACCCTTTTTGGCGTTTAAATCACCTTTCTTTAGTTACTAAAAAACCATAAAAAAGCGCCTATTTCCCATTCTGTTCAAAAGGTCTGTAACGTCTGCAAGGTTTTTTAAATTTTCAAAAAGTTATAAAATCACGGGCGCTAATGTAACTCCTGGTTCTTCTGGCCCAGGGAAAATTTTTAGTACGTTTATTATTTTTTTTCCAAAACAATGGCAGGTTATAATTTTTCACGTTTTTACTGTTTTGTCTGAAAATTTTTATATTAAATGACCCAAACCCTCCCACAAATAATTTTTAAACCCTGTAAATTAGGGAATTGAAATAATTTCAAAATTCCCCAATATGCATTTTTCCCCCGGGACGGAAAAAAGGTCTTAAAACTTTTGGGGCCCCTTCCATCATATAATTTTTCATCAGTGCTCAGCTCACCCAAATAAAACATAGGTAAGGAATGAAATGCAAGACGGCGGATTTTCCCCCTATAAGAGTTTTTTTGGGTGTAATTTAAAAACTATGAAGGGCCCTTGAGGGGCAGTTGAAAAACCTAACATTTTAGCTAGCTCCCCCATCAAAAGGGTTTAACCTACTTCTTTTCTTAAGGTTTGAAGGTCAACATTTTTTTTTGATTCGCTTTGTTAAGTTTGAGATTTAAGGTAAAAGTTACTCATTGCTTCTTTTAGTGAGAAAAAACCCCGTTTTTAAACCATCAGGTATTGTTAAGGGGCCAATTTTGGGCCCCCTTTTTTGGGTTAATTTTTAGAATCGTATTTTTTCCCCCGGATTCATTATTTTAAAACCAAAAGACTTTGTAAAATATTTTGAAGCGAAACCCGTTCTGTTTCCCGCAATTGTTTTTCAATAGATGTTCAAAAAACGAAGGGCGGTTTTTGGGTTTGGGTTATTGTTACAAATTTTTTTAAAAAAAATTAAAAAATGAGTGCATTCAAATTTACTGATCCCCAAAATATTCGGCGGGGCTGCACTCCCAATCTTAAAAAATAGAAAACCCGATATTTTGACATTTTGTGACCAGTCGGGACGCCTTTCAATTTTAAAGGTGGGTACTCCATTGGAAAATTATTTTAAACCCCTTTCCTATTAAAAAAAAATTCACCCCGAAAGTGTGGTTTGTCACCCTTTGGCGTTTTATAAGAAAAAGGTTAAACTTTGGGTGTTTTGCGCATCAACTGGGGGGGAGGGGTCGTATGTGATTTTTAAAACTTCCTGACCCTTTTGGGTGGGTCTGTTTTGATTTTTTTTTATTCCCACCTTCAGACGTATTTTGACTGAACTGCAAGCGCCTTTTAAACCAAATAAAAAACCTTTTAAAACCATTCAGAAACAGAATAGACAGGGAAGGGCTTTTAAAAGGATCTGAAACGATTTCTATTTTAAACACCCAAGACGGACTTTAGAAAAAGGGGTTGGCCTTAACCCAAGGTCTGGGGACCCTTATTTTTGGGGGTGCAAAAAAGTATAAAATGACGGGAAATCCCCCTTACAATCTTTCTCTTCAGGCACAACTGTTCCCCTAGGGTCCATAAGAGAAGAGCATAAAAAAAAGAGGGAAACAACATTTTTTTTTAAAATTTCTAAGGGCCCTAACAAAACCGGGAATAGAGCGAAAAAAACAAACTCTATTCGAAACTTACGTTTGGTTTTTGGGGCTAGGTTCGCAAGCCCCAAGAAAAGGGGAAGCAAACGATCTTTTTTAACTGGCTTTGACGCGAAAAAAACAAAAACTTACCCAAATTTAGGGACGCCAAAATTTTTACAGTTGTTTTGGCCTTAAATTTTTAAAGGGGGTTTAAAAAAAAATGTTTTACAATATGCGATGGGAAAGTGGGTTTGCTGTTGGCATTTGGTTTTAAATACATGCTCCCTTTCTGCCCTCAAAACCCCCAGATGGAAAAATAATAAATTTAAAAAATTTGAAATTTGTGGCAGGCAAAGAACAGAAAGTCGGGAAAAAAACGAAATAAATTTGACCCAGAAATTTTTGAAAGAGTAACAAAACCCAAAAATAAGCCCAACCCAATCCCCGGGCCAAACCCCCGAAGGTCTTTGAAAAGCCAAAAAAAATAATGTCCATGAATATGAAAGACAGCGCTTTTTTTTGGGTTAAACTGGCCTAGGATTACCCCTTTTTTTTTTAAACAAAAGGGAGAAACCCCAAAAACTTTTTAAAGGGAAACTTTTGTCCATAGGGTGGGCCCTTTAAACCCAAATTTACTTTGCTTGAAATTAGAAAAAACCCAAGAAAAGGGGCACCCCCAAATTTTCCCAGGTAAAGAGTCTTAGCTTTCCCAGCAATTTTTTTTTAATAAACTCGAAAGGGATGTTTAAAGGGTTGTTTTTTTCCCCCATGAATTTATGGGTGGGGGCGTTTGGCGGTGGGGCACTGAACTTTAAACCAACCCCACCCAAATTAGCCTTTCACCGGTACTTTTTGGCAAACCCTTTAAGGTGTTTAACGTTGCAAATGTAAACCCCCTGCTTTAAAAAACAGTGTTTCGTTTCGTTTGCTAGGTTGTGTTTTCATAAAAAATTCTTTGGATAGTTTTTTTTATTCTGCTCACTTGAGTTCGCAATTGTTCTGGTTAGTAGACAACGCTTCTAGTTTTGCTGATCCTCTTTTTCAAAGATTTTTTTAGTTTTTGGGGTTAAATTCTTTTTTTAAACCCAGGCCCTAAGTTGGCTTTCATCAGCCTCAAGGGAGTTTTCTTTTTCTCTTTTTATACCCTTTTTATTTTTCCCCCATTTTTGCTAAATTTTTTGTTAATTCGCTTGAGGGGCTTCTAAAAGGGCATGATCAAGGGCCGCTATTTCTCGCATGGGTTTTAGCGGGGAATCATTAATTTTTTTTTAACGCTGTTTCTTGGGGGAAAAAAAATGGTTTTGTTTGGAATTACTTTGCCCGTTTGTTTGCCCTTAAATTTGAAGTTCCGGTTTTGTTTTTGGGGGTTTATCTTTTTGGGGTTTTCTTGTAGCGTGTTTTGAAGTTTAGCAAGGGGGCCCCCCCATTAATTTTGGTTTAACAATCCCAAGGCGATTTTTCCGACCCGCTAAAAATGAGCCTGTTCTAGTTGTATTCTCCCAAACAAACTTTGATGGGTCTTTTAGTTGTAAGGAACAATTTGCCCTTGGGGGTTTTTTCCACAAAAAAAGGGGGTAATCTTTTACTTAAAATCATCGGGGTATATATTTTTGGGGAAAAAGTTCTTGTCCTAAAATTTTTGGTTTAAAATTGATCTGCCCTTATTTTTTGTTAATTTTTTTTCCCGGGACTTTTTGGGGAAATTTTCCTCCCGTTTTCTGCAAATTTCATCATCCCAATGGGGGAACCCCCGGCGTGCTGCCCCCAGGGGAATCCTATTTTTCCTCTCAGGCAAAACTTTCAAAAACTTCTTCCCTTCAAGCCTGCCATGTTTTTTAAAAAAATTAACTTTTTATTTGTTTTAAAAAAAAATTGTCCCAAACATATGGCTCGTTTCTTGCCCCGCATGGGAAGATAAAAGGGGCCCCTTTTGGGCGTAAAGGGAAAATAAGCGGAATATTACTTTTCCCAAATTTAAATCCATCTACTATTGATGGGATCAAATTCTTACTTTTAAAATTTTCCCCAGACCTAGGAGCGGTTAAAGTGATTTTGCCAGGCTCTGCCCCGTTTACTTTCAAAATAAAAAACTCGTTCAACAACGGGACCCAAACGGGGCCCGGTTGAAACCGAATCGGGGGGCGGGAAAATCTTTAAAAGGAAAATTTTAAAAAAACTTGAGGGGCAAAGAAATTTTTCTTTACATAATGCAGCCCATTTTTTTAGCCTTTTCTGATCTATGGTTTAACCCGGAATAAAAGGGTGATCTTGCGTTTAAAAGGAAACCCCAAATTTGAAAAAGCACTAAAACCCTAAAAATAGGGGCCGCAAACGCTAAAGACGGCAAAAGGGTTTTTAGCCGTAAGTTATGCTAAAGGAAATTTTTTTGCTTTTTTATACCCCTAGATTTTTTAGTTGTTAAAGCGCATTTCCCCTTCTTTCAAGGAGCATTAAAAGACAGTTGTCTATGAAAAAAACTTTTAAAAGGGCCCCAAATAAGTTTTTATATTTTACGACCCGAAAACAAAAAGTTTCAGCTTTTGACATTTTCGTTTGAGTTTTACGTTGTTAGCCCAACCCCGATTAGCGAGGGTGAATCCCCAACTATTCGCAAAAAAAATATTCGAAAGGGTGATTCAATTCTAAATATCCCAAAAGCCCAAGGGGAGGCACTATATGGAAATTTTAGTTTTAGTGCCACAGCAAGATCGCTTAAAGGAAATTTTTTTGCTGTGTGAAAATGAAGGACCTTTTGAAAGACCAAAATGAAAATTTTATTAATCCAAAAAAAACAAAAGTGAAAAGTACAATTGAGGGGGAGGCCCCAAAAAATCTAAAGGAAACGGGCTTAAACCTTATCAGATTTTTATGAAATAAGAAAAAATGTTTGGGGGTTTGGGGGGGTTTTAGAAAACCAACAGTTGACCTTGTGGGCTAAAAATCACATTTTTCCCAAGGGGTTTTTGACTTTATCATTATTTAAAAACGAAATAAGGGGTTTTTGGATTTAAAAAAAAGGTCAAAAAGAGGTAATAAGTTCATGGGAAACGGGGGAAAAAAAACTGTTAGAGACATAAATTAAAAATTTTAAATTGATAAAGAAAAAAGATGTCCCAATTTTTCCCCTTTTAAAGTATATTTGTTTTTAATTTTTGAGGGGCCCGTGAATTTTCAAGATAAAAGATTAGAAAAAAATACAATACTAAAAATTTTTTTTTTATTTTTAAAAAAAAACATGTTTTTCAGCATTATCCAAAAGTACCTACAGCGCCCGAGTTGCCAGGGAAGAGATAAACCCCGGGAAAAAAAAACCCTTTTTAAATTTAAACCCAAACCCTTAAAACCCCAAATGCAAAAATTTTGGGCAGGGGCCTTTCAAAATACAGGGAAAACCAAACGAAGGTATTTTTGCTGCCTTTAAAAGCTGTTACCCTATGTTTTAAAACTGGAGATCGCTTTGAGTGCACTTCGGCAGGGAAAATGTTTGGTCCCTTTGAACGGGCGTAGGGCACCCCCCAAGGGGGTTTACCCCCTAAACGGTTTTTTTCTTTAGCTCTTTGGGTTTTGTTCATTTGTGTAGGTGCTGCTAGCAAAAAAATAAAAACTTTAAATCCAAAAGCAACAGCCTTTGGGTTAAAATAATAACAGTAAACTTAGTTCCTTCCCAAACTGATAAAAAATAAAGCACTTGCTGACTCAAAAAAAAGGATGAAGGAAAAAATTTTAAACTTTTAAGGCCGATTTTTTTGACTACCCAAAAACCAAAATTTTTTTCTTCAAAGAAATAAAGGGCCCAAATTTTTTTAAAAAGCCTTACAGAGAGATAAAAAAAAGGAAAAGCTTTAAAAAAAAATAAACGAAAAATTAAAAAATTGTTCTAAAAGTACATTTAAAAACGAAAGGGGGTTTATTTCTTAAATTTTGAGCCAAGCACAAAAAAACCCTCGATATTGATTTATTTTTTTTTTTGGTTTTTAAAAAAATATTTTGGTTAAAAAAAAGAAAATCAGTTAAAATTTTTTGAAGGACCAGACGAAATTTTTTTAAGCAAAAGCAAGAAAATTTATTTAAGAAACCCCCGAATGATATTTAATTTTAAGTCTTTTAACCCGCAAGCGTAAGGGCAAGTGTTTCTAGTTTTCTCCTTGGGTTTCCCCAAGGCCCCAGTTTAAAATTTAATGTTAAACTGGGTTTTTTTTGATATGTTAAACAAAAAATGAAGAAAACCCAGAAGTCGGGGTTTTTCGACCCCAAACAGCAGACTATTTTTCCTCTAAAGACTTAAACCGGGGTTTGGGCCCGACCCCAAAAACTTACCCCGTTTGTTTTTTTGGCTGGGTGAAGAAGCCCAAAAAGAGAGGCTCTGGGGTTTGGGCAGGGGCGAAGTCCCCAGGATAAAATTAAAACAGTTAAGTATGCGCCCATTGTTGGCAAGTCTTTCATTCCCTACCTCCGCTTTTTTTTTTCCAAAAAAAACAGTTTTAACAAAAAAGAATTATTAGCAACAAATGTTTTTGGGTGTGTTCTCGCAAGGTTTTCCCTCAGTTGGGTAAAAAAGCAGAGAGAGTGTCTAACTATCACCCTTTCATCAATGATCTTAACTTTAGTGGAGTGTCCTTTCCCGTTTTGCGGGGATTCCAAATTTATCAGTTTGAAGAAAAAAACAAACCCAAAAACTGTTAAAAGTTTACAATGGGAGGGGGGAAACCCAAAACTACTTTCCCTTAAAATGCCCGAAAACCCCCCAATAGGTTTATCCAGACAAAAAAAACATTTTTGATTACTACTGATGTTTTCACCCGCGGGGGGGTTACCGCATTAACATTGGTACGAACAAAGAGTGATTATTGCGGCCCTACTTAAAACTTTACCAAAACAAGAATTCTGCAGAAAAAGTTTAACAAGGGAAATTCCCTTGGTTTTTAAAGGGGGGAGTGAAAAAAAAAAAACACTGTTTCCCGGCCCCGTTGACTGTAAAACAGAACTTTAAAATTTCGCCCCCCCCCGGGTCTAAAAAATTAGGTTTTTTAAAAACCCGGGAAAAAACCCAAAATTTTCCCCAAAAAAGTTGTTAGCAGACTTCGAATTTACTCAATGTTCCTTATGAAGGGCCGCGCCACAAAAAAATTCGAAAAAACCCTCTTAATGATTAATCTTTAGGGGTTTGGTTTTAATTTTCCTTCATTTTGTCAGGTCGGATGGCGCTCCTTTTGAAACCCGAAAATTTTAAAGAGGGCCCCAATGCTGCAGAATCTTCCCTTAAAAAGAAAGCAGCAAATGCGATAAGCCTTTTTCTAAAAATCTGAAAATTTTTTGAAAATCATAATGAGCCCGAAGACCAAAAAAACAGTATAAAATTTAGCCACCAAAAAAAAAAGTTTTGGAAAAATTTTTGGTTTTAGAAACAGGGAAAGGAAAACCAAACCCAAAAAAAAGAGGGGCCATGATAAAATTAGTGGAAGGGTTTTTGAGGAGCGGCGCATAACAAATGCAATCTTCAACTAAAGTTTGAAAACCCAAAAACATGGAAACTGCCGTATTCTTTCACAACTTGGAGGTTACGACTCTCAACCCTTTTAATGAAAACCCGTAACCCACTCCCTTCCAGGGTTAAAATGCATTTGGGCCCGCATCAGAAAAAAAACATGTTTTTTCACTTTAAAATTTAAAATGTCTTTTTATGACCCCTATGGGAAACATGATGGGGTTTATTGAGTTACTGGCAAGTCCTTTTTAAAGTCCCCGCCCCAAAAACGGAAAAATATTTTGACCCCAAAAATTGTTAGAATTTGGGGGTTTACCTTATGAGTACATGAAAAAGGGTTGGGGAAAGGTTTTACGAAGATACCTTCCCCCCTTTAAAAGGGGCGTTCTTTTTAGTCTTAGAGGAAAGGACATCAGTGATTAGATTACCCGTTTCTCAAGATGCCCTTGGGAGAAGTTAGATTGAAAAAACGTTTGGGGGACTACATGACTATATTGATGGCCGATTTTATGTTTTTTGGCGGCGTTTTGAAAAAATTTCAGAAAAGGGCCCGCATGAAAAAATTATAGCTTGGATTTCCCGGAAATTTTTTTCTGCCCCCCGGGATGGGGTTGGGATGTTTCTTAAAAATTTAATAGAGTCAGATTGGGTTTATTGTTGACCTACCAAAGTTCGATGATTGAAAAAAGGATTGGGGTGGGGAATTTGTTTTGGCGTCCCCCCATTTCTTAAAGGGAAACAACAAATACTTAGCGACTATGATCCAAAATAAAAAGGTTTTAACTATCTCATGTTTTAGATGCAAACAATCTGTATGGAAAGGGCAATGGGGGCAAACGCGCCCTTTCGCCAAAATTTAAAAAAGTTTCACCCGGTGGTATAAAAAAAATTCAAAAATTTGTAGAACATCTGCTTTCTCTTTTAAGTGATCGTAAAAGGTTTTTTATTCTAGAAGTTAAATTTTGAATATCTCTTGAAAATCCATTTACTGCTAATGATTTTCCAATTTGCAGAAAAAAGCCTAAAATGAAAAACCCGAGAAACCCCCATTTAAAATTGTGCCAAAATTTTTGGGCCAAAAAAAAATTTTTGTTGTCATTTCAGACTTTTTCAATTTTATTTTTAAAACTTTTGGGGTTTTTTTTTTTAAAGCTGTTTATGTTAATTGCTTTCGTCAAGAAAAGTTCATGAAAACATTCTCATTTAAACACTGTTTTCAGAACTAAATCCACAGGATGCTTAAAAAAAAGACTTTTTTAAGTGATGAACAAACAGCTTTTTGGAAAGACTATGGAGAATCCGACAAGCCCCAAAGATGTCAGATTTGGGTTTCCAAAGAAAAACGAAGCAATTTTAAATGACTTTAAAACCTAATTATTTAAGGGCTTTTAAAAAATTTCATGACCAGGCCTTTTTTGGGAAAACGATGAAAAAAAAAAAAAGTTTAAATTGGACAAAAACCCGTTTTTATTGGGGGTTTTCCGTTTTAGGGAAATTTTCAAAACTTTTTAAGTTAGAATTTCTTTTTGATATTTAAAACCCTTGATCCGAAATCCCAAATTTCTTTACACAGTACAGACAGTTTTGTTATAGATATCCCTACTGAAGAAGGGCTATAAAAGGGCCCTGGAATTAGAAGTAGCTAAAGGAGGAGTGGATGGGAGACCCGTCCGATTACCCCAAAAAGGGCGCCTTTTTCATTAAAATTTCTAATAAAAAGGTTTTAGGGGGGAAAAAGAAAGGGTGAATTATTGGAAAGGTGATCAAGGGTATGTGGGGTTAAGGTCAAAAATGTACAGTATTTCGAGCCAAAAGGAAAACCCTTTGAAAGCAAAAAAAGGAAAATCTCGGGAGTTTTTGTGCAGTCGAGTATGAAAGACAACTATTTAAAAAGCATTGTTGACAATAAAAAGGGGGGTTTTTTTTCATGACAACGTAAAACTGCGATTAATCTACATGGTCAACACAAAATGTTGTAACAAAGAAGTAATTTGATTTGAACAAAAACCCCAAAAAGTGTTTTTGTTAATCCAGAGTTTTCATATGCAATCGGGGCCCGGGGGCGCATTTAAATTTTATACTTTCTTGGGTTTTATTTTTATCAACTTTATTTAAAAATCAAGCATAGCTTAACCCAAATTTTTAAAAACTTTTTTCCTGTTTTTTTGGGTTTCGTTTTGAAATTTTTTTTTTTAAATTTTAAATATTCTTTTTCCCCAAATTTGGGGGGGTTTTGGGGTTGCAGGTGATCTGGATGAATTTTGCATGCATTGAAATTTAAACTTCACCCAAAAGTTTCCCTAATGCATTTTCACCCATCAAATGATTCCGTATCATTTTCAAAAGGGCTCTTCCTTTCCATTCTTGTTGTTCTGTGCTTTGTCCCGAGCTTCCCTTTTTTTAAATTTTATTTGTAAAAATTAAATTTAAACGGAACTGTGCTGGTGGGATTTTCTGCAGTTTTTTTTTTTACAAAAGATCTTTTAGGAGCGGTTGTTTTTTTGTTTTCAGTTTCTCGAAATAATACACGGGGGGGATTCATTTTTTTAAAATTTTTTATTTCATATGGATAAACCCCCCCCTTGGGTCTGTTGCCCGATGCGAGTGTCCCCTTCTGCTTTCCCCCGGGGAAATAAAGGTACCCTTT
The DNA here is from genome assembly GCA_018398815.1 of Conus ventricosus. Lineage (NCBI taxonomy): Eukaryota > Metazoa > Mollusca > Gastropoda > Neogastropoda > Conidae > Conus > Conus ventricosus. The sequence continues at coordinate 123,359,043 of CM031597.1, read as the reverse complement.
CTTTCAGCCAAACGGTAATAGTTTGTGGGTGTACTGGGGTCTTCGAACATTTATTGTTTTTCTTTTTATTGCCCTTTGGGTGGGTTTTTGCCCTTTAAATTTTTTCATTTTTCCCCCTTTCGCGCAAAAAATGAGGGGGGAAAATTTCTAAACCCATTTGTTTTTTGCGAGGGCTTGTCAATAAGTCTATGTTTTACTGGTAGGGGGAAAAGTCTTTCAGGGTAAAGTTTGTTAAAAATTTTTGCTAAAGCCTGGATCTTATGAACTCCTGGAAAAGCCTTTTTAATGGTAACTCTTTGTTTTAAAATAAATTTAAATTACTTTGGGCCTTTTCTTTTCCCTTATCGGACTTTAATCTGCGAGGGGAAAATTTTAAAAAACCCTTTGGGATATCAGTTGTATGGCAACGCAAAAGCAGAAGCACTCTTTTGTGTTAATGGGTTTAGCATCTTTTAAAATTTTTGGGAAACTATGTCAATGATGTGGTGCGTACTTAAATCTTTTTTGTTTTAATCGTAAACATTGGGGGTAAATATAGAAGGTCCATTTGGGGTTTTCGTTCGGGGATTTTGTTGACAAAGTGTGGTTTTCTTTATTCGTCTAGGCGCAGGTAAAAAATTTGCCCAAAACGCTTTTTTAGATAACCATTCTTTTGCTGTTTGGGTTTACTGCCCCCCGCTGCTTGGCTTAGCTTTTTTTTTTTGCTGTGTTTCCCCTTTCCCAAAATCCCCTTTTTGGCCCAATAAAAAGATTTTGTCCATTTTTATTAGCCAATATTATGCGCAACAAAAAAAAAACGATGGTCTCCGTCCCCCGCGATTTCTTGCTTTTTTTGTTTTTTGAGGGGTTTATAAAAATCACTGAATTTTTGGGGGGGGCAATGTTCGATTGGTTTTTCCTGTTACAAGATAATATTCTTTTATTGCCTGGTCAACGTCTTTAAATGTGTAAGCTGCATGTCCCAGTTTTTTCAGTGTGTTATTAATAAAATCTAACTGCTCAATTCTCTGCTTTTCATAGTGATCTTGTGCTGCGGCTAGTTGCTCCACAGCTTTGTTATGTCTTTTTCTCTCGCCGTCATCCCGTAGTTTACTAAACGCGTAATTACTTCCGCTAAAAGCAAGCGCATTCACTACTGCGCCGCCTATCATCATTACGAGTGAAGCCATTTTTTTTTAAATGTATTTTTTATTTACATATTTATACTGTCTGGAATTATTCCTTGCTTGACTAGAAAATCTTTCGTGGCAAATGAAGCTGCAATGATAGCAATCAGCTTTGCTGAATCCTCAAAGTCTAGTTTGCCAAGATCTGCTGGTTTAATTCTTAACAAGCTTTTACCAAGCATTGTGTATCCTATACTTAGGCCCCCAATAACAGCAGAATGGTATACAAGGTTGGCAACAGTTTTTTCAGCGCTCATTTTAAAAAATAAAATAATTATAATTAATAAAAACATGAACACCGATGATCTATTAAACCTTCCTGAACTTATGATTACAAATGACCAGGTTGATGAGCAAGCTATTATGCCAAAAAAAGAAAGACTGTATTCTTTGGCAGCATGTGGAAAAACAAAACAGTTCCTCGGAACTGAATTCAGCATAGAACAGATTCAACAGATGTCGCCGCAAGACATTTTAAAGTATCACAATAGGTATGAAGCGCAACTTGGATCAAGAATGGTAAAAAGTGTAGGGCAAACGGTTCTTAGTTTGTACACTAAACTAGTCAGTAGATTTGCTCCCATTGATTCTGAACAAGATCTTACGTATGATTTAACGCAAGATCCAGTTTTAACAAAGTCATTAGAGTCTCTAAGCTGTGATTTATACTACAAATTTGGAACATTGTTATCGCCGTTAATCATGGGATTAATTACTTTTAATCATATAGATTTTATTTCCCTTAAAAATGATCGAGCCAGAAAATCAGCAGAACCAGAAAACACTGAATCAGGTGGAGAAAGTAACCAAGCCAGAAAATCAGCAGAATCAGAAAACACTGAATCAGGTGGAGACCAGTGAAAAGCATCCTCATCCTGGGCGTGTTAAAGCAGGAAAAAAATTAGCAGAGTGGAACAGACAAAAAAAATTAATGTTACAATCACAGAATATAACTCATCATGAAAACATAACACCGCCAACGCCAGAACAAGTTGATTCAATGCCCGCTATAAAAACTCCATGTGATTCAAGGGCCCCAAAGTCTTCATGGAATATTGAACTTAAAACTGTTGCCATTTTTGGCGCCCTTGCTGCTGCTGGGGGCGGTTATTACGGTTATAAAATATATACACAATGGCAACAGAAACAAAAGCAATCAAAAAAATCTGAACCGCTAAATACAGAAAAAGACAACTGCACGCCAAAACCGCCAACAACAAAAGATCATTTTGATCCATTTAAAATGGAATAATATTTTTAAATTTTTTTAATAAAAATAGATCATGGCATATTATTATTTGTTTAAAATGATGGAGTCAATAAATAAAGACATGGAGTCTATAAAAGACATTACCATAGACCAGAATGTAATCAATGCGGTTGCTTAGGATGTAAGAACTTCATTAAGATCTATGCTGACCGATTTCACGCAGAGGACGCTGAGCAAGACATCCTCGATGATGACGCGTTTTTTGAGGCGTGTGTGTACTATATTAGACACCTACTATTTAAGATAAAACATAGATTGTCTTGTTTTTTTTTTTTTGATAATTATAAGATAACTTGAATAAGAACTTGGTTGTACTTAGAGGATGACTTAGTTATGATCTTAGGTTAACTTGGTAAGAACTTGAGGATGACTTGAGTAAGAACTTGAGGATGACTTGAGGATGACTTGGGGTGACTTGAGGATGACTTGAGGATGACTTGAGGATGACTTGAGGATGACTTGTGGATGACTTGAGTAAGAACTTGTGGATGACTTAAGTAAGAACTTGTGGATGACTTAAGTAAGAACTTGTGGATGACTTGAGTGTGCATGCGTGGGTGGGGGTGGGTGGGGTGGGGGGTGTGCATGCGTGGGGTGGGGGTGGGGTGGGGTGGGGGGTGTGCATGCGTGGGGTGGGGGTGGGGTGGGGGTGGGGGGTGTGCATGCGTGGGGTAGGACAAACACACAAACACCAACAAACAACAAACACAAACAAACAACAAACACAAACAAACAACAAACAAACACACAATAGACAGTCCAGGGGTGGGGGTGGGGGGGACGTGCATGCGTGGGGTGGGGGTGGGGGTGGGGGTGTGCATGCGTGGGGTGGGGGTGGGGGTGGGGGTGTGCATGCGTGGGGTGGGGTGGGGGTGGGGGTGTGCATGCGTGGGGTAGGACAAAACACACAAACACCAACAAACAAACAAGAAGGGGAACTACTAGGGCCACTTCTTGCTTTGTGACTAAACAGGTTGTGTCCCGTTTGACACAGGTGGCTTGGTAGTTTCACTACTCTTAACTAGACCAAACAGGCATCCATGCACGTTTGACACAGTTAGAGGGCTTGCGACTTTATATCTATGTCAAACGGGCATGGATGCACGTCTGTCCTAATTACAAGCACCACTACATCCTGTTAGACTCATGCTGCTAAAAAAGGCCAGTTATAGTAACAGCCCTCTTGCTGCTAAAATAGGACGTTCACACGTTCTATTTTTAGAACCACGTCAGAGCAGCAAGTTGGCAAGATGGCTACCCTACCCTACCCCTCTAAATCAGACATGATCTTTACTATGGCTGGGACTGTTGAAGCTCTGTTGCGCTTCAAAAATTTCCTGATTTAATTCTTGTGAAGAAGGACTACCAAATAATTCTGCTTCTTCACAAGAAGAAACACTATCACCCGACATGAATTTAAACAAATCTTTTACAAGCAAAACACTCTATCACTGAAACACGTCCGTTCACCACAGCACCACAACACCAAATGACAAGATAACTCAAGGCCCGTTGTCAACAACACTAAGTGCTGGGGCGGATGTGACGTCTTTTTACTATCACATGATTAAATCTTGACTTATGATAGGTGAATGTAAGAAACATGTCTATATCTGTTTTTACCCCAGGCGGGAATGACTGAGCAAAATCCTTTCAACCACTTATAAAAATCTCGCTATTCAGAACTGAAGGCAATAGAAATCGATCGCTATTCATAACTGCTGACTGGCTTTACAAATCCAACGGTGCACGAGGGAGACCGCTAGCTTTGCTCTGAATGCTTCTATTGAAATCTCTGGGGAGTGCCGCGCTTCACTGCATGTCTTTAAAAAACAACCTGCATAAGCCACTCTCTCTCACCTGCAGTGTGTGTGTGGTTTTTATGTCAAAAATATAACTCAGTTTTAAAAGACTTTTTGGTTATTAAAGTCATGCTTAGTAAGAACGGTATTATGCCGCTTTTGGATTCGCCCGCACGAGACCGGCCAAGGCCGGTTGAGAGCGGGTGAGCTAAAAGCGGCATAATACCGTTCTCTAAGGTGTATTTTAAAGAGATATATGAGTGGTGGTTTTTTTGTTGTTTTTTTTTGGATGACTTTTGAGTTGACTTCAACGTAGTGACAGCCCTGACATGGCCTTTGCGGTCGGCTGGGCTATAAGCAACATGACCTTACCTTACCGTGTGTGTGTGAGTGCGCGCACGCGCGTGCTTGTACGTGCCCATGTGCACAGTCTTAATATTGAATCATGGTAAGGACCGAGGGATTGTTTAAGGGGAATGACCACCATATATGATATAACAGCATATGAAGCAACAAGCAGAAAGGTTGAAACAAGTGCAGTGGGAGGGAGGGAGGGAAAGGACAGGTGAAGGAGGGTGAGGTGGGTGTGAGGGCGGCAGCCACATCAGTGTAGACACGGAGGTCACGAGCGGCCGGCGGCAACAGACAACGGAAGACTTTATCTCGGACTGACAGGAAACGGCACAGATTAGCCACGAGGAAGTTCAGCAACACAAGAGACAGGACTAGGAGGAGTAAAAAAAACACACACACACACTTCAAAAAAATACTCTGTCATGTGCTTTTAAAACCAAATTTCAAACATGATCAAGCCATACTGATGTCTCATTTTTCTGTACAGTGTGAGACGTCAGGTTTCATGGCTCTTCCATCCTCCCAACAAAATTTCATGTCCGCCACTAATCACAGATATGGACGTGAAGCGGTTCATCAGTGTTTGGTATCATCTGGCACTTCTAAGGGACGGGAAACGCATTATTTTTGACTGCTTGTTTCGGAGAAAAAAAAAAAGGAATAATTTATTTGAGATGATTTCAGAGGTTGGTTTTTTTTTCTTTCTCTAAACTACATGTATTATTAGAAGAAAAAAAAACAACAAAAACAAAACAACAACCGAGCGTGTACAATGAACATTACAACCATTATTGTAAACAAGCCAGTAAGGTAAGACAATCATTTCTTCCGCCTCTCTCTCTCTCTCTCTCTCTCTCTCTCTCTCTCTCTCTCTCTCTCTCTCTCTCTCTCTCTCTCTCTCTGTGTGTGTGTGTGTGTGTGTGTGTGTGTGTGTGTGTGTATGTGTGTGTGTGTGGTGCGTGTGTGTGTGTGTGTGTGTGTGTGTGTGTGTGTGTGTGTGTGTGTGTGTGTGCTTTGAACACTTCGGAACTTGGTGTATAAAGACTTTCTTGCAGTTCTTTCTGTACAACATCTTTCATGATTTTCTACATCACCATTAGCCTGTAACAGAAAGAGTGTCTACAAACACCCTCTTTCTGACTTAGTGCACTGCATTAGTGCCGCAGACAATCAAGATGGGCTATTTGAACATCAGAGTCGATCCTGGATGAGAGATTTCTGGTGTCAGTGGTTTGGCCATGTGCTTGACCAATGCTCAAGGAAGGACGTGTGTGGTGCCCGCGGCAAGGCACGACAAGCCGTGCACAGGTCCAGACTGTTGTGCAAACTGATGGTGGTCACTCCTCTTCCTCACTGTATTGCCAAGTATGGCAGCTGGAACAGTTAATCCAAAAGCTCAGAACGGAAAAAAAATCATTTTTAATGAGACGGAAAAAATCGTTCTATGTAGTCAACCTCAGACTGGAATATATAGCTCGGCAGTTGTCAAAAAGTCCAGACTGTCTCATGTCAGAAAGACGCCTTCTATGCTAAGCAGAAAGAACGCTGCAAAGACTTCTCTCCTGAAATCAAGCGCCCTAGGTGGAGACGTAAATGCCACTGCATCCCAGCTTCTCCAAGAGTAAAAAGAAATTGTTGCTGAGCAGCCTGGGGAACAAAATACTCCCAGATCCTCCCAATCTTGTTCCATTAGAACGGATGAAAACAGCCCCCCCCCTCCCCCCCCCCCCCCCCCCCCCCATCCAGTTTCTCTCAAAGGCCCTGGGGCCCCTAAAACGTACAGAAAAGCAATGTGTGGAGGTGATAGAGGTGGATGGGCCTCCAACTGCCACTGAAACTTCATAAACAAAGAGCCGGGAGAAAAAATACTCCCTAACCCTAAACCAACAGAACTACTGTAATACAACAAAATTTCTTGCCTACAGTCTGAACATGAAGATGCAGAGACCGAATGAAATGTTGACTGCGTTCATTTCTTTGCCATCAAGGATTCCATGGTACCTTATGGGAACATCCATGATCTATGTTCATATTTCGAGAAGCTACAGCTCCTTCGTCAGAACCTATAACCGCTTTGTGATGGCTCTGCAGGAAAGTAAAATTCAGAACCAAAAGAGTTTCATTAGTTCCGCCTTTAACATACGGTCAGAACCAGCACAACCTATTGCAGATGGAGTAACAGGAGGAGTTTCCTTACTCATCCACAACACTCTTTTGTTCATCCCTGTTAATTTAGATACTTCTCTCCAAGCTCTGGATGCTGGAATTACTTTGCATTAAACGGCAACAGTGTGTTCTTTATAATAACTCCATTTGTATAAGTCAATTGACAAGAAGTGGTCAGCTTGACTGAAGAACTTTCGCGACCTTTTTGCTATTGGTGATTTTCTTGGGCACAGTCTTTTTTGGGTTAGTGTGAATACTTCATCCAGAGGTCTACTTCTTGAATATGTCTTTTCAGAGTTGGAATTTTGTCGTCTGAATGATGGGTCAGCAACATACTTCAATTCTTTCACAGGTTCACTGTCGTGTATAGATTTCAGTATGTGGGATCCCTCGGTGGTCGTAGACTGTAAAGGTTGTGATCATGACGATCTGCTCGGAAGTGACCACTTTCCAATTGTCTGGAAACACAAAACTGTAAGAAGCTATACGTTACCTGAAAAATCACAATTTTCACAAAAGCTAATTGGGAAAAGACTGAGCGAAGAGGAAGTTTTGCAATGTCCAGACTCTGCGAAAAGCCTGACAGATAATTTATAAAGTGCGCAGAAGACAGTATTCCAACTTGATCCAGCAAACTAGAAATGCCTAAACACCGTGGTTTAACCCTGACTGTCAACACATTACAAAGAAAGGCAAACAAGCTCAACATGGCATGTATCGCAGACCATCAACGCCCAACGCTCCAGCCTGTCAAAAATTGCAACCCAGATAAAGAAATTCTTTCAGAATAATAGATATCAGTCTCAAGAGATTTATGTTACAAGCTGACTTCAAAAACATCAAAGAAAACAGTCAAGAAAATTATCAAGAATCTCATAGGGAAGAACACCAGTACGTCCTTCCTTTATCTCCTTAGCCTTGCTGACGCTGTCCTCTGAGCACCAATAAACAAGGTGTTGCCAATCTGTTGGCCTCCACTATCTAAAACAATCATCCCCCACAAATAGATCTAGTACTTTTTATGAACAAACAAAAGAAAAACCTCCCTGCAACTTTTGCTCTGACGAAACTGAAATCAACAAACTGCCATTTTTAGGTAATGAACTGAAACCAGCTCTGCAAACCTGTAGTGATCCTGCGTCTGGCCTTGATGTAACCATTACCAACTTCTGAGACATCTCCATACCCTTCTAAAACTAGACAATCATATCTGGACCATAGCATACTTTCCGTCATCCCGGCGAGAAGCCTTCGTCATTCCCATTCCCAAACCCGGAAAATACTTGACTAACCCCGTAATCATTGCGCAGTAATTCTGACCGGCTGCCTTTAGCAAATTAATGGAAAAAAAGAAAACTCTTGTGTGATGTGGAAGGTGGAAAGTGATGGCCTTTTGGCCAATGAGCACTACACTTTGCCATTCTACCGTTGACCGTTTAGTCCGACTTGAAACAACTGTCTGCAACTCCATTATAATAACCAACATATGGTTGCTATCTCTGTTGACCTTGAGAAGGCTCAAGACTCTGCGTGGAATCCTGGAATTCTTATGGATCTTCATAATCCAAGTTTTTATGGTTGTCTTCCTCTTTTGTCGCAAACTTTCCTGCCGACTGACAGTTTGAAGTCCGTGTAGGCACCACGCTGTCTAACATACACAAGCAGGAGTCGGGTGTCTCTCAGGGTAGCATCCTTTCCCACGCATTCTTTGGTCTCAAAATTGATGAGATCGTCAATCCTGTTAAGTAAGGTAACGGAATTCTCTCTGTCGATGACTTTGCTCTCTACACAGTTGTAGCCAGCTGTGCTGGCATACAAAGTCGTCTCCAACTTTCATGGATGTTGTTGTTGTTGTTGTTGTTGTTGTTGTTGTTGTCGTACCCTGGCTAAAAGACTCCAGGGATCATCCAAACAGCCGAAGTACTTGAACACTATGGTACAAATGCATCAGCTGGGATGAGAACATTAGGTGTGTGACCATTTTTGATTACCCCGCCACATGGGCAGCCACACTCCGACTTCGGGGATTTTAGAGACTGATAATGTTATGCTAGGAGCTTTTCACAACTGAAGACAATCCCCGCATAACTATGCAGAGCATAACAACATTTTGATGTAGCCTTGGTGTTCTAGCCTATGTCAATTAGCCTGACACAGCCTTAAGCCAAGGCAGCTTTGCATGGATAAGTCCCAATCGCCGTAAAAACATTGTTCACAGATGTGTCACCTAATGTGATTTGGGAGTTTATGACAGAGTTCAACATTTGTTATCTGATCTAAGATTTTACGGAAGAGTCTTTCACGAACATTCGACATGTTTTTAGAAAATAGGCTTTTATGAGGTATATATTATATATATATATATATATATATATATATATATATAATATATATATATATATATATATATATATGATCTCCCCTGCATCCTTGAATGGATCCTCAAGCATAGGCTCAAAGATTATCCTCTACATTTTATACTGTTTGCATAATGCTTTTAGTTTTTCAGCAACTTTTTTCCTCTCCACACTCTCGTTTTATTCCATTTACTATCCTTCGCTGGCTGCTCTGGGAATGCTGTTGGATTCTTTTTTGAACCCTTGGTGGTGAGAACACCACAGAATTACGGACTGTGGTGTGTCTCTATTTGACACCAGGAGCACAGACACAATCAGCCGTGTCTCCCTGATGAGTCCGATCCAGCGGACGAAAGGCCTAGGAGCAGGCAATACAAATAAATCTGTCTTCAAGAGGGATTACGATGGTTCACTCAGGCAGCTAGTGAAAGGTATCTCATATTTATAATATATTCCCCGAATTTTTTAAAATAATTTTTTAAAAAATTTTTTAATTTAAAGTTCAAATCTTTGCCAAGTCATTACTATAATGACTGAAGAATTGTTAGCCTGCACTTGTTTTTCCCCCCTACTTTAATTGTTCAGCATTATATTGTTTGGTCAATCAGTGGGAGATTGCATCTCTTAGGAGATCCAAGTAAAGGTCGTCCTGCACAATTCTTAGCCACTGACAATGCTTGAGTTATTGAACAGCAGAGCTGACCACTCAGACTGTTCCGTATCTTTTGATCTCCCTTGCATCCTTGAATGGATCCTCAAGCATAGGCTCAAAGATTATCCTCTACATTTTATACTGTTTGCATAATGCTTTTTAGTTTTTCAGCAACTTTTTTCCTCTCCACACTCTCGTTTATTCCGTTTACTATCCTTCGCTGGCTGCTTTGGGGGTGCTGCTGTTGGATTCTTTTTTGAACCCTTGGTGATGAGAACACCACAGAATTACGGACTGTGGTGTGTCTCTATTTGACACCAGGAGCACAGACACAATCAGCCGTGTCTCCCTGATGAGTCTGATCCAGCGGACGAAAGGCCTAGGAGCAGGCAATACAAATAAATCTGTCTTCAAGAGGGATTACAATGGTTCACTCATGCAGCTAGTGAAGGGTTTCTCATATTTATAATATATTCCCCGAATTTTTTTTTTTAATTTAAATTTTTTTTTTTTTAATTTAAAGTTCAAATCTTTGCCAAGTCATTAATGACTGAAGAATGTTAGCCTGCACTTGTTTTCCCCCACTACTTTAATTGTTCAGCATTATATATATATATATATATATATATATATATATATAATATATATGGACTGTGTGTGTCTCTATTTGACGCCAAGAGCACAGACACAATCAGCCGTGTCCCCTGATGAGTCCAATCCAGCGGACGAAAGGCCTCGGAGCAGGCAATACATATAGATCTGCCTTGAGAGGGATTGCTATGGTTTCCTCATGCAGCTAGCGAAGGGCTTTCGTATTTATGATATACATTTTCCCATTAACTTCATCTTCTATTTTTTTTATTCTCTCTTCTCAATTTCAAATCTTTGCCAAATCAATATAATGATGGAAGAATTGTTAACCTGCACTTGTTTTCCCCCACTACTTAATTGTCCAGCATTATATATATATATATATAATATATATATATATATATATAATATAATATATATATATATAATATAAGATAAACTTAATAAATTCCAAGCATAAATAACCGAGCATCATTCCACAACTTGCTGAGCAGCTTGGTGTTGCATTGACTGCAAGAAATATCAATTATAAACAAAGCTTGCTCTTATGTCTTAGATTGAAGAAGTAGGGGAGATAAGCATTCATATCTGCAGTGGTAGATAATTCTGCCTAACTAACAGTATGTGCTTGAGTGGGTGAATGGGGAATAATAAATATGCTTCTCAAATTGAGCCTTCTGCAAGCTTATAGTCTCCAAGGGGAACAATCTCCAATGGGAGGAAATTCTCTAACATATAACTCCTGGTCAGATACTGGTATTCGAAACCTGACTGTTTCTCCTCAGTGACCGCGGAAAATGATAACTTGACTCTTCTGCCTTTTCGTTTTTAAGAAGAATGCTATCCCAGAAAAAGGCGGGTGTGCAATACTGTAGTATGTTTGTTTAATTAAAAAAAAAACAGCCAAAGTGCCACCTAAGAAGCAAAAGAAAATGATGAAAGAGCAAAACAAACTACATTTCTTGTGAAAAATAAAAAGATAACCTCTTAAGACACAAGTGCTGAGGGGCCAGTTCTTGGAATGAATCCGCAAGGGACTAAGTTACAATAAACTACTAATAAATTCCAAAGATAAATAACCGAGCACCATTCCAGCAACTTACAGAGCAGCTTGGTGTGTTGCAATGACTGCAAGAAATATTCAGTTGTAAACAAAGCTTGCTCTCAATTATAAAACAAAGCTTGGTCTTATGTCTCTTACATTGAAGAAATAGGGGGAGTTAAGCATTCATATCTGCAGTGGTAGATAATTCTGCCTAACTAACAGTATGTGCTTGAGTGGGGAATAATAAATATGCTGCTCAAAATGAGCCTTCTGCAAGCTTATATAGTCTCCAAGGGGGAGAAAACTCACTTAACATATAGGTCCTGGTCAGATACCGGTATTTGAAACCTGATTGTTTCTCCTCAGTGACCGCACGAAGTGTTACTCGACTCCTCTGCCTTTTCGATTTTAAGAAGAATGCATCCCAGAAAAAGGCGGGTGTGCAATACTGAGGAAAAACAACCAGGTTTCGAAATACTGGCGTATTGAGGATCCACTGGAGATCAAAAGATATGAAACAGTCCGAGTGGCCAGCTTCTGCTGTTCAATAACCCATGCTTTGTTAGCGGCTAAGAATTTTGCAGAACAGTCTTTAAATTAAATCTCCTAAGAGATGCAATCGCCCACTGATTGACTAAACAATATAATGCTGAACCATTAAGTAGTGGGCAAAAACAAGTGTAGGTTAACAATCCTTCCATCATTGTAGTAAATGATATGGCAAAAATTGGAAATTAAAAAGGAAAAAAAAGGGGAGGGGGGTTGAAGATGAAGAAAATAAATTATATATATACGAAAATCCTTCTATAGCTGCACGAGGGAACCATCGCAATCCCTCTCTCTCTAAAACAGATCTATGTGTATCGCCTGCTCCTAGGCCTTTGTCTGCTGGATCAGACTCATCAGAGAAAACACGGTTGATTGTACCTGTGCTCTGGGCGTCAAATAGAGACACACCACAGTGTCTGCTGGATCGGACTCATCAGAGAAACACGTTGATTGTACCTGTGCTCTGGGCGTCAAATAAGACACACCACAGTGCGTAATTCTATGTGTTCTCACCACCAAGGGTCAAAAAAGAATCCAACAGCACCCCCCAAAGCAGCCAGCGAAAGGTGGTAGATTAAAACAAAACGAAAGTGTGGAGAGAAAAAAAGTTGTGGAAAAACTAAAAACATTATGCAAACAGCATGAAATGTAGGGACAATCTTTGAGCCTATGCTTGAGGATCCATTTAAGGATGCAAGGAAGATCAAAAGATATGGAACAGTCTGAGTGGTCAGCTCTATGTGTGTATATATATATATATATATATATATATATATATATATATATATAATATATATATATATATATATATAATATATATATAAAATATTTGTTAACGAAATTAAAAAGGAAGGTTAAAACTCAAGGTAGAACTCTACAAATTTGTTTCGAGCGTGTTGCGCTGTCATCAGGATGTTTTTGGTTTGCCCACCGCCGATGTTATATAGCGTGTGGGCTCCCGTTTGCGGTTGTTTGCACGTGCGGGTTGGCTGCACGTGTTTTTTGGGGCTTTCAGGTTTTATTTTGGGTGTATTCACTAACAACGATTTCCATTTATGCCTGCAGTTGTTTACTATTTCTGTTTTGGTGTTTAAAGTTGCTAAGTGTGGTTTGCATAGTATTAACCATTTTTCAGTTAAACATAGGTTGCACCTTTTTGAAACATTGCTGTATGTGATGCTCTTTTTATGATTTCCGGGATATATTGTAGCTTGTTTTTGCGTCTTTAAGTTTCCAGATATATTTGCTCAGTTCTGTTTGTTTTTATATTTTTCTTTGTTAAATGACTGTTTGTGGTTTGCATATCTGGTTTTGAAGTGTTTTCAGTGATCCCTATGTATGTTTCTTTTTCATTTTCTGATGTTACAGTAGCCTGGTATACAATGTTGTTGTGAAGACATTTATTGTTTAGTGGCACTGCTTCTTTCTGGTGCAATTGCAAGATTTCCTTTCTTCACCCTTCTTTGCTGTGTTGATTTTCATTTTGTTGGATGCGTCATATCAGGTTTTTGAGTTGGGCATACATGAGTACGATAGTTTGACAGTGTTTTTGTTAAATATTTTGGACAGTTTGTGTTCTTTTGGAAATGAAGTTGCTAGGATTTTGAAGAATTCTTTCCCTATGTTTGTTTTGAGTTTCCCGTCGTATGGGGGGTTATACCATATGATTTTCTTTCCTATTTTTCTTGCTTTTATTTGTGTTGTTGTCCGGGTTGTATTGTAGTTTGTAATTGTATCCGCTTGTTTGTAGTGCCTCCTGATATTCTACTGCTGCATTATTGAACACTCTCTCATTGCATGACAGGTTTGATAGTCTCTTGTTTATGCCATGGGGTATGGTCTTTAATACAGATGGTGGATGGTTACTTTGTGTGTACATAAAGAGGTGTATCGTTGGGTTTCTTGTATGGTTTATATATATGATTGTTGAGATCCAGTGTTATGTCTAAGTATTGCACACCAGCCTTTTTGGGATTGCATTCTTCTTAAAACTGAAAAGGCAGAGGGATCAAATTACCACTTCCGCGGTCACTGAGGAGAAACAACCAAGTTTCGAAATATCGGTATATGACCAGGAGTTATGTGTTAGTGAGTTTCCCTCCCTATTGGAGATGTCTCCCCCTTGGAGAATATAAGCTTGCTGAAGGCTCATTTTGAGAAGCATTTATTTTATTTTTCCCCATTCACCCACTCAAGCACATACTGTTAGTTAGGCAGAATCATCTACCACTGCAGATATGAATGCGTATCTCCCCCCTATTTCTTCAATCTAAGACATAAGAGCAAGCTTTGTTTTATAATTCAATTATTTCTTGCAGTCATTGCAACACCAAGCTGCTCTGTAAGTGCTGGAACGGTGCTCGGTACTTATCCTTGGAATTTATTAGTTTGTTGTATTTTAGTCCCTTTGCGGATCATTCCAAGAATGGCCCTCAGCACTATGGTCTTAGAGGATATCGTTTTATATTTATCTACTTTTCACAAGAAAATGTAACTGTTTGCTCTTTCTATCCATTTCTTTTGCTTCTTAGAATGGCACCTTTGGTTGGTTTTTTGAAAGCTCAATAGACATACTACGGTAATGCAACCAGCCTTTCTGGGATTGCATTCTTCTTAAAACTGAAAAGGCAGAGGAGTCAAATTACACTTTCCGCGGTCACTGAGGAGAAACAACCAAGTTTCGAAATATCGGTATATGACCAGGAGTTATGTGTTAGTGAGTTTCCCTCCCTATTGGAGGATGTCTCCCCCTTGGAGAATATAAGCTGCTGAAGGCTCATTTTGAGAAGCATTTATTTTATTTTTTTCCCCACTCAAGCACATACTGTTAGTTAGGCAGAATCATCTACCACGCAGATATGAATGCGTATCTCCCCCCTATTTCTTCAATCTAAGACATAAGAGCAAGCTTTGTTTATAATTCAATATATATATAATATATATATATATATATATATATATATATGTGTGTGTGCGCGTGCGTGTGTGTGTGTTGAGTTGACTTCAACGGATGATAGCCCTGACATGGCCCTTTTCATGAATCGAATTGAACAATGGGATCTATTTCTGTGCTGCCATGCGAAGATACTTAGGAGGACTTGAGCGCTGATATAGAGAGCAGCGGAGAGTGCACTGCCATTAGTGGAACTGGCTCCCGCTGCAGACCATATCCTGCCTGCTCTATTTTCAAGTGACAATGGTGAGATAGGAGCCGAGAATAGCGTTGAAAGCCTGCAGATAGTGATGAGCTCTGGGGTCTGTAAACCTCATGGGTACCACATCCTCCGATCCAAAACAATGGAAATGTGCCATATCTGGATACAGTAATTTATCATTGTCGTCCAGTCTCCTTTTTTCTACGCTAATCTTATCCAGAGGAGTTATAAGGATTAGCAAACTTGACCAAAAAAAAAAAAAAAAAAAAAAAAAGAAATGTTCCACCATTTTCAACCCATCTTTTTCATAGCCTTTGAACGTAACCGTGCGCTTTGTTCTATCTGGACTGTTTTTTTAAAAAAAAAACGGTGTGTGTGTTGGCGTAGCAGATCTACGTGTCTTGGAATTTCATAAACGGTTTAATTATGGTTCATTTTACAACGTGTTGATATACACTTTTAAAAAAAAAAAATCGAATAATGTGCTTTCATAATTCAATTGAGGGATGTCTCTAGATCAACGTTTATGAAAATTTTAAATTTTATGCCAAGAATTTTAAATGTTCGTGGGTTTCAACCAAACTCTGTAATTTTCTGGAAAAAAAATCTCAGTAATTTTCTGCAAAGCGCACTTTGCAACCCTTTCTTGAATCTGTCGAGATAACAACTTTTCTACCATGATTATCTTTCAAACCTGATATTTCGGCATATTCGTCCAGTACTCGCATAGTCGTTTCATACCAGTGAAATCTGTATAGTCTGCAAACACTGCTTGATTTTCGATTTTAAAAAAATCTCGTACTTGTATGGCACGAAATTGGACTTTGCATTATTCAGATTCAGCAAGAGATAAGTGTAGTGGAGCCGAAATGCAGTGGCGCAGGTTCATCAGTGTGACCTCAAACGTCGTGTGCTTTTGAGAATTGAGCGAGACACCAATACGGTTTCTTTAACGCCAGTATCTGTAACGCCAGACAAAATGATAGTATCTGTAAAGCCAGACAAAATAATGGTATATGTAACGTCAGACAAAATGATGGTATCTGTAACGCCAGACAAAATGATAGTATCTGTAACGCCAGACAAAATGATAGTATCTGTAACGCCAAACAAAATGATAGGTTTAGAACGTGAAATCAGCTCGAGAATGACTTCTTTGATTTTGTTACCTTGAAAGACAAATTCAAGGACGAAACGGATGGTTATAATCCAGTGTTGCATACTCTACTGAGATAGGTCAAATGCATGTGGGAGAACACTTGGCGCGTGTGATAAATCTTATTGTGACTTTGACCTTATCACGCTGAGGAAAGAGGGAGATACGATTCAGTTCAATTCGTGTTCTGTAGAGTCCAGCTGACAACCGGGGATTATATCAAGGCTATCATCTCGTCTCAGTTCTTACACGAACACAGACACAGACAGACAGACACACACACACGCACGCACACACACACACACACACACACACACACACACACAGCAAGCACGCACGCACGCACGCACGCACGCACGCACGCACGCACGCACACACACACACACACACACACACACACACGCATGCATGCACGCACACACACACACACACACACACACACACACACACACACACACACACACACACACACATACACAAACCCACACACACACATACTCACACACACACACACACACACAACACACACACACACACACACACACACACACACACACACAACTTGAACGACTGACTGGAGGAAAGGGAGACTGAATGGGAAATGCGAAGGAACGGGGAGGAAGGGGGGTGGGGGGTGGGGCGGGGGGGGGGGGGGGAGGGCAAGAGGGAGAGCAGGGGGAGGCGAGAGGAGGGTTTTAAAGAGAGAGACAGAGAGGGAGGTGCGGGAGGTGGCGTGTTGAGCTTTTTTTCATTTCATTTCTTTTTTTTTTCTGGCACTTTTTTTTTATTATGGCTTTTCACGAAATGAAAGGGAGTTTTTCTCTATATCAAATTCAGTATTTAGTAAGGACGAGAGATTGATCTTCTTAATTTCCTCACATTTTCCTCACATGGACTTCTGGCAGGCGTAACAAAAGTTTTGTTCATAAAGCAAAGTTCGATGGTCCTCATGTTTCAGTGGTAGGTTTCCAATTTCCTCCATCCCCCCCCTCCCCCTTTTTTCATCTTTCTTTGTATATATCCGGGGGGCATTTTTCGTGTGTGTTTGTTTGTCGTGTGGGGGGGGTGGGGTTTGGGGGGTGG
>CM031597.1:123339135-123341597 GCA_018398815.1 Conus ventricosus | reverse complement strand
TAAAAGAAAACAGGTTACTGGGCTGGGCTTCGTATGACAACACGACCACGAGCGATCATCTCCTTTGAAATGAAAGTGTTCATTGTCTTCCTTTTGAAATGAAAGTGTCCATTGTCTCCCTTTTGAAATGAAAGTGTTTATTGTCTCCTTTTGAAATGAAAGTGTTTATTGTCTCCCTTTTGAAATGAAAGTGTTCATTGTGTCCCTTTTGAAATGAAAGTGTCCATTGTCTCCCTTTTGAAATGAAAGTGTTCATTGTCTCCTTTTTGAAATGAAGTGTTCATTGTCTCCTTTTTGAAATGAAGTGTTCATTGTCTCCTTTTTGAAATGAAAGTGTTCATTGTCTCCCTTTTGAAATGAAGTGTTCATTGTCTCCCTTTTGAAATGAAGGTGTTCATTGTCTCCCTTTGAAATGAAGTTTCATGCCCCTTTTGAAATGAAGGTGTTCATTGTCTCCCTTTTCGAAAGTCTTCTAACTGCAACAGCTTCCAGACAAAGTGTTTTTTTTAAAAAAAAGGAAAAAAAAAGTCATGTGCTGTGGAATGAAGAGAAGAAGCCGACTCTGACGTAATTTGGGATCTCTGCTGTAAACAGAATTGTAGAATGAATTGTCATTGTACAGACATGGCGTTCATCCGATTGTCTTCTTTGTTTTTCGCTGTATGTTTTACTTACACGCTCCACTTACGCGTTCCACCCATTCCTCCATCTCTGTCTGTCTGTCTGTGTGTCTGTCTCTCTCTCTCTCTCTCTCTCTCTCTCTCTCTCTCTCTCTCTCTCTCTCTCTCTCTCTCTCTCTGTTACTATGAAGAATTTTGCGGGCTTTCCTTGTGATATACTATGATTTATTGCTACCTGGAGTTAGACCTAGTCTCCCAACAAACGAAAATGCACTACTCACTCGTAGCTTTCGACAGCCACCCGGCCATCTTCCTCAGCGATGCTGTTGCTGACTGAGTGAACTCGATTCAGATCACGCGACCATGGGACATACCCAAATACCCAAACACATTTCCCCTGATACTATGATTCATACAAACAGTTACGACCTTCATTCTCTGTGTGCATCATTACAAAAGAATGTTATTATCTTTTTGAACGGTGCAGTTTGTATGTCACTAAAAGCTCAATAAGAATGAATGTCCGTACCCTAACAAAAACATCAAAGACGGCAGATATCAATAATTAAGAACTAATGATGAAGACAGTCATCGGTTGTACCAAATATATTGACACCAATTGTCACGGCTTTACATCAAAACGTATAAATAAGTATCCAACAAATGCACCAGTTATGCAATTATGCACTTTTGAACTGTCATCCAGAAAAATATTTCCTCAACACATTCACTCCTTTTCATGGGTTTACTGTTCACAGTATTGACTCAGCCACGCCAATTCAATGAAACCTAAAGGGACCAACGCCAACGGAGAAAACATATCCTGCTAATCCGCTACTCTTAAGAAAAGAAAAAAAAAGACCAATCACCAATCGATCGACCAACTACCAATCGATCAGTCTTCACTCTTTTCGCTTGATCCTCCTTGCGTATTGTTGTTTTTCCCATCAGCTGTGTCCATTTCTCTAATGAGGGACTGCCACGATAGTTACATACTGTTTTATTGGCATATAGGTAAACATGATGCAGCACCAATAATCTAAAGGAATCACCCAGCCCTCACAGGCAAACACACACGAGACGAATTGCCCTCAATGCAGTCATTGGACGTCCAATTGTATGTGCTGTGGTCAACGCCAGCTCACAAAGGGAGAGGGCAAGTCATCACTGTGTCTGTGGCAAAGAGCAGGAATCACAGAACACGTCACTGAAATCAACAGTACAGATTTGTTGGAGTGGGTGTGTCCTGTCTCTACTCGTCTCTAACTCTGTCTCCTCTCTCTCTCTCTCTCTCACTCTCTTCTCTGGACATTATTTTAAGAAAATTGGCTGAAGTGCACTTACCGATTTGGAACATTTTGATATGTGTGTGTGTGTGTGTGTGTGTGTGTGTGTGTGTGTGTGTGTGTGTGTGTGTGTGTGTGTGTGTGTGTGTGTGTGCAAAACTCTTAGTTTGAGTATTCTCAACGCATGGAGGTCTACAAGAGGGCTACCAATGTCGACTGAATCAGGAAGCATTGCCAGTTGTTAATCCTGTCATGTAGAAAGTTGTTCATGATTGTTGTCGGTTGTTGTCACTGTGAGGCCCGACGGGCGGAAATCAAAGCCAGAGCAAAATCAGATTCATGTCGCCGCAACAATGAAGGAGCCAACAAGTGACACAATAAACACAAAGTATTCCAACCTAATGGGTTACAAAATAAACACAAAGTTTTCTGACCTGATGGGTTACAAAATAAACACAAAATATTCTGACCTAATGGTTACAAAATAAACACAAAGTATTCCGACCTAATGGGTTGCAAAATAAACACAAAGGATTCCGAGCTAATGGGTTACAAA
>CM031597.1:123326635-123331635 GCA_018398815.1 Conus ventricosus | reverse complement strand
CTGTGTCAGAGAGCGGAATGACGTCAATCCTTCCACACCTACACACATTGGGAGAAAGACTGCACTGTTAGTTAGGGTGCAACTCGCACCTAAACCAAAAAGACCGAAAGTGAATAGGCACAGACATGTATGACTCCTACAGTGAACATTGATGCCAAGGGTTAGAGTAATAAGCAGATGTCATCAATGTAAAAGATTGTTTTATGAAAAGTGCACTCCTGCATCGCAAAATGGACTACCTTTTTTTTCAGTGTTGTGCTGTCTAACTTTCCATGTAGGACTCAGCTATCTTTGGACACACACACACACACACACACAAGATACAGAGAGAGAGAGAGAGAGAGAGAGAGAGAGAGAGAGGTACACTGAGCTTCCCAGTTTGGGAACGACAACCTTTGGATGAAATGTTAAAAAATGTAGTTTAACAAGGACACGCGACAACTTTAAGATCCCGATGTGTAAGCTTAGTTTAGAAGATGACGATCGTTTGTTTTTTCTTTTTTTTTTCCTTGACAAAATTGCGCATTCGCTTGTAAGACCACGGTCAGGTTGAGGAGAAAGCGAATTCAGTTGCCTTCCATGTCTGCGTAATACACCATCAATCCCGAACCCGCCGAAAACACCAAGGAAAATTACCAATATATGATCCAAATATAACGCGCAAACACCATTTTTTTCGCACTTTGGGACTTTGATGCTCCTTCTTCGGCAGCCATATCTTATTGTCAATGGTGAAAAAACCCGTCACGGCAATGTGTCACAGATAAAAGAAGAATGAAAAAAACACGTCACGGCACAACGTCACAGATAAAAGAATGAAAAGAAAAGGAAAAAAACCGTCGCGGCACAACGTCACAGAGAAAAGAAAGAACAATGAAAAAAGTCAGGCACAAAATCAGATTAAAAAACACAACAACAACAACAACAACAAAAACCGTGAGTTTTACCAAGTGAGATTTTGAACACGGGGCCCCATTCAACAGCCGGATATGACGTAGGACAGGAAATGGTGATCGACCAGTGTTCCAAAAAAGGAACCAAGGCAACGTCAGAAGCCTAGCAATGTCCTGAGAAATAAGTCAGCAACAAAACAATAACTATCGACTTGTTCCGAGAGAAGAACACTAATCTGAGTCTAATCACTCTATGATTTTTTTTCCAGCATGTTCGTTTTCGGAGCATTTTGTTAAAAGTTTGCTTTCTACAGTGTTTTACAAGAGAGAGAGAGAGAAGAGAGAGAGAGAGAGAGAGAGAGAGAGAGAGAATAAATGTGACTTGAATACAGCTTTGTACATGCGCACGCATGCATGGTTACCAGGTAATATACATTGCACAAAACAATGAAATAAGTAATAAACAGTTTGGTACAAACCGTGTACGCATATCACACATAATGCATAGATTTAATATTCTTTCCCCTCCTTTTCCTATGTTCTTCTTCTTGCGTTTGAACATATTCACGTAAAAAAATTTTTGGTTTAAACAGTTTTATTTCCATGAACATAACATAAACATTGAAGACAAAGCACATTTGCCAGGACAACAAGAGGACTCTTATATAAAGCCCTGGCAGTGAAACTTGCAGAATAAACATGTGACTGATGGCGGCCTCGCTAAAATGTATAATACAACATATTACCATAACAGACAAATTTAAACATGACAAGAGAGATAATAATAACAGTATAGTATAGAAGAGCCAGCATTTAGAACTGGCATTTAGAATTAAAAATGAAACTATGGAAAATCAAGAAATAAGAGAAAATGGTGACAGGGTATTGCCCGTTTTTGGTGTGGCTGCCTAAGGCAGTCTGGCACATGATAGAATGTGTGCAACACTGGTCGTCTGCAGTGTGCAGTGATCAAATTAAATATCATACTCCTGTACATGGATAAAGACATCATCAGTACATTAATGTCAGCTTTTTCTTGGTGTTCGTGTCACCTCAAGTTCCGCGTCACTTCAATGACATTACCAACACACCGTCACTTTAATGGCATTACTAACACACCGTCACTTCAATGACATTACCAACACACCGTCACTTGAATGACATTACCAACAACACACCGTCACTTCAGTGGCATTACCAACAACACACCGTCACTTCAGTGATACCATTACCACCAACACACCTTCACTTCAGTGGCATTACCAACACACCGTCACTTCAATGCATTACCAACACAACCGTCACTTCAGTGACATTACCAACACACCGTCATTCAATGCATTACCAACACACCGTCACTTCAGTGCATTACCAAACACCGTCACTTCATGCATACCAACACACCGTCACTTCAATGACTTACCAACACACCGTCACTTCAATGGCATTACAACCACATCAACGTCACTTCATGCATTACCAACAACACACCGTCACTTCAATGGCATTACCACACAACACACCGTCACTTCATGCATTACCAACAACACACCGTCACTTCAATGGCATTACCAACACACCGTCACTTCAATGGCATTACCAACACACCGTCACTTCAGTGGCATTACCAACACACCGTCACTTCATGGCATTACCAACACACCGTCACTTCAATGACATTACCAACAACACCGTCACTTCATGGCATTACCAACACACCGTCACTTCAATGGCATTACACATTAATTCCAACACACCGTCACTTCAATGGCATTACCAACACACGTCACTTCAGTGGCATTACCAACACACCGTCACTTCAATGGCATTACCAACACACCGTCACTTCAATGGCATTACCAACACACCGTCACTTCAATGCATTACAACACAACCGTCACTCATGGCATTACAACACACCGTCACTTCAATGGCATTACCAACACACCGTCACTTCAATGACATTACCAACAACACACCGTCACTTCAGTGGCATTACCAACACACCGTCACTTCAGTGCATTACCAACACACCGTCACTTAATGACATTACCAACACGCAAGCATCAGTCACGTTTCAATGCACATTACACACACGTCACTTCAGTCATACAACAGTCATTCAGGCATTACCAACACACCGTCACTTCAATGACATTACAACCAATCATCCCAAACCGTCACTTCATGGCATTACCAACAACACACCGTCACTTCAATGCATTACCAACACACCGTCACTTCAATGGCATTACACAACACACCGTCACTTCAGTGACATTACCAACACACCGTCACTTACATATGGCATTACCAACACACCGTCACTTCAATGGCATTACCAACACACCGTCACTTCAATGCATTACCAACACACTACCGTCAACTTCAATGGCATTACCAACACACCGTCACTTCAGTGGCATTACCAACACACCGTCACTTCAATGACATTACCAACAACACACCCGTCACTTCATGGCATTACCAACACACCGTCACTTCAGTGGCATTACCAACACACCGTCACTTCAGTGCATTACCAACAACACACCGTCACTTCAGTGGCATTACCAACACACCGTCACTTCAATGACATTACCAACACACCGTCATCTTCAAGTGGCATTACCAACACACCGTCACTTCAGTGGCATTACCAACACACCGTCACTTCAATGACAGTTACCA
The DNA here is from genome assembly GCA_018398815.1 of Conus ventricosus. NCBI lineage: Eukaryota > Metazoa > Mollusca > Gastropoda > Neogastropoda > Conidae > Conus > Conus ventricosus. The sequence goes on along the minus strand of CM031597.1, from coordinate 123,328,051 downwards.
ACAACACACCGTCACTTCAATGACATTACCAACACACCGTCACTTCAGTGGCATTACCAAACACCCGTCACAATTCAATGACATTCCCAAACAACACACCGTCACTTCAATGACATTACCAACACACCGTCACTTCAGTGGCATTACCACACACCAGTCACTTCAATGGCATTACAACAACACAACGTCCCTTCAGTGGCATTACCAAAAACCCTATTCAGCTTACACACCGTCACTTCATGGCATTACCAACACACCGTCACTTCAATGGCATTACCAACACACCGTCACTTCAGTGGCATTACCAAAACACACACCACCGTCACTTCAGTGGCATTACCAACACACCGTCACTTCAGTGGCATTACCAACACCATCACCGTAAACCATCATTGGCATTACCAACACACCGTCACTTCAATGACATTACCACAACACCACCGTCACTTCAATGACATTACCAACAACACACCGTCACTTCAGTGGCATTACCAACACACCGTACTTCAATGACATTACCAACACACCGTCACTTCAATGGCATTACCAACACACACCGTCACTTCAATGACATTACCAACACACCGTCACTTCAGTGGCATTACCAACACACCGTCACTTCAGTGGCATTACCAACAACACCGTCACTTCAGTGGCATTACCAACACACCGTCACTTCAATGGCATTACCAACACACCGTCACTTCAATGCATTACCAACACACCGTCACTTCAATGGCATTACCAACACACGTCACTTCAATGGCATTACCAACACACCGTCACTTCAATGCATTACCAACACACCGTCACTTCAGTGGCATTACCACAACACACCGTCACTTCAGTGGCATTACCAACACACCGTCACTTCAGTGGCATTACCAACACACCGTCACTTCAATGACATTACCAACACACCGTCACTTCAATGACATTACCAACAACACACCGTCACTTCAATGACATTACCAACAACACACCGTCACTTCAATGACATTACCAACACACCGTCACTTCAATGACATTACCAACAAAACCGTCACTTCAATGACATTACCAACACACCGTCACTTCAGTGGCATTACCAACACACCGTCACTTCAATGCATTACCAACACACCGTCACTTCAATGACATTACCAACACACCGTCACTTCAGTGGCATTACCAACAACACCGTCACTTCATGGCATTACCAACACACCGTCACTTCAGTGGCATTACCAACACACCGTCACTTCAATGACATTACAACAACCACAATACAACCGTCACTTCAATGACATTACCAACAACACACCGTCACTTCAATGACATTACCAACACACCGTCACTTCATGACATTACCAACACACCGTCACTTCAATGACATTACCAACACACCGTCACTTCAATGACATTACCAACACACCG
>CM031597.1:123296635-123321635 GCA_018398815.1 Conus ventricosus | reverse complement strand
GGGGTTAATGCCACAGAGTGGGGACCGAATGAACGGTAAGGGGTTAATGCCACAGAGCGGGGCAATGAACGGTAAGGGGTTAATGCCACAGAGCGGGCAATGAACGGTAAGGGGTTAATGCCACAGAGCGGGACAGGAATGAACGGTAAGAGGTTAATGCCACAGAGTGGGGACCGGAATGAACAGTAAGGGGTTAATGCCACAGAGTGGGGACCGGAATGAACGGTAAGGGGTTAATGCCACAGAGCGGGGGCCGAATGAACGGTAAGGGGTTACTGCCACAGAGCGGGGACCGGAATGAACGGTAAGGGGTTAATGCCACAGAGTGGGGACGGAATGAACGGTAAGGGGTTACTGCCACAGAGGGGGACCGGAATGAACGGTAAGGGGTTAATGCCACAGAGCGGGGGCCGGAATGAACGGTAAGGGGTTACTGCCACAGAGCGGGGGCGGAATGAACGGTAAGGGGTTAATGCCACAGAACGGGGGCCGAATGAACGGTAAGGGGTTAATGCCACAGAGCGGGGACCGGAATGAACGGTAAGGGGTTAATGCCACAGAGCGGGGGCCGGAATGAACGGTAAGGGTTAATGCCACAGAACGGGGGCCGGAATGAACGGTAAGGGGTTAATGCCACAGAGCGGGGCCGCAGTGAACGGCAAGGGGTTATGCCACAGAAGTGGCACGGAAAGATGAGACTGTGAAAAACGATAATGAAAATGAAAAAATGAAAAAAGAAGATAAAAACAAAAAAGACGCCCAGCATACACAACAACGCGCGCAGAAGAAAAGACAACAGTGTGAGGAGTGTAGGGAGGGGGAGGCAGAAGGGAGAGAGGGGCAGAGTGGAACAGTGTGAGGAGTGTAGGGGAGGGGGGGCAGAAGGGAGGAAGAGGGGGCAGAGTGAACAGTGTGAGGAGTGTAGGGGAGGGGGGGCAGAAGGGAGGAAGAGGGGGCAGAGTGGAACAGTGTGAGAGTGTAGGGGAGGGGAGGCAGAAGGGAGGAAGAGGGGGCAGAGTGGAACAGTGTGAGGAGTGTAGGGGAGGGGGAGCAGAAGGGAGGAAGAGGGGGCAGAGTGGAACAGTGTGAGGAGTGTAGGGGAGGGGGAGCAGAAGGGAGGAAGAGGGGCAGAGTGGAACAGTGTGAGGAGTGTAGGGAGGGGGAGGCAGAAGGGAGGAAGAGGGGGCAGAGTGGAACAGTGTGAGGAGTGTAGGGGAGGGGGGGGCAGAAGGGAGGAAGAGGGGCAGAGTGAACAGTGTGAGGAGTGTAGGGGAGGGGGAGGCAGAAGGGAGGAAGAGGGGCAGAGTGGAGGAAGCAGCAGAACGTGTCAATCATATCGAATTCCTGTCGGCATATCTTCAACATCATCAGGGTCAGATCTGACCGATTTATCAGCTATGAAAGCTACAGTGGCACTCTCTAAAGTTCCAGTCGCCGTCCAGATTTTCGGGGTATGAATTCAATGTCAAATCCTGAGAAAAAAAAGCGATGTTTTATTTGCATAATTGTGGAGAAAGGGTTGATTGTTTTATGTGGATAATGGTGATTATTGAAAGTAAATGCATTCACATGCATGTGTGTGAACGATCTCATAGAATATCTTACGCATGAACGTCTAATATTATGTAAAATTCCATGAATAATATAAAACCACTGCGCGGAGTTGATTGAGCTCTGTATTGCATAAACATGCGGACCTGAGTGAAACGTCACCTTACTGCTTGTAGTGATAGAAACTGGAGAAAATTTGTTTATTTCTATTTTCACTGTTGTTTTTGGAATACTCATCAATGATTTGAATACATCATTTACCATCTAAATTCTCAAGTGCAAAGGCATAGTGATCATGTGCTGGATATTAGTATGGAAGAACAATTTCCAGCGTGAAGATTTAGTTTAAAAAAATCTGGCTGATATAATTTTGTGATTAATGACGTGGAAGGCGTTTTCAAAATCTACAGAAAGAACTATTGTTTGCTGTTTATTTGTTTTATAACTGTCGGTCAACTGGCTGGATAAAACCTGTTTGGTGGAAATAATACTCCATATTCAGACCGATCTTGATGTGTTAAATCATATTTGCTTATACCAGAAAGAAAAAAAACAACTTTACTAACGTTTTGTTGTAATGGCTTTGAAAGAAGATCAAAAAGAGTCAATAACTGAATGGATCAGCAATAATTCCTGAACTGTACTTTAGTATAATTTGTGCTTTGTTTCAAAGGCGCGTTCGTCAAGAAAAAATTGTAAATTTCAGTCAGAGTTTCTGCAATAAGTGCCAAAGACATCTTAATAACCTTTGCATCAATTCTGTGGGTTTTATGAGTTGCTCTTTGCTTCCATTATCTGAAAGAAATGAAAATCTGAACATTTGTGGCACTAACATCTGACGTCGAATGGACCGGATCTTCTTTTCTCGGCCGTACTAATGTGATTCTTAATGATCGTTAGTTTTGTTCAATGATCATTTTCAATAATTTGAGACAAAATAATCCTACGTTGCCTCCACCGAGAAGTATGGGAATTATCCTTTATCACGTCTGCCATGGAGATGAGAATGATCCTTTATCACTTCCATCAAGAAAAAGAGCATTACCCTCTGTCACTACGTCAAGAAGATTGAATAAATGACACACAAACAGAACTGATGTACTGCTGGCACATCTGACATACCATGGATGACATTGATGTCGCAGTTATACTTTACTGCTTTAATAACATACATATTTGAACGACAGAGAAAGATTGATATTAAAAAAACCCATCTGCTAATGTGCCAGCTGATACCTTCTATGCATGTACGATTCCATCAGGCAACGGACGAACAAAACAAGCCTTGGGGGAATAAAACTCGGATCACACATACAACGATCCAACACCTTGCTCATACGCTAAACAAAAACGTCTGGACACGCACACACTGTTTTGCACTAAAGAGGAAACTCATGAGAGACTGGAAAGAAGCCATCACAAACCTGTGCTAAACAAGTGCAAAGCATATACACATATTCCCAGTTTATCTTGAATACGCGTGAGATATTCCATAAAGAGGAAAACCGTTTTGGGCCGTTAGTAACGGCTATTCTGGTAAACATCGGTCATCATCTGTGACCCATAATAAATATATACAAATTTTCAGAAAGATCGTCCAAGACCTTTCTGAGATTTTCCATAAAAACAAGAAAAACCGTTATGGGCCGTTATAGCCGATAACGGATAAATAAAACATTGGGCATCATCCGTGGTCCGTAATGAACATACCAACAAATTTTCAGAAAAATCGGCCAAGTGCTTCCTGAGATATTCCATAAACAAGAAAAAACCGTTATGGGCCGCTATAGCCGTTAGTAACGGCTATAACGGATAAATAAAACATTGGGCATCATCTGTGACCCAAAAGTGAGCATTCCTACACATTTTTCAGAAAGATCGGGCCAGTAGTTTTGTCTGGAGCGAGTGGAACACATTTTGACCACAGACGGACGGACACACACGAACACACAGACAGCATTTCTTCGTTCCCATTCTAAAGTACTCCCTGTTCTATAAGAACTGGGAGTACAAAAAAAGGAGGGGAAAGCTGACAGTGCTACGACAAGAATAGCCAGTGTCCTGCCCGCCCTCTAAGCTGCCTTGTCAAAACAAAGCAAAGCATGGTCAACAAGCCCCTTGCAGCTCTGTCTAAAGAACCAACAGCCTTATCAGCTCCACTCAGTGCGGCTTTACGTGGCTCTCCTATGACGTAAAGTGGCTTTCCAGCAGACAAGGACAACACTGGTCATCGTCGGAGACCTGACCATTTCCTCTCCACAAACTTTGCAAAGCAAGGCACCTTTTTTTGGGCATCAGCTCAAGTGAAACATTGACAAAGCTTTGTTTAAAAAAAAAAGTGTGTGTGTGTGTGTGTGTGTGTTGTGTGTGTGTGTGTGTGTGTGTGTGTGTGTGTGTGTGTACGTGGTGTGTGTGTGTGCGTGTGTGGGTGTGTGGGTGCGTGCGTGGGTGCGTGTGTGCGTGCATGCGTGCGTGCGTGCGTGCGTGCGTGCGTGCGTGTGTGTGTGTTGTGTGTGTGTGTGTTGTGTGTGTGTGTGTGTGTGTGTGTGTGTGTATGTGTGTGTGTGTGTGTGTGTGTGTGTGTGTGTGGTGTGTGTGTGGTGTGTGTGGGTGGGTGCGTGCGTGCGTGCGGTGTGTGCGTGCATGCGTGCGTGCGTGCGTGGTGCGTGTGTGCGTGTGTGCGTGTGTGTGTGTGTGTGTGTGGAGATGCCTGGGTGAGTGGAATGGAGAGCAACAGGGTGTGGGAGTGTGCTGGTGCATACATGCAGGCACCCGCAAGCTAGATTTTCGAATGAGACAATATATTGACATTGCACGTGCAGCTACGTTCAGCTCACCTACAGGAACCCAAGGCAACGAGGTAGGTGTGACTGGCACTTTGTGTAGAGAAACGCACTTTGACAGAAAGCAAAGAACACAGACAGACAACACTTTGACAGAGAGCAAAGAACAAGACAGACAACACTTTGACAGAGAGCAAAGAACACAAACAGACAACACTTTGACAGAGAGCAAAGAACACAGACAGACAACACTTTGACATAAAGCAAAGAACACAGACAGACAACACTTTGACATAAAGCAAAGAACACACACAGACAACACTTTGACATAAAGCAAAGAACACAGACAGACAACACTTTGACAGAAAGCAAAGAACACAGACAGACAACACTTTGACACGAAAGCAAAGTACACCGACAGCACTTTGACAGAAAGCAATGTACATAGACAACACTTTGACACGAAAGCAAAGTACACCGACAGCACTTTGACAGAAAGCAAAGTACACTGACAGCACTTTGACATGGAGCAAAGTACACTGACAACACTTTGACATGGAGCAAAGTACACTGACAACACTTTGACATGGAGCAAAGTACACTGACAGCACTTTGACATGGAGCAAAGTACACAGTGTGTGTGTGTGTGTGTGTGTGTGTGTGTGTGTGGTGTGTGTGTGTGTGTGTGTGTGTGTGTGTTCTTCGCCCTGGCCCTGTCAACCTTCCAGGCCCTCCCCACCATCCCCCAGTCCCTTGCAGTCTCCTACCTGAAGTGCATCTGACCAAGACCAGATATACAAGCCACGTTGTATTCCTGAGAACTTGCTTGCAACAAAGGCTGATTCCAATGGCTTTCTGCTTAATTTCCATGTGTCACCCCAGCCCAAGGCATTTCAACATCAAATGTCTTGCATCCTTCGCTCCACCAGCTTCACACTGATGAACTCTACAGTACAGAACTACTGCATGGCACTCCAGCGACTTGACCGCCTGAAATCCCGCCTTAGATATCAGCTTTACACCCTATGCAATAAACACACGTCAATGTTGATTATCGAAACAACCCGGAATGCAAACCACCAACTGCATGCTACTTTACAAGCAACCAAAGCTTCTAAACTGCAGAACCTCACCAAGGAACAACCCACACTTCAAGTGCCAACCAGTCACCAGTGGAAAAATTGGTGACAACTATTCCAGATGATCTGTACTTGACTGATCCCCAGCGTCAACTTCTTGCAAAGGGACTAAAGTTTGTTCCCCTTCAACCAAAGGCCCACCAGACAGACATGCTATATGACTGTGAACGATTTTTTCCGCCGACTTCGACTCGCGGTTTTCTTTGAGAGCTGCTCACTACCCACAGCACGTAGTGCCACTAACGATCTAGCACAACTGTTCCCCTTTGAAAGGAGTGATTGGACCCCCAAGGATGGACGGTATCCTGCTCTTGACTATTATATTGACAAGTGTAAACACGACATTGATAAATTAAACTTGCCCCCTGTGAGAAAATCCAACCTCACCCAAGCAGAGTTTCAGGCCCTAAAAGAACTGAAACAGAGACCCGACATCATCATCAAAAGAGCAGACAAGGGAGGGGCAGTAGTGGTTTGGCGAAAAGACTTGTATGAAGAAGAAGCCAAACGCCAGCTCTCTGACTCCTACAACATAATGCTCCCATCAAAACCCCAACAACCAAACAAGACAACGCACTGGTCCGAAAGACCATTAAAGAAGCAGTTTCCAAAGCCATCTCCCTCAAGAAGCAACAAGAACCATAGTCAAAGAACCTCGCACTGCAAAATTCTACCTACTACCGAAAATTCCAAGAGCGGCAACCCTGGTAGACCTATCGTCTCAGCCTGCTCCTGCCCAACTGCTCAACTGTTTTCTTGATCGGTTGTTCCAACCCCTTGTCCACAACCTACCAACCTATGTGAAAGACACCAACCATGCCCTGCAGATTTTCTATGATTACACCTTCCCACCTGACAGTGAACATCAATTCCTCTTCACAATGGATGTGACATCATTATATACTAATATCCCGCACAAAGATGGACTTCTCGCTGTTAAACACTACCTGAAACAAAGCGACTTTGACTTTGACCCAACCACCATCCTGCGCCTGACTGAACTTGTTTTAACTCTGAATTCTTTCGAATTTGGAAACGAGGCCTACCAACAAATCAAAGGAGTTGCTATGGGCACGCGCATGGGCCTATCATATGCCTGCCTCTTTATGGGGCACATTGAGACACAAATCTTTGCTCAATACCCTGGACGTCTACCTGAAGTCTTCAAAAGATTCATAGACGACTGTTTCGGAATCAGCACTCTACCCATACAGGAACTTCAATGCTTCATTGACTATGCTAACGCCTTTCACCCTTCAGTCAAATTCACATACGAAATCTCGGACTCTTCCCTCTCATTTTTGGACATCAAAATCAGTATTCAAAGCACTCCACAGTCTCTCCACACAACAGTGCACTACAAACCAACTGATGCCCACTCTTACCTCCTGTTCTCATCAGCCACCCTCCTGCCATGAAAGAAAGCATCCCATATTCTCAGTTTCTTCGACTTCGCAGACTATGTAGCACTGATGATAATTACACCAAAGAAGCAGCGGCCATGACTACCTTCTTCACTACTAGAGGCTACCCACAAGCTACAGTTCAGATGGCCCCTGAACGAGCACAGTCCATCCCCAGACACCAGCTCCTACAAGACAAGGAAAAGATGACTACAGACAATGACCGATGCATTGCCACTCTGACCTACCACCCACACAATCTACCTGTGAAAAACGTTCTGCTCCGCAACTTCACTATTCTGAAGGAGGATCCAGCTCTCCAAAACATTTTCAGTCTACCACCTATGGTGGCATTCAAAAGGGACAAAAATCTTGGTGACCACCTGATGCACTCTACCTTCCACCCTTCATCCCCCCCAACCCAACCAGGCAATTTCCAGTGCAAGAAACCCAAATGCAAAACCTGTGACTTTCTTAATCTGACAACTACTGTGCAAGGCCCATCCGGACGCAGCTTCCACATGAAGTCTCATTTCACTTGCCAGACTCAGAATATAGTCTATGTTCTTAGTTGTACCCTTTGTCCCAAGATGTATGTGGGTGAAACATACAGATCTCTAAACGAACGTTTTAAAGAACATAGAGACAGCATCCTCACGGAAAAGACACGCCTGTGGCAAACCATTTCAATTCGGACCATCACCATCTTTCCCACATCAGAGTAGCAGCCCTTTGGAGAAATGGTCGTCATGAAGGGAACTACAGAAAATACATGGAAAGCCAGTTAATATAGCGCCTTGGCACCTTGAGCCCACATGGGCTCAATGTCAGGGAATGAACTATCAGCCCTCCTCTTTCTCCCCTTCCCCCCCCCCCCCCCCTCCTCTCTTCTCCCTCCCCCCCCTTCCCCCCCCCCCTGCCCCCTCCCTTCTTCTTCCCCCCTTCCCCCCTCCCTCCCCCTTCCTTTGTCTCTCCTTTGCTGTCCATTAACACTCCCCATTTCTATTGTGAATTATGATCACCCCTACACTCAATATTGCCCACCACTCCCCACCTCTGCCCTTTCCACCCCTTCAAACCATGAACTGTGTTCAGTGACCCAAGTCAACCATCATCAGCTGTCATTCCCTGTTGAAGTGTCTACGACACGAAACGTCGGACATCCCCTCTCCAGGTACTCCTTTTGCCACCTTTTTCCCTCTATTTAATTTGAATACGAGTACAGCAGTCACTACTTTACTTTACACAGACAACACTTTGACAAAATTAAAGTACACTGACAGCACTTTGACATGGAGCAAAGTACACTGACAACACTTTGACAGAACCAAAGTACACTGACAGCACTTTGACATGGAGCAAAGTACACTGACAGCACTTTGACATGGAGCAAAGTACATAGACAACACTTTGACACGAAAGCAAAGTACACCGACAGCACTTTGACATGGAGCAAAGTACACAGACAACACTTTGACAGAAAGCAAAGTACACAGACAACATTTTGACAGAAAGCAAAGAACACAGACAACACTTTGACAGAAAGCAAAGTACACTGACAGCACTTTGACATGGAGCAAAGTACACAGACAATACTTTGACATGAAACGAAGTGCACAAACAGCACTTTGACATGACAGTACACAGCACTTTGAGATGACGCAAAACAGACACACATGGACAACACAAAGGCATGATTAGGGAGCCAGCTTTTGGACAAGCTCTGCCCTGCGAGATCAACTCAAGCGTGACGCAATCCGTTTTGACCACAGAGTTATCACTACAAAAGAAAATATACATGACATACGTGGGCCTGGGATATTCCGGGGGGGGGGGGGGGGGGGACAAGAAAATCATACCCACCCCTCCACTGAACGTCAAACCCCTTCGAGAGGGCACGTCTCCGTGCCATACGTCAGCGGCGTCACTGAAGCTCTCAGCAGGAAGATCCTAAAATTGGGAGTCAGCGTCCACGCCAAGCCCACCAACACCACTAAAAGCCAGTTAGTCCACCCCAAGGACAAAACAGACAAACTGGACAAATCAGGGTGATATACAGGACAGACTGCCAGGACTGTGACCATAGTTACATTGGTGAAACTGAGCGCAAGCTGCACAAGAGACTAAAGGAACACAACCGTGAGTCCTCTCCAGAGAGTGAACATCTGACCCACACCCAACATCAGTTTGAAAAGGACAATGTGCAAGTGCTCGACAGAGAAGCAGGATGGTTCCAGAGGGGAGTAAAGGAGGCAGTCCACATCGCCGCCAGGAACCCCACCCTTAACCGCGACCGGGGCGACACAACCTGCCATCGGTGTACTCCTCACTCATTCAGTCGCATTGTCGTGAGTTCGCTCACAGCGGTACGCACTGAATCCAGTTCTCAACCCAGCAGTTGCGCTGAAGAAGTCGGCCGAATTTCTGACGAAAGCTACGCACACAATGAGTAACCTTTAACTGATTGACTTGTTTAGTCTGGTAGAAATTATACACGACATACATTTTATAGAAATGAAATACAATTCAGTTCAGTACAGTTCTGTATAAGGCAACACAATGAAGCGCATTTCAACATAATGGAATGTCATACAATACAATGTAATGCACCGCAATACGCTATGACACAACACAACACCATACCGAACAATGCAATATTAAGCCTCGCTTCGCACACTCACACACATTAACCGACACAACATAGAAATGCTGTGGCAAGAGAAACAACTCTTAAATACTGGAGCACTTACCAGGTTTGGAGTTGCTTCCTTTACATTGCTTTGCAGTCTCGACCTCCACAAGGGATGATCACCTCGACAGGTTAATGCGAAGATATAGCACCTTCTAAAATCCTGTCTGTGACTCAGCACCTTCTAAATCCTGTCTGTGACTCCCCCTTTTATCATTCTTTCTTTTTAGATAATGATTGATTTAGTCAGATGGCTGTAACAACTGTACACTGTAGTTTCGTAGTTTAGCAGGTGTCTTGCTAGATAAAACTAAAACGAGCTCGGTCCTATAATGTCCAACGGTGAATTGCTCTCCCCTGAGAGAGAGAGAGAGAGGAGAGAGAGAGAGAGAGAGAGAGAGAGAGAGAGAGAGAAGACACACACACACACACACACACACACACACACACACACACACACACACACATACACAGGCAGAGAGACAGACCGACCGACAGACAGACAGACAGTCGCCCGAGTAAAGAGCCACCCTTTTTTTTTCCTCTGTGCGTGCGTGCATGCTCGTGCGTGCGTGCGTGCTGTTGTGTGTGTGTGTGTGTGTGTGTGTGTGTGTGTGTGTGTGTGTGTGTGTGTGGTTGGGTTTTTTTTTTTTGCTTCTCAAAGTAGATTGTCAAAATTTTGCTCAGGCCAACTGCCTTGCCGTTGAATTTTTTTACGTGTGCTAAAAACCCTTCACAGAGACGGAGCCACTGTGACGAAGAGGAGAACGGAGATGGAATGAAGGAAGCAGGACAGAAAGAAATGAAGAAAATGAAGAAGAAGGGAGGTAAGATACAATCAAAAGGAGGATGACATTGACAGTGATACTGACTGCAGTCTTATTGAGAAAAAAAAGGCAAGGTACCAAACAAAGAGTGAAGTCGCACAGATTTAATATACAATGCAAAAGATACATGTAAACTTTCAATCAGCATACCTTCTTCTGATGTTATAAAAAAGAAAAAAGCGAACAAACAAAAAAAAAGAAAAGAAAGAAAAAAAAAGACCCCCCCCCCCCCCCCAAAAAAAAAAAAAAAAAAAAAAAACCAGCACAAAAACAATACCCCTTTGATATTAAATCATCACGACGATAAAATGAAGGAATGTGGGAACGGTGAAGACAATCGCTAAAAACAAAGAAACAAACAAATAAACGCAAATTTGGAATATAGAGGAATGGGAAGACAAACATAGGAAGAAGAATGACCCGACAACGATAAATGAATGAGGAAAAGACAAAGACGCGAAAGTTCCTTTTCCTAAGTTGTATTTACACTTGTAGTCTCCCTTCTTCTCGTTTTCCGTGTGCAACACCTGTTTTCATCGGTCCACATGATGAAGTATGTCAACAGGGACAAATCATCATCAGCAGTATGCCCCTGAAGTCCGGGTTTGCGCGCCCATCTGTCTGAATAGACGCAGTCCCTGCGTGTTAGTTCTTTAGTTTAACGTCTATTCACTATAAGTGTTATTAGACGGGGGAAAAAAACAACAAACAACAACAACAACAAAACAAAAAACAACAACAAAAAAACATATGATTATGTGTGTGCGTGTACGTGTACGTGTACGCGTACGTGTACGTGTGTGTGTGTGTGTGTGTGTGTGTGTGTGTGTGTGTGTGTGTGTGTGGTGTGTGTGTGTGAGGGGGGGGGGAGGGGGGTGCAAGAGAGAGAGAGAGAGGACTGTGTTAGGGACAAGAGGGGAAGGGTTAAGGTTGGGATGGGTGGTAAGATAGGTAGATATTTACTTATCTAGCCTTTAGTGTATGTTGATCGGGGGAATTAAAGTATATCAAATGAAACAAGTTTAGTAGAATTGGAGCATAATGCAGGGGGATGGGTGGGGGAAGGAGAAAATTTGCGGGTGGGGATGGGGGTCATCAGGGTGGAAAGGAACTTTAAACTGAAACTGTTGTGTTGTACGACATTGATATAAAAGAGTTACGATTATATGATATATATGGTCATCCCCCCACCCCCACCCTCCCACTCCCTTCCTCTATCCCGTCTTCCCTGCGTGTGTGTGTGTCCGAGTGTGCACGAATAAGCACACTCATATACGGTAGGTTTGTCACCGTGAGTCCCGATGGGGAAGGAATGAGGAATTGTGTCTAATGTTCCGTCAATCATCGTAAGTGATTGTGCATATCTAATGGAGATAAGGTTCTCTATGTTGGAATGTTATTCATGAAAAGAAAGAAAGAGGGTGGATGGTGAGAGCGGAAGTGGAGGCGGGGTGGGGGAGGGGGAGGGGTATAGATGGATAGTGTGTAAAAGGAAAAGTGATGGAGATAGAGACGATCAGTTCATTCCGAGTTTAGTGACAGGCGACACCAGCGAGAATTAAAATATGCATCCGTCTGCAACAAGGATCGCAACAAGGATCACAATCACACGCACACGCACACACACACACACAGTGTCATAAGACATAGGGAACAGAGATGTGTGTGTGTGTGTGTGTGTGTGTGTGTGTGTGTGTGTGTGTGTGTGTGTGTGTGTGTGTGTGTGTGTGTGTGTGTTTGGTCTGTCTGTTGGTTTGTCGCTCTGTCAGCCACATTCAACCCCAGCTACTGAACCGACCAGAATGAAACTGTATGGAAACAGACAACATGGATCAAGGCTGACCCCATGAAAGCCTGATGCTCATCTGGAACAGAGGAAGGGTGACCCCATGAAAGTCTGGTGCTCATCTGGAACAGAGGGGTGGGGTGGATGGTATGGGGTGAATCCGATTAACGCGTTGATTGAACTTTACAGGAATGTTTCTCTGCGCTTTCCCTAGCGGCTTTCTGTTGTTGTTTGAGTGCAGAGGTAGGTCAGTCCGCCCATCGGTCTCTCGACTGTTGCCGGTATCATGACAGCATCTTTACCCAATCAGTCCGCCCGTCAGTCTCTCGACTGTTGCTGGTATCATATGACAACATCTTTACCCAGTTCTTTTCAGTAAAAGTCTTTCAGGAAGGAATTACGTGGCAACTAGCATCAGGTAAATATCGAGAGCAGGGATGAACAGTGTCACACATGTGTGGGGAACAGGGATGAACAGTGTCAAACATGTGTGGGGAACAGAGATGAACAGTGTCAAACATGTGTGGGGAACAGAGATGAACAGTGTCAAACATGTATGGGGAACAGAGATGAACAGTGTCAAACATGTGTGGGGAACAGAGATGAACAGTGTCAAACATGTGTGGGGAACAGAGATGAACAGTGTCAAACATGTGTGGGGAACAGGGATGAACAGTGTCAAACATGTGTGGGGAACAGAGATGAACAGTGTCAAACATGTGTGGGGAACAGAGATGAACAGTGTCAAACATGTATGGGGAACAGGGATGAACAGTGTCAAACATGTATAGGGAACAGAGATGAACAGTGTCAAACATGTATGGGGAACAGAGATGAACAGTGTCAAACATGTATGGGGAACAGAGATGAACAGTGTCAAACATGTATGGGGAACAGGGATGAACAGTGTCAAACATGTATGGGGAACAGGGATGAACAGTGCCAAACATGTGTGGGGAACAGAGATGAACAGTGTCAAACATGTATGGGGAACAGAGATGAACAGTGTCGAAATATTCGAAGAACAGAACTGAAAGGTGTCAAAATGTGCCGGGAACAGAGGTGAACACTGCCATAATACATGGGAAACAGAGGTAAATACTATGAAAATATACAGGGAACAGAGCTGAACGGTGTCAAAATACATGGGAAACAGAGGTAAATACTATGAAAATATACAGGGAACAGAGCTGAACGGTGTCAAAATACATGGGAAACAGAGGTAAATACTATTGAAAATATACGGGGAAAACAGAGCTGAACGGTGTCAAAATACATGGGAAACAGCAATGACATCATGTACAGGTGACTAGGAAAGAGAACTGACGTGACAGTGTACAGTGGTAAGAAATATTGAAACCAAGACAGACTGTACAAGTGTATTAGGAAAGAAAAAGAGGTCTGAGTGTGTGGCGAACAGAGTATATAGATTGATGCATGGGGAACGAGTATACAGATTATGAGGAACAGAGTATACAAATGTATGGGGAACAGAGTATACAGATCTACATGGAACAGGGGTATACAGATCTATATGGAAAAGGGTATACAGATCTATATGGAACAGGGTATACAGATGAATGGGGAAAGAACACACAGATGTATGGGGGAACAGAGTATGGGGAATGGGTTATACATATGCATGGGGAACAGGGTACACAGATGTATGGGGAACAATATACAGATATATGTGGAACGGAGTACACAGATGTATGGGGAACAGGGTATACAGATGTATATATGGGAACAGGTTTACAGATGTATGGGGAACAGAGAGTACACGGATGTATGGGGAACAGAGTACACAGATGTATGGGTGTACAGAGCAGAGAACAATGTAAACAAGTGGGGAATAGAGGTGATGATGACTGTGAGGAACAGAGATAACAACAGACTGTACAGATTTTCGAGGAACAGAGATAACAACAGACTGTACAGATTGCGAGGAACAGAGATAACAACAGACTGTACAGATTGCGAGGAACAGAGATAACAACAGACTGTACAGATTGTGAGGAACAGAGATAACAACAGACTGTACAGATTGCGAGGAACAGAGATAACAACAGACTGTAACAGATGCGAGGAACAGAGATAACAACAGACTGTACGATTGCGAGGACAGAGATAAACACGACTGTACAGATTGCGAGGAACAGAGATTAACAACAGACTGTACAGATTGCGAGGAACAGAGATAACAACAGACTGTACAGATTGCGGGAACAGAGATAACAACAGACTGTACAGATTGCGAGGAACAGAGATAACAAGACTCTAGAGATGTGTGGTAACAGAGACACAAAAAAAACCAAGACTGTACAGACATGAGACAGAGATCAATCAGTACATATTATGCTGAACTAGTGGGGGGGGGGGGGGGGGGGGGGACCAAGTGCAGGCTAACAATTCTGCCATCATTATGTTCATTTTGTGGCACAGGTTTTAATACAGAAAAAAATAACAATTTTTTTTTTAAGGGGTTTTCACATTCATGATATATTCTCATTTTGATAACCCTCCCCCATTGTTGACAAACTGATCACTATGTCTGGAAGGCATCGTCTATTTTTCCATTGAACAGCAAAGCTTTTTTTCAGGATCAGAATATTCATATTGTTTTATATCGTGTGGCAAAATTGTATAAGATGTTGATTTTCTAGGCTGCACCTCAAACTAAAACGTAATTTTCCTGGCAGATGAAAAAGATTGTGTAGCAGAGGTCAGCACCGTTCCAAGTGTCACTCTGTTTAATTCATACTGGCGTATCTGGCTATTATTAATACAAAGTTTCGCGACGGAAACAGTCATGTGAAATTGACTCTGCTCCCCTTATTTTATGTGTTGTTGTTGTTGTTGTTGTTGTTGTTGTTGTTGTGTTGCTGCTGTGCTGCTGCTGCTGCTGTCCAAACCTCTGCGCCACCTCAGAGGCAGTGCACCCACGCCGCTCATTCCGACACCCCGTCCACAGCCACAGCCCGGTCGGCCCCGCCGCAGCCCGGCACCGGCAATCCACAGGGAGCAGTCAATGTCAAGTCGTCAAGAGGCAACCCACCGGAGGAGAACACTGCACTGCTGCCGAGTCACTTCGGTGGTGTTCAGTGGCGCCTGTTCTGATCTAACATACGCAGGACACCACTATTAAGCCCCTACTGACGACAATAATTGCTTTGTGTCAGAGCCGGCGTGAGTGAGCTCTCCCTCCGGAGAGCGCCACCACGTCCGTCCAACGACAGCCCCCATGGGACTCGCCGAAACCGGTGACCCCGACGGAACCAAACCAAGGCCACAGACGTGGAGAGGACATCGAAACTGAGGTCACCATGAGAGCAGGGCATGAAGGGCCACAGAATTTGAGACTTTTTTTTATGCTGATCGATGAGAATGAGGACGATTAAGATGATGCTACGGATTTCCATTTCGGTCTGAGACTACATGGCAGGGCTGTACTCTACGCTTCCTTTCATAATATATCCCGGCGTCAACCAGGCCCGAGAGATACAGGCACCTGCAGTGTTGGTCAGAAAATTTGAGCAATACTCTCAGAAACGCATCCATTAAGTGGATGAAACTCGACTGTGTGGCCCCAGTCTTCCCAACTGAGTCCGCAGCAAACTCAACTCTGGTTAGGAGCCGGTCGGGGCAGAAAACCCCACATGACTCTGATGGGATTCGAACCCACGACCTCCCAGCCGGGAGTCCGCGACGCTAACCACTTCGCCACGGCGGTAGTCCTTCTCCCCTTCTTAATTACACATGGCTTACAGCACTCCATTTGCAGTTCAAGAACAGCATCTGGTAAAAAGAATATGAATTCCGATGAAGGCACCCACACACGTGCTTGCGCACATCAATACGTTTTCACACAGTGTGCACACGCACATGTCTTTTTTTTTCTCCGTGTGTGTGTGTGTGTGTGTGTGTGTGTGTGTGTGTGTGTGTGTGTGTGTGTGTGTGTGTGTACAAGCGCGAGGATGTTTGTCTGTGCGTCCATGCTATAAAACCAAGTCCAAAAAGTGATGTCAGTTTAATGTAAAAAAGTACAGAACAACATAAGAAAACATGATTTCACTTCAACTCCAGAAGATGGATTTCTTTTTATGACAGTTTGCTGAAGAATTCCCACAGCGCTATTCAAGTACTTGCAGTCTGGCGCTGAAATGTACACTCCATAGAATTATCTCCCTGAGCTCCAACACACTTTGACAAAGCTTGTGGTGCCATGCCCACATGTTCTAGACTGCCCGGTGCCCTGCATTGCCCTGCCCTGCCCTGCCCTGCCTGCCCTGCCCTTTGATTGGCGAGAACAAGTCATGAGATACACACCACATTTGGATACAAGAGCGCACTTCATAGTACACTCTAGATGATTATCAGATCTTCAATTGTGTATGTTCTGTGATCGGTGATAAGTGCACAATCTACAAAGATCGCCCCCCCCCCCCCTTTCATCTTCAACTTTCCCTTCCCCCTCCCGCCCCACTCCACATATACATATATACAGCCGTTTCCCCTCTTCTCTCTTTCGCCTTACAAGTAAGTATCACTCTCTACTAACCTGTATCAGTTCCCTCCACCCAAACCTAACACAATAAACGAATTTTTTTTTAAAAATGCCAACTTCAAGTTTCGAAAAAAAAAAAAAAAAAAAAAAGATCACGATCAAATCAACTTGAAAATGACAAGTCCTGTAAGGCTTCTGTTGATGTGCCGGTAAGTGGGTCAAGTTTCTGCACCCATTCCTACACCCACCGATTGAAACAGCATGCATGGAGGAAGAATGTCCGCCACTAGGACAGGAACTGGTCCAGCAGTACTTGAAGACACGAGGCTACTCCCTTCCCTCTGTGTCTACAGGTGCGTGTTGGTGTGATCGGCACCTGCCGTGGCGTCGTAGCCTTGGTTCACGTGGTCTTTGCCGTCAGCATGGTTGGCCTCCTTGGCGCTGTCGGTGGCGGTCTGGGCGTGGCGATCTCCTCTGTAGCCGTTGCAGAAGGGCAGGTAGCGTGTCACCGCCAGCCGGTTCAGGTAGGGCTGGATCAAAGGGATGTCATACGCCTTGAATTCTCTCCCTTCGATGTTTGTGCTGTCGTTCTTGCCCCAGTGGGTTAGCCCCCTTTCTTCTTTAGTTCCTGATTTGAGAGAAGAAGAAAAAAAGAAAAAAAAAAGAAAAAAAAATTAGAAATACAGCACAAGCGAAAGGTGATGATATATTACTTATCAACATGTCGGAACTGAAAGATGGTGGGGCATAGCATGAACAAAAAATGGTGATGACGGATAAATTAAAAAAAAAATGATATAGATAATTTTCAACATGCGACATAGCAACAGTAACAAAAACAACAACAACAAGCACCTATGCAACAGAACAAAAATTGATGACAAAGCAAAGAATATGATGGACACATCTAACGTACGGCACAGAAAAAAGTCACAGATAGCTTCAACGATGCCAGATCAAAACGATACTTGAATTCCAATGTGACCAGATCACAGTAGGAATGAATGAAAGTTCAGTAGAATCCCACATTCTGCGTGAGATCTTTACTTTAAAAAAAATCAACTGAACGTATCGTATTGCGCTTACAGAACTGTATCGCCTTGTAATATACAGGGATGTAAATGTCTGTGTCATAAAGAGTATTGTGTTGCAGAAAGACGCGATGTATTGGTCTGTAGAGAGCTGCATCGAACTGTGATGTAAAAATTGCATCGAGATGTGTGCAGAGAAATGTGTTGTAGAGAGACGAAACGTACTGTGTTGGAGTTGTATTGTGTTGTGTTGTATCGTGATGCATCGAAATGTGTTGTAGAAAAATGCATCGTATTGCATTGCAAAGAGTCGTATATCATGTTGCACAGAGATGTATAGTGTTGTGTTGCCGAGAAATGTATTGTAGAGAACTGCGTTGTGTTCTATAGAGACGTTTCATACAGTGCTATAGAGGAAGATATCTATATCATACTGTGTTGAGTAGAGATGTATAGTGTTGTTGTAGTAGTGTTGTTGTAGTTCGCTGCATCATACTGTGTTGTAGATAAATGTATTTATACTCCAGAGAGATGTATTGTAGAGAGATGTAATGTAAAGGGACGTTTTGTATTATGTCGTACAGGGTCCTTGTCAGGCTGCTGATTCACGCACAAATATTCACACGTGCATGCACGAATACAGCCAATACTCCCTTACACAACATGCATCCGACTTCATACAAATCACAAGGCGCTAAATACCAGGTTTTAAAAATTCATTGCCCCCAGTGCCTCCTCTTCTCCCATTTTCATACACAGCACTGGTGGGGTTTATTATTCCGTCTGTTCACAGGTCATATTTCGCTTTATAATCCTCCTGGGGTCAGTTCATCACAAATATTGGTACCTTCATTCCTCTTCCTTCAATCACGAACGTCTATGGTGGACATCATACATATGTTTCCACCTACCCTTTTCGCTGGGTCTCCTCAGAGCATAACTCTATGGCGATCTCCGACTTCGCCTCTGCACGTTTGGACAGCATACCAACTATCTCTGGCTGTCTCTGGCTGTCTCTGGCTGTTCCTTCCGACATCTTTCTGGCAGGGGGGTATGGCTCCCGTAGCTCACCCGCCTCTCCCTCCAGTCACAGCCTCGTCTACTTCACTACCGCTACCATAACGGCGTAGTCTATCTGAATCACTCCCTAGCAAAATACATGCGTTAGCATGTTACAGACTCATGTCTGTATTAAATGGACCTGACAGTCGGCGGCCTCTTTTCCATTCTATCAGCGCTGTTGCTCGAATCTCTCTCCACACTCACTTCCAGTGTGTTTAGCTTTTTACCCAATTTTTCTTAACACAGCTCACATTCAAAACAAAAGAAAGCGACCTGCCCTTTAAGAGCGACAATCCTACGCCGTTTCCTTTTCACACATTTAACTCCCTTCGCTCGCGCTTAACCTTTCAACTACACAGGCGCTTAAAATTTGTCTTTCCGTGTGCCTGACAGTCCTATTGTTTTGTGTTGTACAGAGATGCATCATATTTAGAGAGATGCATCGTACTGCATTGTGCACAGCTGTATTGTATTACGTTGTACAGAGTTGCATTTCTATCTTGTACAGAGATGCATCATATTTAGATAGATGGATCGCACTACATTGTGCACAGCTGCATTGTATTATGTTGTACAGAGTTGCATTCCTTTGTGTTGTACAGAGATATTTCATACTGGGTTGTAGATAGATGGATCGCACTACATTGTGCACAGCTGCATTGTATTATGTTGTACAGAGTTGCATTCCTTTGTGTTGTACAGAGATATTTCATACTGGGTTGTAGAGAGATGCATCGCACTACATTGTGCACAGCTGCAGTGTATTATGTTGTACAGAGTTGCATTCCTTTGTGTTGTACAGAGATATTTCATACTGGGTTGTAGAGAGATGCATCGCACTACATTGTGCACAGCTGTATTGTATTATGTTGTACAGAGTTGCATTCTTTAGTGTTGTAGAGAGATGGATCATGTTGGGTTGTAGAGATGTATCGTACCGCACTGTGCGCAGTTGTATGGTATGCTGTATAGGGCTGTAAAAGGACGTACGTGTTTGTGTTAAAGACAGTTGTGTTATAGAGCCATGCATCGTATTGTGCTGTAGAGAGTTGTATGGTGTTGTCCTGTAGAGAGTTGTATGGTATTGTCCTGTAGAGAGTTGTATGGTATTGTCTTGTAGAGAGTTGTATGGTATTGTCTTGTAGAGAGTTGTATTCTTTTGCGTTGCGGTGTTGTGTTGTGGTGTATTGTGGTGTATTGTTTTGCATTATAATGTATTGTACTTGTATTTCATCGTCTTGTATGGTCTGACATTGTGTTGTGGTGTGTTGTAGTGTATTGTGGTGTAATGTTTTTTGCTTTAGAAGGCATCGTGTTGTATTGCATCGTACCGTATGTGTTGTGTCATACTGAGCAGTACAGTACAGTACCGCGATCATTTTGTAACGAAGCATTGTGCTGCATAGTGCTATGCTGTATACAGTTACACACTATTGCATTGTAATGTACTGCATAGAGCTGCATCGTATTGCCTACAAGTTGTCTTTGTTTTGAATAGAATTGTATTGTAATGCATTGTGCCGTATGGCACCTCGTTTTCATCGTTGTGTTTTTCATGTGTGCATTAACAGTCAGTAACTACACAAAGACGTATACGGGGGAAATGTGACAAAGGGGCGGTCACCTGGTATTGTGTTATCCATTATAAAGGCTAGGACCCCGGCCACAAACATGCTGGTGCTGCACAACACGGTCAACACGTTGTCCGCCAGGTCACTACCTGTCAACACACAGATTGACACTGGTTGCTTTACACTTTACATCACTACCTGTCAACACATAGATTGACACTGGTTCCTTTACACTTTACATCACTATCTGTCAACACACAGATTGATACTGGTTCCATTACACTTTACATCACTATCTGTCAACACACAGATTGACACTGGTTCATTTATACTTACGATCACTGCTAGTCAACACTAAGACACTAGTTCCTTTATATTTTACATCACTACCTGTCAACACAGAGATTTACACGGGTTTATTTATACTTAGGATCACTACTAGTCAACACTAAGACACTAGTTCCTTTACATTTTACATCACTATCTGTCAACATACAGATTGACACTGGTTCATTTATACTTACGATCACTACTAGTCAACACCAAGATGCTAGTTCCTTTATATTTTACATCACTACCTGTCAACACACAGATTAACGCCAGCTACTTTACACTTTACATCGCTACATGTTAACACAGAGATAAATGCTGGTTCTGATACACATTAACAGTGGTTCCTTCACATTTTACATCACTATCTGTCAACACATATTTTTACTGGCACTTTTACGCTTTACAATATTACCTGTCAACATACAGTGAAACACTAGTTCCTGTACATTTCACATCATTACCTGTCAACACACAATAACATGGCGCCTTTACGCTTAACATGTCAATACACAAATTAACATGGGTATCTATACATTTTACGTCACTGCCTGTTTGGCTCACAGTCGTGAAAACCCAGTGTAACAACTGAACAACAGCACAGTGCTAACAATGATCATTATTATCATAATGAGTACTTATATAGCGGCTATCCTCGCCTAGAGACCAGACTCTAAGCGCTTTACAATCCACACTCGTTTACGCAACGGGCTGCCTACCTGGGTAGTGCCGACTGAAGAGCTGCCAGCTGGCGCTTCATTCAGTCGAGAGAAAACAGAAGATTAGAAATCACTCTCATCCCACCAGGCGACAATCCCACCCCTCCACTCCCACTCTCTCTCTCTCTCCCCTCCCCTACCCTCCCTCATCCCCACCCACCTGTGTCAATGGCGCCAGGGTTGGAACCCAGCCACTTGGGCGCACACAAGCCCATGAAGAGCGACACGCCCAGGATGAACAGGTTGCGGGTGGAGTTGAGGTCCACGAACTGCAGGTTGGAGATGCCCACCGCCGTCACCATACCTGAGACCAGAGACCAGGCACTGTCATTGTCTTCATCCTCGTACATCGTTATCATCATCAGGACGTCATTATCATCATCAGTGCATCATCATTATCATCATCAGTACATCAGTATCATCATCAGTACGTCATTATTATGATCAGTACATCATTATTATCATCAGTACATCATTATCCTACATCATTATCATCATCAGTACTTAATTATCATCATCAGTATATCATTATTATCATCAGTGCATCATTATCCTACATCATCATCATCATTATCATCATCAGCACATCATTATCATCATCACTTTTTTAAGGAGACTGATGCAGACTGCTGGGGCAGTGTTGAAAACAAATCAAATATAAATAAACATACGGAATCAGGCATAACGTAACGTTTACTAAAAACATAGTACTATGCCAAGTGAATCTTCGACAAATGTGCCTTTTTCAGATGTCACAAATTTAAAAGATAAAAAAGAACGCTTAAAACGACACTCCCCTGATGGCTGACAGCTGAATGGCGATGAAGAAAAACAGAAATGAGGACAGTTCTCCCCCCTGATGGCTGACAGCTGAATGGCGATGAAGAAAAACAAAAGTGAGGACAGTTCTCCCCCCTGATGGCTGACAGCAGAATGACCATGTAGAAAAACAGAAGTGAGGACAGTTCTCCCCCCTGATGGCTGACAGCTGAATGGCGATGAAGAAAAACAGAAGTGAGGACAGTTCTCCCCCCTGATGGCTGACAGCTAAATGGCGATGAAGAAAAACAGAAGTGAGGACAGTTCTCTCCCCTGATGGCTGACAGCTGAATGGCGATGAAGAAAAAACAGAAGTGAGGACAGTTCTCCCCCCTGATGGCTGACAGCTGAATGGCGATGAAGAAAAACAGAAGTGAGGACAGTTCTCTCCCCTGATGGCTGACAGCAGAATGACCACGAAGAAAAACAGAAGTGAGGACAGTTCTCCCTGATGGCTGACAGCAAATGACTATGTAGAAAAACAGAAGTGAGGACACTTCTCCCCCTGATGGCTGACAGCAGAATGGCCGTATAGAAAAACAGACACGAGGACAGTTTCTCTCCCTGATGTCTGACAGCTGAATGGCCATAAAAAAAACCCACAGAACTGAGGACAGTTCTCCCCTTGATGTCTGACAGGTGAATGGCGATAAAGAAAAACGGAAGTGAGGACAGTTCTCCCCCTGATGGCTGACAGCAGAATGACCATGTAGAAAAACAGAAGTGAGGACAGTTCTCCCCCTGATGTCTGACAGCAGAATGACCATGTAGAAAAACAGAAGTGAGGACACTTCTCCCCCCTGATGGCTGACAGCAAATGACCATGTAGAAAAACAGAAGTGAGGACACTTCTCCCCCCTGATGTCTGACAGCTGAATGGCCGTAAAAAACCCCACAGAACTGAGGACAGTTCTCCCCCTTGATGTCTGGCGATGAAGAAAAACAGAAGTGAGGACAGTTCTCCCTCCTGATGACTGACAGCAGAATGACCATGTAGAAAGACACAAATGGATCAATGAGGGCAGTTCAGAAACAGTAAACAGGAGCAGGGAATTTTAAAAAAATCAGAGGGAGAACTTCAGCAGAAGACCCGTTGTCGAGAATTCACTTTTCTGTGTTGTATTGTTTCTTACATTCGTGTTTCTTTTCGCCGTGTTTTGTGTGTGATATCTTACACTATCATTTTTTTCAGTATATGCAAGTAAAGGTGTACTAAATATACAGACCCAAACACATCAAGCATACAGTTTTTAATTTTATTTCTTTGTACCGACTCATTGCCTGTGAATTAATCCATACATGTCCCACTACTACTTCTTCTGTCAAGCCCAATCACACATGCATGAGCCCTCTACAAAATCACTTATTCAGCAACAATGTGAACACACACGCGCGGAAAATACGGTGTTCTGCATGTAAGCAAATTGTGCTGAATATTTGTATGAACACGATGTAATCAAACATGATCAAAAAGTATAGAAACCTGCCGTCGAAACGTGAATCGCGTTTTTGCCCATATGATTCTATGGATCGACCTGCGGTTCGTTTCAGCCTGGCGCCTATTCGGTTCATCACGGCATCTACATTTACCAGTGAATATGTTGCCATTTGGATTCCCGATGCTTGCATCAAGGTTTCTGGTAAACTATATTTCGTGGAATGTTAAAGAATGATAAGTCTTCGAGCACATTATTGCTGAATCTCTTGCAGTATTACAACGTTCTCAAGCACACAGCTCCACGACTGTGTACCGACGATAAAAATACGGATACCAGAGGACGACCAAATATGAAACTTGTTAATCTTTTGCTCACATACGGTTTCTGATATATCCATTCAAGCAGACTTAGCACAGGTAATATCAAGTCTACGATCAGAGAACCTGACAATAATGAACGTCCACCTAGACCTGAAACACATAATTATAATCTGTAAGGGTTATGAGACTGACAATATGGATGATGTGCGTGTAGACGTACCGAACATGGCGAGGAAGAGGCCCCCACGATAGGTTCCGGCAGGGTGGTGAAGAGGGCGCTGAACTTGCCCACACAGCCAAACACCACCATCAGCAGGCCGCTGACCTGAACCACGACCAGGCTCCCCACCTGCAGCAAGAGGTCAAGGGTCATTTGGGATGGGGGTACTCTCCTTCATGTCTCTCTCCCCTGTTACTTTCTTCAGGTCGTTGGCTTCTTTCTAGCAGTGTGTAACTCAGGCCAATTCAGTTATGGAAACCCTTGTCACCAAGGTAGGGAGCAGACATCTTTTCTTCTTTCTTTCTGCGTACGCAGGCTGATACTCCTGCGGACACTGCCTGTATAGACAGGCAGTGGAGTTTTGTGTGTATGGCCGTTTTTTTATCCCGCCATTAAGGCAGCCATACTCCATCTTCGGGGAAGAGACAACATTTGAATTGTACACTGCAGGTCTTTACCAACCCATATGCAGCAGCCTCACAATCTATGACAAGTTAACTTCCTTTATTATGACATGCTAGCAATCTGAATTCATAATGATTATCCTATACTAAATGCTGGCTACCAGTATTAATGATTATCATCTTTATCGTATATTAATGACATGACTACCTGTATTAATTGATGTTTATCTTTATTTGTAAGTCATAGACACAGTGGCTACCTAACCTAATAACATGACTACCTATAGTCATGACATGATGACTGCCTATATCCGTGACATGGTGGCTGTCTGTGTTACATAATGACTACCTACATTCATGACACAATTACCTGTATCAATGATACATGACTACCTTTATTAAT
>CM031597.1:123290366-123296535 GCA_018398815.1 Conus ventricosus | reverse complement strand
TTTGGAAAGCGAAAGGAGAGGTGAGTCATTGAAATCCTGGCAAAGAATATATGAGGCCGTGGTTATCCAAGCACCACGACCCCCCTCGTCCAAGCCGCTATTGCCAAGAGGATGCAGGGCATACCATCGTGACCACGACTGGACTGCAGGAGCTGCCGGAGTGATGATGGAGTTCACCACCAAGCCGTCTTAGGGGCTCCACTCCGGACTTTTCGTTAGGGTTTACTCCCGTAGCCTTTGCCTTTACAAAGGCAGCCTGCAAGGCAGCAGGACCCATTTACCCATGGTTGGGACACTCATGGAGGTTGGGGTCGCCTATCTACCCATGCAGGTCTAAAGACCTGCCCACTGCCCAGACTAGAGTTTACAATAGGTCACAAAAATGACATCCTGTAATTACCAATAATACGTTCATTGTTTGTCCTAGGCTACCATCGCACTCTGAATGAGGCCATTGAAGTTCGTCATCCTTCACTATGGAACTTTTTGAGGCAACTGAAAGATCGCCAGTCTGTTGCAGAAAATCTGCTCACTGCCCCACCTCCAAGACGAAGAAAGTGGCGTGTTCTTGAGAATCGCATCCAGCACCTCAAGACACAGTATCAAGAAGGAGTGCGAGATTTGAATTCATTTTGGAAGGCTGTCGTTCGGGCAATTAGGTCTGCTTGAGATTTTCTCATATTTTTCAAAAATATGAAAAAGAATGTTTCCGAAGCATCATACTGTTGTTAATTTTTCGTAAGGAATCTTTACATTTCTGCCATCACAGTAATTCTTTCATTAATGCCTTTTCAATGTATCAGTTAGCAAGATATGTTTTGCCTCGTTGAGCACCAATTGGGTATTCATGTTCAAACACCTTTGGTATGTATTAGAATACCAAATTGGTGCTCTACAGAACGTTATGTCAATATAGGCATTCCAAGGGTGTTGGCCCGCACTTTGCATCAAATGTATCACCTAATGCAAAGTGCGGGGCGCCCCGCACTTTGCATCAATGTAGTGCAAAGCCTGGGCGCGCCCGCACTTTGCATCATACTGATGCAAAGTGCGTAGATGTGCCCGATACTATCGGAATTTGGGGCGAGAGAACGGGGTTGG
Source organism: Conus ventricosus (assembly GCA_018398815.1). Classification (NCBI taxonomy): domain Eukaryota; kingdom Metazoa; phylum Mollusca; class Gastropoda; order Neogastropoda; family Conidae; genus Conus; species Conus ventricosus. The sequence continues at coordinate 123,295,434 of CM031597.1, read as the reverse complement.
ACCATAACTGGATTGGACCATAATGGCTGCCTCCCCACTACCAAGTTTCAATACAACGCATGATAATTATTATAGTTACGGTTAAAGCACAAAGTTCTCATATTGCGACATTGATGCAAAGTGCGGTTTTATGTTCGATGCACTTTGTATTAGTTTTAAACATTTGATGCAAAGTGCGGGGCCCAAAAAAGGTCAACGCAATTGAGACTACTTTTTGTGCTGCAGAAGTACTGTTAGGCCAGATTGGAACGCTACTCAACGGTCCTCGAAGACAAGGGTCCCCTATCTATCAATCTATCTATCCATCCATCCATCTATCTATCTATGTATCTATCTATCGATGTATGTATCTATGTATGTATCTATCTATCTCTATCTATCTCTCTTTCTATCTATCATCTATCTATATATCTATCTATCTATCTGTCTGTCTATTTCTCTGTCTGTCTGTCTGTGTACTGTATCTATCAAAATCTATCTTCAATGGCTCCGTAACCACAAATGACCAAGAAATAGACTTAGAATACACACGAATAGTTTGCTTTCTTAAATGTGAGCACACATACATGGGACACAGAAACACGTCGACTCAGAGACATGGACACAAACAAAGGTAAAACACAATGAGATAGAGACGTGGATCTACGGGGTGTGAACATATAGAGAGGAGGGCTATCTCTATTACTGTACACTGGAGAGACGTAAGTACGCAGTCTCTCAGTCGTGCAGTCATATCCATTGTCTGGTGCCTTAAACAAAATATGTGCACTTCAGGTCCAATTTGTCGCAAGTATGACAGATTGGGCAGCAGCGACAATTTGGGATGTATGGTTCATCCCAAATTGTCGCTGCAACAATTTGGGAAGCTGCGACAATTGGACGTAACAGGGACAGGAACCATACTTTTTTTTTTATTCACACAGAGGGTTTATTCTCACAGAATATTGGCCATTTGGTGGGTCAGGGTGGTCAACGATCAACTGGTCTAGATGACCTGTTTTCTGGTACAGTCTGACTAATAAGTGGTCAGGTTAATCTAGTGGTCTGTGTCAATCTGGGTTGTCTTAGTGTTTGATCAGTCTGAGTGACCAGTGGTCAGTTCGCAGTCTGATTCACAAGTAATTAGATTGAGCATTAATCAATCTGCATGAACAGTGGTCAGTTTGGGTAGTCTGAATGACCAGTGGTCCCTTTGGTCCGTCCAACTGGCGAGTCGTAAGAATGAATGACCAGTGGTCAGACTAGTTAGTCTGAGGTTTCCATTTCTATGGGGTTTAACATTAATGTCCCAGGCGCAACCGTGTAAGATGGCATTGATTATAGGCAGGAAAGCAAGCACGCACGACGCTGGCATGTATGCACGTGCACACCACACACACAACAACGCACGCACGCACGCACGCACGCGCACACACACACACACACACACACACACACACACACACACACACACACAATTTATCTATCAAATAGATAGATTGTAATAGTTTTCAAAGACAATAAAATTTTTGTTCTGATTCTGATTCACACACACCAAAAACACAAAAACACACACACACACACACACACACACACACACAACACACACTCACACACACACACACCACACACACACACACACGTAACACCACCCCTAAATCACATGCATGCACGACTACGTTTGTGTTGCTGCTTGATAAATTATAAGCTCCCCCGAGTCATGCCTGACATGCATCACAATTCACAGACGCACACACTCAGTTAAATCACACACCGAAACGTGTGAACAATTGAAACGGCAGGACACACGGACCTTGACGCAGCGTGAGCTTGGACACAACGGACCTTTGACCCAAGGGACCATTGTACACACGACCTTGGACACAACGGACCTTGGACGACAACAGGACCTTGGACATAAATACCTTGCACTCAGTGGACATGGCATTTTTGCTAGCGCCCTTTGATTCTACGGACCTGCTGAGTCCAAAGTTATTTTGGACTCAACGGGCGTAGGACCTTTGGGTCATCACGATACGTCCACGGCCCGATACGTCAAGCTCACTCCACTGCGTCCCAAATGGCCCGAAAGTCCAAGGCCCACCGATGCGTCCCGTGTTCCCATTCAGTCTATAATGCAATACAGGTAGTTCTAGCGGGGCGGGCCGCTATTGCGCGGTTGCGCGGGTCGCTATTGCGCGCGGTCCGCTATTGCGCGACCAAAGACCATATCATCTATAAGAAGACGGAATACCCTAACCCAAACCCTATTTCTGTAACTAACTGTTTTTGAGAGACGGCTGAATGACAAATAGTCACCGCGCAATAGGCGGCCCCACGGCCCCACGCAATAGCGGCCGACCCCGTTTCTAAAGACTCGTATCCTTCCAAAAAAAAAAAAAACTCAACAGAAATCAATAATACTGCTGAACCATTATTTTTATTCTACCTGTAAAGATCCAGCCTTACTTTTCCTTCCAAATCACTTCTGTCGTCGCACATTTCGCCGTCTGTTGACAACCCTCAGCCGCGCATGCGCCGTTGTATTTACACTGCCAAGTCAGTAATTCTAAGGTACGGTCGCACTATTTTTGTTATTCCGACAGATCCTCTCTGTGAAAATGTCGAGCATTTGCAAAATAGTTACTTTGTCTCTACTAATATCACTAATACCTCTGGCTGACCGATAGCAGCCGCACTGTTTTGTTGTTCTTTCTTTTTTTTTTTTAATTCTTAAGTAGCTTTTTTCAGCATTTTTTATATAGGTTAGTTTTTAAAAATGTTGAAATGGCACGATGCTGCAAATCCAAGCACAACGATGACTACCCAGAGCTCGAAGTGCTATTTTGAAGTTCCGTTGATTACGTAAAACGGCCGCCCCCGTTAAAAAGAAAAAAACCGCCCTTCATCTGGATAGACATTATTATGTGCTCCTACTATGGGCCGACAGTGGAACACACCACCATACGGGGCTATCATGCCCCTCGCATTAGGCTAAACTTAAAGCCACAACGGGTTGAAGCACGGCAAGTCACAGTGGCAGTATGCCCATGACCGCGAGAGATATGCATTGTAAATTATTTTCTGGGTCAACCAGTTTTGTGACGGAGAGCTATAGTTAATTTAGCACAGGTGTGCGGGGCAAGGGAAAAAATGTTTTTTTCGCTGCGACTAATTTCCGAATGCAGGGACGTAACAGGGACCAGGAAGCGTACTTTTTTTTATATTCACACAGGGTCTCATTCTCACAGAATATTGGACCGTTTGGTGGGTCAGGGTGGTCAACGATCAACGGGTCTAGATTACCTGTTTTTCTGGTACAGAGTCTGACCAATATGTGGTCAGGTTATCTAGTGGTCGTGGTCAGTCTGGGTTGTCTTATTTTGATCAGTCTGAGTGACCATTGGGTAGATTTCGCAAGTCTGGTTCACAAGTAATTAGATTGACATTAATCAATTTGCATGAACATGGTCAGTCCTGGTAAGTCCTGAATGACCAGTGGTCCCTTTGGTCCGTCCAATTTGCTAGTCGCAATGAATGAAAGACCAGTGGTCAACTATTATCCGAGTTTTCCATTTCTAATGGGGTTTAACATTAATGTCCCGTTCACTAATCGTGTAAAAGGCAATTGATTATAGGCAGGAAAGCAAGCACGCAACGACACAGGCATGTATGCACATGCACTCTCACTACACACACACACACCGCGCCGCGCACACACAACACACAATTATATTCTATCAAATTATATAGATTTGTAATAGATTCAAAGACAAAAAAATTTTTGTTTCAGATTCAGTTCTGATTCACAACACCACACGCACCCACACACACACACACACCACACAACACACACACACACAATTTGTATACGACAGCTCCACACTGTGACAATGTCTAGCATTATTGCAAAATAGTTTCTTCTTTGTCTCTAATTTCAATAACTCTGGCTGACCGATAGCACCCTCACTGTTTTGTTGTTTGTTTTGTAATTTAATCTATTGTATACAGACTTCCATAAAAAACGCGAAGCCAAAACAAGCTGAAGGTTAGGGCGAATTTTTATTGGTCACAATAGTACCGAGTGGAAGCGAGAATTCAAACGTGATTTGAATTCTTACCCCGGAAAATTGTGAAAATTTCATCAGCAATAGTTCTATGTAGGAAACTCCAAGGTCACGAGACATACCAGCTTGAATTCCTAATAAAAAAAAAAACCGTGTGTGGCCACCATTTGCATGACAACTGCACTACACCTGCGGCTCTTAGTGTGGATTAGGTGGTTGATGCGTCCCCTATGTATACCAGCCCACACATGGACGATGCCTGGTAAGATGAGCCGCTGTTGCAGTCGAGGACGCAGGAGGTCCCAACCGTCCAGCCAAGTTCATTCACCATCAAATGTTCTATATGGGTTTAAATCGGGACTGAGGGCTTGCCAGGGCAAGCACATTGACGTTTTGTTATGCTGAAAACTTGCTGTTGGCCCTGGCTGTATGTGGTCATGCATTGTCCTGTTGAATGTCCAGTTTGGGTGTTGCGCAAAAAAAGGAACGACATGGGGTCTGAGCACCAGTGGATGTCAGCGCTGTGCAAAGACACCCAGACCGCGACCCTGACCAAAGTACAGCAATATACAGTGACAATGGCGTGTTTAATGCTAAATTGCACCCCTTATCATAACGTTCTGCTCCCCAGTGGTTACGCTCAACCACACATGAGTCAGCCATAGCGTTCACCAGGTCGACGGCCATATTCTGACACGACCGTCAGCCAGTCAATACAAAAACGGCTCGCCATCTGAGAACAGTATGCGTCCACACTGCTGCCTGCGCCAGTTGAATCGGGCTTGTGCCCACTGCAGCCTGTCCTGCCGGTGCTTGGTGTCAGTACCGGACCTCTGTGAGGACGCCTACATGCCAGCCCATTCTCCTGAAGATGCCGCCGCACAGTGTTGAGGCTGATTCATTGCTGGAGATTCCCAGGCACCTATCGAGCAGTGTTAGCGGCTGTTTGCCGCCTGTCCCGCAATGGGTTCGAACAAAATGGCGATCCTCACTTGGTGTGGTGACCCGAGGACGGCCTGGCC
>CM031597.1:123275366-123285366 GCA_018398815.1 Conus ventricosus | reverse complement strand
GATGCCCGTCCTTCCTAATGCCTGTCCTTTCCTGATGCCTGTTCGTTTTTTTTTATGCCTGAGGGACCCTTCTGTTGTGATGAATTCGTGGCCTTTTGAGCCTGAAAAAGGATCCTCTCGGCAAAGGATCATCGTATGAGGGATCCACCGAGATTAGAATAGTAACCTTTTTCTTTTGCAGTTGCGTCATTTCAGTTTCTTCCTGAAAGTCAGAGAAGGATGAAGTCTCACGTCTAGATGTCGATGCTCCGGTTCAGTGCTGCTCAGTGATGGAAATGTCAAGTGTTTTTGTTTGTTGTTTGTTTGTTTGTTTATTGTTTTGTTTTTTGTTTGGTTTGGTTTTCTGCTTAACAGATATAACTTAACGGCCATGTAAACTGTTGCGTGCTTTCTGTTTAACATACAGATGTCACGTGTTTCCTGCACAGAGGTGACGATGCTGTGATCTCTGCTCAGTGAATGGAGATATATCATTTTCCCACCAATGTATTGTTTTTTTGTGTATTTCAATTCTTTTCTCTCCCCTTCACACACACACACACACACACACCGCACGCGCGCGCGCCGCGCGCCGCACCGCATTTTCCGGCATAAACCCCCTCTCTGTCTGCCCAGCAAAAGACCCTCAATAGGTACCTGGTTTACTTCATGACGATTACAGGCGGCGGATTGGCGGAGAGGGGATCCGCCTTACATCGTTCCTCTGAGAGTTCACTGCCTCCAAGTTCGTTAGGCTGGGGTTGTCACACACGCACACATACACACACACACGCACACGCACACAACACACCCACACCCACCCACCCACCCACCCACACCACACACACACGCACATACACACGCCACATACACCACACACACACCTCTCTCTCTCTCCTCTCTCTCTCTCTCTCTCTCTCTCTCTCTCTCTCTCTCACCCGACTTCCCATTCGCTTTTATCTGTTGTTTGTTTTTAACTATATATTCAAACAATCCATATTTACTAACATGAGAGTAAGAGACAATGACAACGACAAATATGTGAGCCTTTTAGACACATATTTGAACACAACTCAGTAAAATCAATCGCTCACCTCACCCTTCTCCCACCCCCACCTCTCGCCCACAACTCGTTCCAACAGCTTCTCCCTCCGTCACCCCTCCCACCCCACCCCCACCTCACTTACCATGCTCCCTCCCGCTTCCGCATCCACACACCTATGCACCATACAGACACACGTCGGCGGATCATCTTGACAAACATTTCACTGATTGAATATATCACTAGTTGTTTTTTCAATTGTCTTTTTTTCTAATGTTCATGGCTTTTGATATGAATTTTGCTTGATCTTTATCACGTTTTGATTGTTGCTCGATAAAACATTTGCAATACGATTTTGGTCAGTAATATAAGGTGATCAAGTTCAATACATTGCTTTCGGATATCTTTGTGTGCTATGCAGTAGAATAAGAAATGAACTTCATTTTCGGTTTCTTTTTCACATGACGGACATTTATCATCAACCTGTTTTTCATCAAGAAACCATCGCTTGCAGTTATTAAACCCACTAACCCTTAGCCGAAATCTTATAAAGTTATCTCTGTGCCATTTATTTGTAATTAAAGACATGTATCTTTCTGGCTGGAAAATGTTCTTAAAAGAACAAAGCCATTCATATTTGTCTTTTTTTTTCTAATGCTGAATGCCAGCTTGCGTATTACACGAAATAAATCTGTCTTTAAATCGGCAAGAAAACTAATTCCCTTCCAACTCTTCTAAACATCCACACTATACCAAATCCACTTTCACATGAAACGTTTTGACCATTGGGTACCCAATTGTTATGCCCAGAATCATGCTGAACAAGAAGCATTTCATATGCCTGTCTGCATAGTCGTGACATGGATAATCTAAGGAGCTTTAACACAGCATCTTGTGCATGTTATAGTTGTTTTTATACTAAGAGAATATCTGCCGGTTTCTGCATGGACCGGTTTGTTTGAGGCGTGCAGGGGAACGTTCAGAAATATTGAGCCAAATGTATGTACAGTTTCTGAGATCACTATCTTTCTCAAGACCCCAAACTTCGGCTGCGTAATCAGAATTGGTTCGATCTGTGTATCAAACAGTTTCAGAAACAACTGTAAATCTATTGCATTTAACCCTCTTAGTGTCAACTGTAAATCTGTTGTATTTAACCTCTTAGTGACCCCCCTTTTTTCTTTCCTGCAAGCCTGATACAAAGCAGTAGTGATCATTTTGTTGTAAAATATATTCCAAGATATGAATATGAATTTGTTACTTTAACATCATCATTTCCATAAAACCATCTTTCTCAGGCAGATAAGTGCCCTCGATCCTTGTTGATGTGGGCTTCCAGAATTTGGTTTGCCATGTCCGGAGAAACACTAGACACCACTCTGCTTTCAAAGGGGAAGTTGTGGAAATCTTGCCGGGGTCAATGTCGATCTTACTGCTTGTCTCGGTGATCTCTGTGGAAGAATCTTGCTGAGCGGCGGAATCACTGTTCACAGGACAGGGATTCACGTCAGTGTCACCACAACACAGAAAGAAAGCGGCCACAAAAACAAACAGCAATAGCCCTACATCCAGTTTGGTTTTGCATAGTGATCACTCCTTTCCGCATTTTTAGGACAAACAGAACACGTGTAGCCATCAAACTGCAATACAGTCCAATGAACTGGCCCCATGTCGCACCAAAGTGTGGTTATCCACAGGCATGATCACTTTTAGGTCACAATGTTTTCACCATCGTGCTCACTAAATACTACGCACTCTTATCATAAATAGAACACGTTGTAGAAATCAATTAATCCATGCGATAATTAATGTATAATCCAAAATATATCAGACCGCTCCAAAAACATGTCTCGCCGCTGTCGCAAAAACAGCTTACCCCAGAGAGAGAGAGAGAGAGAGAGAGAGAGAGAGGGCGGGAGAGAGAGAGAGAGAGAGAGAGGGCGGGGGAGAGAGAGAGATGGCGGGGGGGGGGGGGGGGGAGAGAGAGAGAGAGAGAGAGAGAGAGAGAGAGAGAGAGAGAGAGTGCGTTTCAGATGTACAAGATGTACATACAATCACAATATGATGAAACCGAATGATCGGCAAATCAGTGGAAAGGAAAAGGGAAGACGGGGAGGGGGAAGTGGGGAGGGAAGGCTGGGATAGAGCGGTATTCTATGTGTAAGGTTTATTTCAGACACAGGCTAGTGATGTGTCGGCCTGAGCGCAGTGAGAAATAAGGTCAAACCGTTCACGTCGAAGCTTCTGGAAGATGGGTCCTGGAATGTAATGGAATCACCCATATCACGCGTCTGCCCGCCGGCTGTGCTTGTCTTTCCAGCGAATCTCCTTGCGTCCACTTATTTCACAAACGAAACAACTCCTGTGTCAACTTATTCATAATTTCGAATAGGAGTGTTCGAGTTTGGCTGGCTTTAGTTTTAGTTTTTTTTTTCTTGCTTTTTTAAAATCTCCTGTGTCAGCTTATTCAACAAATGGAACAAGAGTGTTCGAGTTTGGTGGGTTTTTCTTTTTGTTTGTTTCTTTCTTTCTTTTCTTTTTTTTTAGGTTGGTGAGATGAGAGAGACAGAGAGAGAGAGAGAGAGAGAGAGAGGAGAGAGGAGAATGAGAGTGTGTGTTTTCCTGTTGCTTGTTTTGTTTCTTTTTTCTTTCTTTATTTTTCCCCTTTTCACTTGTAGCGTTTTCCTGTTGCACAAAGCACCGTTACTTCCATTCGCTGCTGCGATGTAGACGTGGTTGACTACAATAGACAAATCAAACTCTTTATTTTTACAACGGATTGTCCAACTTGGACAGCGAAAGTGACGAAGAGACACTTGCTGGGGAAAGGAGTAAACCAACGTTCCGAAGTGCACTAGCGTGGGAAAGGGTCACAGTATGCGAATGGAGCGACAGACCGCCCGCCTCAAGGCTGCAGTGGCCGCCTTTCGCTTCTTTACTATCACCCCTCAGCTGCAAGCCAACCCTTCCTGCTCTGCTCGTGCCGTCGCCAACGTGCCGTGTTCACGCGAGCACTCTGTGGGTTTCGTTTCATCGTCTGCTGTGGAACACATGATTCTCTCGTCCTCTGCCCCGCACACTCCACCCACACCACAACTCCGTACTCCCCTTTTTCTACAGCCATACGTCTGGCTCCCCCCACCCCCACCCCCACACCCCCCTCTCCGTCCTCCTCCTCCTCCTCCTCCCCGTCCTCCTTCTTCCCGCCCCCCGGGTAGTTTCCATTGAGGAGTCGGCGGAGGCGGGGGTGTGGGGTCTGCGCCCATGTGACTAACGGGCTCAGGTATATATAAATGGGCTGGCCTGGCCAGGTCTGTCATATGTTGCCCTGACCGCTTGGCTAGTCAATCTGTCATTAGCAATATCACACGTTGTCCTAGCGCTGCTTCGTTTGAGACCGTTTCAAGAACCGCCAAGGTTTAATTGCCACCTCAGGTAACAACTGATGTGAATTATTGCCATTAGAGTAAATGTTCATTTTTCTTCTCCTTTTTTAATTGTTTTTAACCATACAGTCGTACTATGCACGTTTCCACTGTCTGATTTTGCACATTTTTTCATTTCAATCGCCTTCTGTAACTGTAAGCTTGAAATATACTTCAGCGAAATGTTTTCTATCCAAGAGAAATATTATGTTCTACTTAAAATGCGCTATTTATCACATGCATATTACTTTTCACCAGAAGAACGATTAAGTTACAGAGGATAGTCTGCATCACTTGACATTATTTTGACAGTCATTTTCTTCCGTGATCACTCCTGTGTCTCTGAGTATTTAACATTGTGCTTTTGGTTATACTTATTCATTTGTTTATAGAGACGAATGTTCCCGTATTTAATTACTAGATTGTGTGTGTCATGTTACGTCGGTTCACTTTTAAGCACCCATCTTCTCTCAATCTGTCTGTCTGTCTGTCCCTTCTGTCTGTCTGTCTGTTTGTCTGTCTTCTCTCTCTCTCTCTCTCTCTCTCTCCTCTCTCTTCTCTCTCTCACGGTAAAAAACTATTTATTCATTTATTTCAAAAGTAACCGCAGCAGATGGAAAACAACACTGAGTATAAGGAATGATGCAATCCTCTTGCTTCGGTTTCCTCTCACTCTTTTCTTGTTCACTGCCATTTTCCTTTCTTTCTGTTTCCTTTCTTTTCAAATGTTCTATCTTCCTTCGTATACTCATATTTCCTGTCTACTGAATGCTTCTGTGACTTGTAGATTTGTTCTCAGAACGGGGCCTGAAGGAACTTGATTCGATTCGTTTGTCATATGATACACTCCGTGTTCAGTGATCATCATTTGTGTTTGTCATATGATACACTCCGTGTTCAGCAATCATCATTTGTGTTTGTCATATGATACACTCCGTATTCAGCAATCATCATTTGTGTTTGTCATATGATACACTCTGTATTCAGCAATCATCATTTGTGTTTGTCATATGATACACTCTGTATTCAGCAATCATCATTTGTGTTTGTCATATGATACACTCCGTATTCAGTGATCATCATTTGTGTTTGTCATATGATACACTCTGTATTCAGCAATCATATTTGTGTTTGTCATATGATACACTCTGTATTCAGCAATCATCATTTGTGTTTGTCATATGATACACTCCGTATTCAGTGATCATCATTTGTGTTTGTCATATGATACACTCTGTATTCAGCAATCATCATTTGTGTTTGTCATATGATACACTCCGTATTCAGTGATCATCATTTGTGTTTGTCATATGATACACTCCGTATTCAGTGATCATCATTTGTGTTTGTCATATGATACACTCCGTATTCAGTGATCATCATTTGTGTTTGTCATATGATACACTCCGTATTCAGTGACCATCATTTGTGTTTGTCATATGATACACTCCGTATTCAGTGATCATCATTTTTGTGAAGTGGGTATTCTGTAGAGCTGGCGCTATGATCTATAACCGTTGACAAAGAGACCGGTTGAACAATTCACAGAACAGTGATAGCTGATTCGCCGTTGGATTTTTTCTTTTTCTTTTCGTTTGGCTTCAATCGTAAAGTAGGGTTCTGTAATTGGTGGAGGTCAGAGTGACTGACATTGGGTTCACCTCTGGAATAAAAGGGGGGGAGGGGGGGGGGGGGGGGGGCTGACAGTTGTCAGAGTGACGATGCTTGACCCTACAACTAGGTACAGGTTCAGTCCTTGCGGTGGAGAGAGGGGGAGGGGGAGGAGCTGGGTAGTCGGGAGGAGAGAGGGTGCGAGAGGGGAGATTCATTCGGGGGCTATGAAGTGCGTTTTGTGTTTCCCGACAGGCTATCAAGTGAAGTTTTGTGCACGGTACTTAATAACCAACACTGGTGGAAACACAGGCTCATTTACGTTCCACGATCAACTTTCAGTTGTGTTGCAAAACGTCTTGCAGCTGTAAAAAGAAGACACTTGTCTTCACCAGAAGTCAGTTGTTCCTTTTCGCTACCATTGTATTCAAAACGAACTATGATCTGAAGAACTAATCTTTAGACACAGTAATGATACCATTAATGTTCGCTTTGAGTCCGATCCCAATGGCACTTTAAAACGGCCTTTGAAGAACAAAATATCCTGCACCTTAGGTTTTTGTGTTGGTTTCTTTCTTTTATTTTTTCTTCTTTTATTGAGACTATGATTTGCAGTTACCACCATGGCAAGATCAACATCAATGTTCCGATCACTGTCAACAATCTTTTGTTCTAGAGCCCACAAAACCCGAGCCGACTAGAACGATAGGACGTCACGTCACGTGATTTGACAATGGTGCGAACATCGCTCTACGTGTTGCTGCTGTGCTCTCTGCCCCTGCTGGCTTCTGCCTTTCTGATGGTGAGTAACTCACAGTGACAGAGCCTGCTGTCGTCTTGTTTTGTTTTTCTGATGGTGAGTAACCCACAGTGACAGAGCCTGCTGTCGTCTTGTTTTGTTTTTCTGATGGTGAGTAACCCACAGTGACAGAGCCTGCTGTCGTCTTGTTTTGTTTTTCTGATGGTGAGTAACCCACAGTGACAGAGCCTGCTGTCGTCTTGTTTTGTTTTTCTGATGGTGAGTAACCCACAGTGACAGAGCCTGCTGTCGTCTTGTTTTGTTTTTCTGATGGTGAGTAACCCACAGTGACAGAGCCTGCTGTCGTCTTGTTTTGTTTTTCTGATGGTGAGTAACCCACAGTGACAGAGCCTGCTGTCGTCTTGTTTTGTTTTCTGATGGTGAGTAACCCACAGTGACAGAGCCTGCTGTCGTCTTGTTTTGTTTTTCTGATGGGAGTAACCCACAGTGACAGAGCCTGCTGTCGTCTTGTTTTGTTTTTCTGATGGTGAGTAACCCACAGTGACAGAGCCTGCTGTCGTTTTGTTTTGTTTTTCTGATGGTGAGTAACCCACAGTGACAGAGCCTGCTGTCGTCTTGTTTTGTTTTTCTGATGGTGAGTAACCCACAGTGACAGAGCCTGCTGTCGTCTTGTTTTGTTTTTCTGATGGTGAGTAACCCACAGTGACAGAGCCTGCTGTCGTCTTGTTTTGTTTTTCTGATGGTGAGTAACCCACAGTGACAGAGCCTGCTGTCGTCTTGTTTTGTTTTTCTGATGGTGAGTAACCCACAGTGACAGAGCCTGCTGTCGTCTTGTTTTGTTTTTCTGATGGTGAGTAACCCACAGTGACAGAGCCTGCTGTCGTCTTGTTTTGTTTTTCTGATGGTGAGTAACCCACAGTGACAGAGCCTGCTGTCGTCTTGTTTTGTTTTTCTGATGGTGAGTAACCTACAGTGACAGAGCCTGCTGTCGTCTTGTTTTGTTTTTCTGATGGTGAGTAACCTACAGTGACAGAGCCTGCTGTCGTCTTGTTTTGTTTTTCTGATGGTGAGTAACCTACAGTGACAGAGCCTGCTGTCGTCTTGTTTTGTTTTTCTGATGGTGAGTAACCTACAGTGACAGAGCCTGCTGTTGCCTTGTTTTGTTTTTGTATTGAGTTTCCTTTGTTTTAGCACAACAAACTTCGCACGTGCACTCTGCACGGAAGCTGTCAAGTTGTCCATTTCACCCGTAAATGTGTTGATTATGACGAAAAGATGTTGACAAATGTGTCTCGTTACTACCGTGAAAGCAACAAGTGGGGACAGAACTTGGATCATTACTCTTGCGCAGGACACCGTAGGTTGACCTCTGTATGTTCAATTCTGCTTTTGTGTGAAATGCTGTTCGTGACACCGAACCCCATTCGGTTACATCCCGTGAGTTGAGGAGTGTGTGTGTGTGTGTGTGTGTGTGTTTGTGTGTACACAAAGATATGGGAGACGTGAACCAGTGCCTTTTCACCAGCGGGGTCACTATGATAGCTTATCACCTCGTCGTCCAATCAAAAGTCCCCCTGTGGACACACCTCTAATCAAAACGAGGACAGCGGAGATAAAGGCTTGACTGTCCGTCTCAGCGCGACTAAACACGCACTTGCCCTTCAGTGCTGTGACCCTGTTTCGTAATGGGGATTCCCTAGCCCCGCCACACCTGTGCTAAATATAGCTCTCCCAGTCACAACTGTTTGGCCCAGAAATAAAGTACATGCAATACCTCACGCGGTCATGGGCATACGTGCCACTGTGACTCTGCCGTCTTCAACCCGTGTGGCTTTACGTTTAGCCAATGGCGAGGGGCAAGATAGCCCGTATGGTGGCGTGATCCACAGTCGGCCCATAGTGAGCAGATAATAATGTCAATCCAGATTAAGGCGGTTTTTCTTTTTTTTATGAGTGAATGAGTTTATAAACTTTATGGTTTTATACAATTCATATCACAATTCATGTCGTTCTAGAGTCGCTTGTGAGAGAAGATGTTTTGTATTTTAGATGAATTCAGTCTTAAGACTGCTGCTCCTAAAGTCGTGTCCGAAAAGCTGTTGAAGAGATTGGGAGTGAAGTAATAAGTTGGTCAGGACGGAAAGTTGGACCCATCATGTTTCTACCCACATTATTGAATTATACCTTTGATGCTGATATTCGCCATCGCTGTTCTGGTGATGCCATTGCGCAGCACTTTGAACTGATCGTTTGTGAAACAGTCCATTGAAAGCTGTCTGAGAGAAGGAGGAGCGGGGGGGGGGGGGGGGGAGCTTGGTGCGTTAAATAATACTGCAACACAGAAGCACGGAACTGTGTAAATCGGTTTGTGTTGGCGGTGTGTCAAGAATTCGTGTTCCCGTGCAGTTGTCTGTTATACTGAATGCCAAGGCTGCCGTTCGGGTAAATAAACAACGAGGACTGAGCAGGCCTGCCACTGACGCTGTTTTCCAAAACACTGTGTGTGTGGAATTTTCCCTCTCCAGGAAATCACAGTCGCTCTCTCTTCTCTGACCGCGGACGAAATGCGTCGCTGCCGCGCCGATCAAGCGCGCGTCGTTGAAAAATTCATTGAAGAAACGGCAGTGAAGCACGCCGTGAAGTGATTGGTCACGGTTGTGTGTGCGTGACACAAGAGTGGCCGTCAGAACGCTCCGTTTCCCGCCAAGGTCTAGCACAGGGTGTGGCGGCCACAGGAGTGCCTCTGTCACTCATGCACGGCATTCGCGCTCTCTGGTGCCCACTTCCGCCACGACCCTGATGCAATCGCTGGACACTTGCCAGCAGGCTGGTGTGTTGCCGACCACGGTGACTTGATACGCCAGAAACACTGGCTGACCTGGAGAAGATTGGAATCACAGCGTCGTGCGAGTTCGCACGGCTGATGCAAGACAGGGCACGACTCGGTAACATAGAGCCTAGCTACTGGCCTAGAGGCTGGCCAGAAACAATGCCCCCTCCCCCCCCCCCCCCCCCCCCCCCCCCCACCCCCACTTTATTACGACCAGTTCCGTTTTCCAGCTTGACGCGTGACTGACTGATGCAATCTGTCTGGGCCTGGTTGGGCAGACGCAACAGTTGTCGACAGGGGGGGGGGGGGGGGGGGGGGGGGGGGGGGGGGGGGGAGGAGGAGGAGGGGGAAGG
>CM031597.1:123259101-123274366 GCA_018398815.1 Conus ventricosus | reverse complement strand
CCCCCTACCCCTTTTTCCCCCCCGCCTGTTGCAGTCTGGGAGGACGCGGGCCAGCAAACGCCTGAACCGTCGACAGGAGGAGGCGGAGCCACTGGCTCGGTTCGCCAGGCGCCTGTTCTTCAAGAACCACTTCCACTCGGTGACGGTGGCCCGCAAGCACCAGAGCACCTTCCTGGAGTGCGAGGTGGGGGGCCGGCCTGTCCCACCATCCACTGGCTCAAAGACGGCGTCCGCATCACGCAGGTAGGTCTGCAGGACGAGGTCATTGACCAGCCAGTCGTACACTTCTTTCTGTCATTTCTGTCCTCTCTGTCTCTCTGTCTGTCTGTGTCTGTCTGTCTGTCTTTCTCTCTCTCTCTCTCTCTCTCTCTCTCTCTCTCTCTCTCTCTCTCTCTCTCTCTCTCTCTCTCTCTCTCTCTCTCTCTCTCTCTCCTCACACACACGATACACACACCACACACACACACACACACACACACACACACACACACACACACACACACACACAACACACACACACACACATTATACATGCCCGTAGTCGTCGTCATTCTTACAAACACTTCAAAATGGAACCAAAGAGAGATGCCTCCACACAACACAGATCCATCTGGACATGCATTAAGTCAGAGTCTGCCAGTTTCATGAACATCTAGGCGGGTAGACTGTGTAAGAAATGCTCTGTAATCAAACACACACTGGTGAATCACCTGTGCATCAGTACATAAACAGTCATAATACCACCCGCCCCTCAAAATGTCTTCCAAGCAAAGATTTCCTCTTGCCCCAGAAGAAAAACATTTCCACGAATCTTCGAATGCAAATACTATGCAAAGATCTGCGCTCTGCTGTGAAATAAAGTCATAAGACAAGTATTTAGTGTTTGGCCTGAAATAAATCACAAGACAAAGATATACACTTACCATGAAATCGGTCAAAAGACAAAGATTATCACTCGCCTTACAAATAGTCTTCAGGCAAAGATTTCCGCTTGGCCTACTCATTAAAGTCTTCGTGCAAAGATCCAGACTTGCCCCGGAAAGAAAAGTCTTTAAGCATAGATATTTAGTTGTCCTCGAATACAATCTTCAGGCAAAGATTATAGCTTTTGCCTTGAAAGAAAGTCATCAGACGCGAGTTCTGCACCCCTTCATGCATAATAGAGCACACAGCACGCCGATGCCCCTCTCTGACTCTGTCCTGATTCTGTGCGCAGGGCACGTTCGAAAGTCACGAGGACGACAGCGCCGTGTACGAGAACATGGACAGCACCCCGGGGCAGCCCAGGCTGAGCCTGTCCTCCACCTCCTCCGCCTCTATCTGGACTGCCCCACGCGCAGGGACGAGGGCGAGTACACCTGCGTGGCCGAGACACCCTACACCCGCAAGACGCAGTCCACCATCCTCAAAGTTGGTGAGTTGTGTAGTGAGATGCCTTTGGGAAGATAGGTTTTCAGGGGGGGGAGGGGGGGGGGGGAGTGGATAGTTTCAGGAGGTGGTTATGAATGAGAGCGACGGCGAGAACGAGTTGGTCTTCTGCTAAGAACTCGGTAAAAGAAAGAAAGAGAGAGACAGAGAGAGAGAGAGGAGAAGAGAGGAGAGGAGAGAGGAGAGAGAGAGAAAGAGAGAGAGAGAGAGAGAGAGAGGAGAGAGAGAGAGAGAGAATAACTTTGAATGCAACTTGCTGAGAACGTCAAGACGACCACAGACTTTCAGCCAAACGCTTCAAACATAGAATGTTAAATGAACTTCAAAAGTCAAAACCACATGGTTGATACTTCGTAAAAAAAAGAGGCATCAACATAGTAGGAACGATAATTTCAGAAACCAGTCACTTCAGAGTTTTTGACTGACTGACTGACTGTTTGAGACCTGGTGGATGGACTGGACTAACTGACTGGGGGTTTGCAGAGGGGCGGGGCTATCCCCTGACGAGGACTGCATCAACAAGCCAAGGGGCAGACGAGGAGAGCCCGCCAGGATCTACATGTGGACCGTGTCCAGACTGGAACTGGAAGCCACCACTGTCCAGTTCTTCTGCAGGGCCTCAGGGTTCCCCGAGCCCGTCATCACCTGGTACGACAGCATGAACAACACGCTACCAGACTCCTCCAACCAGTACACGGTCAGTAAAGGACGGGGGGGGGGGGGGGGGGGGGGGGGGGGGGGTGGGGGGGGGGTGCGCTCTGAGTTATTTGTTAGCCTGCATGCAATTCTCTCTCTCTCTCTCTCTCTCTCTCTCTCTCTCTCTCTCTCTTCTCTTTCTCATCTTTCTTTCTCTCTCTCTCTCTCTCTCTCTCTCTCTCTCTCTCTCTCTCTTCTTTCTTTCTTTCTCTCTCTTCTCTTCTCTCTCTCTCTCTCTCTCTCTCTCTCTCTCTCTCTCTCTTCTCTCTCTCTCTCTCTCTCTCCTCTCTCTCTCTCTCTCTCTCTCTCTCTCTCTCTCTCTCAATATTCACACCCCTTCAAGGCTTTGGCCTTACTGCATAAAATTCTGTTCTGTTCTGTTCTCTCTCTTGTGTTGCTGCCTCTGTTTCTCTCACTTCATCATTGTTGCTGTGTTCGCGAGCACGCGCGCGCGCGCGCGTGTGTGTGTGTGTGTGTGTGTGTGTGTGTGTGTGTGTGTGTGTGTGTGCAATTCATCAGCTGTGACTTTGTCTAACACTATTCTAATTATGGGCTTTTTTATTGGGCAGATTGCGGTAAACGGAGACCTGGTCATCCGGGACATCACGTGGTTTGACAACATGGGGGTGTACCGATGCGAGGCAGAGAATGCCTACGGTTCGCACAGTGTGGACACTTTCTTGTACCCCGTAAGTTGACGGCCTCCTTCCTGTCTCCCCCTCTGTAGTCGAGTTAGAATCACTATTTATTCAGTCTGTGGCATAGAGTACCCGCCTCACCCCACTCCTTCCTTAATAAAAGGGGAAAACCAAACATGCATGTGTACAGTGGAAGTGCAGTAAGCTTAATCTGATACCTGGTTTGCTTTGAGTCGCAATGTAAACCATACGGCTGTGAATGACGAAAAAAGCAATATTAGATTAAAGTCGTTATCACGTAAACGAACAAATTATGGTGAATGTAGAGAATACATCGGCAGTTAGCCAGTTTGTCAATTTGAACGATAGTGCTTTTGTCTTTTAATTTGCTGATAAATGTAATGATGCCGTTTGGCGAACGCTGCTTTTCGGAGACTTTTTCAACAACAGCATTACAGCATTTGGTGTTGACTTTTACAATAGGGCCTAATTGATAGTGTACTGCTTCTTAAAACGTTTAGATAAAACAACAAAATTAATCTTTTGATTTGTCTTTAGATTTGTCCTGTGACTGATCTGTATTCGGTTTGTTCTGAGCCCTCGTCTTGGTTGGAGTCAGAATCTTTGAACATCTTTTAGATTTGTAGTCAAAATGATTGTGTAAATTGTATATGCTGTTATGAAAAAACATGCTGTGTCATATTCTGCCTGTTTGTCCTCTGTCTGCTTGTTTGTGAACGTGTATGAAATTTTCTCTTACATCTCACACTGTCCTATCCACTCACACTAGTCGCTTCCCTGCCCTTTATGAAGGACATGCTCACTTTTCTTCTCTCTCTCTTCTCTCTCTCTCTCTCTCCTCTCTCTCTCTCTCTCTTCTCTCTCTCTTCTGTCTCTCCCCCATCTTTTCTTCTTCAGCAGTTGCTTGCTATTCCTGGCCATCACATCAGAATGTATATGTCGGTGTGTGGCCTAATTTAAATACGTGCACTTTACGATAACGGTACATAGAAATCTTGTCCATTAGTCAGCCACAGTTTCAGTTTATCATTAACAGCCACAATTATTCAAGTAAATCTCAAACACTTTTGAGTAACATCCTCAACATCCCCAAACACATACGAGCACATGATCCCTTTGTGTGATCGTAGCGCATTGTTTGAGGTTCTGGTCATGTGTTGAACAAAGTTCACTGTTGTCAAACACTATCCTCCACTCATCATTGTTTCTTTTCAGTAGTTTTCCTGTACGTTCAACGGTCTTAACAACGGTTGTCGCTGCTTGTGTTGCAGACGACACTGGAAGACGCCAACAACTTGCCGGTGTAAAGGCAGCCAACTGCACACCCCCCCCCCCCCCCACCCTCCTCAACCACACCCCCACCCCAGCCTTCCTCGTGTCTGTTTTTGTTACTGGGAAAAGTGCCATGCAAGTCTTGAAGCCCGAGGAGTGCGGCTTGGCACTACCTGACAACGCCCTGTCCATGGACGGCCGCCATGATGCGCAGGGTCTGTCGGGACAGGACTCTTGTGACGCCGTGTCTCATCGTGTCCAACCTTCTGTTGTGTGCCCGTACCGGAGCTGATGTTGTTGTTGCTGTTGTTGGTTCGGGACTAGACGTGTTCTCGCCTGAACAGTGACTCAAGTTGCAATTCTATATATTGCAAACTCGATGTACATTTTTTTCTGTTAACTCTCTCTCTCACTCTCTCTCTCTCTCTCTCTCTCTCTCTCTCTCTCTCTCTCTCTCTCTCTCTCTCTCTCTCTCTCTCTCTCTCTCTTGTCTCTCTCCTCTCTCTCTCTCCCTCTCTCTCTCCCTCTCTCTCTCTCTCGCTCTCTCTCTCTCTCTCTCTGTCTGTCTCTCTCTCTCTCTCTCTCTCTCTCTCTCTCTCTCTCTCTCTCTCTCTCTCTCTCTCTCTCTCTCTCTCTCCCAGCCCTACCACAATTTTGTTTTGTTTCTAAATCCCGGAAAATGTAGATGTCATTGTGCAGCAGAAGAGATCCATGGAATGAGATGACGAGTGGATGACTATAGAGTTGAGGACATGGTGTGGTGTGATGCAGCTGTGTGTGTGTGTGTGTGTGTGTGTGTGTGTGTGTGTGTGTGTGTGTGTGTGTGTGTGTGTGAGGACATGGTGTGGTGTGATGCAGCTCTTGTGTGTGTGTGTTGTGTGTGTGTGTGTGTGTGTGGTGTGTGTGTGTGTAATAAATGTCAGGGCAGATAACGGATAGATGACGGGCGATGAGCAAACCCAGGCAGGCTCTGAACGCTGCTGACATGTACCAAAGAGAGACTGACTGAGACAATCACCCCTCTGACACATCTCCCCGCACAGTGAAGCACACCACGCCGAATGTTGTCTTGTGGTTGTGAAGGTGTAGGCCACTTGTCTTGAGTTGTGCTTCACCCTCCCCTGGTCTAGTAACTCCCTGCCCTCCCCTCTTCCCGCCCTGGCTCCAAAGACTGCACGGGCCTGGTTTGTAAGGTGCTCTGACACCTGTTGGAGTGGCAGGTGGAGGTGGGTGACACTACATACACATCTGCTAACATATATCTGGGGCATATAGTGTATCAGATTTCTATTACGTTCATTGGGTTCATGCCCTCGGTTCTACAACTCTGATAGTGAACAGTAGTTCCTGGGTCTGTTCATGGCCCCTTCCCAGAGCGGTGCCTGTGGTGCTCTGGCTACTGGTCGCTTCTGGTCTTGAGTCGGTCGTCTTGTCTTCTCCACTGTCCACCCAGGACGTTGACCCTTGTTTCCGCTTTCCCTTCCTATCCTCTGCTACACTGAAGTTATTTCCGGTTCTCCGCGCTTCATTCTGTACGTCGTTCGCCCTGTCTCCTGCCCGGTCTGAACCTGCACACTTTCATTTCAGTTTCTCTGATTGGTCCACGGTTTCCTTGTCCGCCATGTGCTCAAAAGCAGCAGGTTTTGCATCTTGTCTTGTTGGAAATGATAGTTTTATTCCCACTCACCGTGAAATGTCCTTTCTAAGCTAAATGCTAATAACCGTCTGGTTTCTAAATCTGTAGTTTCTGCAGCTGCTACTTGTTTTAGGTTAATGTCAGTCCAGTCACAGTGTCAGAATGCAGCTCGTCTGCTCCCATGGTTTTTGTTGTTGTTCTTTGTTTTAAAGTAAGCCATGCGCCAGTCGAATAGTATTGTTCAAAACGTAAGCCACGTGCCAATTGAATACGTTTAGGGAGCAGATGATGTGCATTTTGAAACGGCGATTTAACCGACACTAACCTAAAGATGGATTGGGAAACGTGTGCCCTCGCAGTATAGCCAGTATAGTGTGTCCATTTTTCTCCTCAGCGACCAAAACGGACACATATGAAAGAAGCTCAAGGACCGACCTTTTTGGTCCCAGAATGAAAAAGGCATACAATTCCAAGACAAGGCTGACTGCAGCGCCCATTCCTCTATCAGACATATGTAATGAAGAGACTTCCACATGTGACCAGTCGAGAAAACTCCGCGCAAAACATGAATTTCCAAGCGTGGCCTCAGTTGAGTCGTGCTCGGAGCCACAATAGCAGGAATATGCCAGTATACATTATCGTGTAGTTCTGCCTTTCGAACACTGTTGAACACTGCCGCATCGAAACACTCGGACAAATGCCAACAAAGTACTGGTGAGAAAGGAAATCTTTGGATGATTTGCTACTTGCTTGTGTCCGCCTCACTGCAGATATGTTACTGAGCCTTGCCACAGTGCGTTGCACTGGTCTTTGCACTTCACTTTGACCCCCTTGTTCTGGAGTCGTTCATGATGTCACCTTCCCTCTTATGTATGTCCTATAGTTAGAACTAGTCATATACATTAGTTAGAACTAGTCATACATTATCAGTTGTTAAAAATCTAATTTATTGAAGGCACCAAAGTTTGAGTTGTGTGGCGGGTTCTTCGGTTCTTCATGGTTTGTTGTGTTGATGTAAACGTCCCAAAGCTTGTACAGGTATATCTTGTTGACAATGGCTTATTTTGATCTTGTTTGATATTGATGGCGGTTGATCACTGCACAGGTACCGAAGGAAAGAATCTCAAAGAGTTTTTATCGCAGAACGAAATATATTGATCTTGTAAAGACAGCACCGTTGAAGGCTTGGTGAAAGAGAAGGCTAACACTGTGTCCCTCCCTTTCCTCACACGTGTATAATACTCATTCTGTTCCTTGGTCATCAGTTGTGTCCCCAGAGACTTGTTAGAGTTAGGCAGAGTTTCTAGTTACTTACCTTGGCCTTCTGAACAGTTGGCATCGTGTCTTGACCTGTCCTGATGTACAGATGGAAACGATTCCTGTCGATCGGAGACAGTTGTGTCGACAATAGAATTGAAGGAACAGAACTTGAGACAGCTCTCCGTCGTTTCATTCATTGTATCACGTAATTTAATACGCTCTCAGTATCCTGGGCGTAACAGCCAAAGCACATCACACAGTAGAGGAGCTGAAGTCCGGACCCTCAAAGCTCTCAGGACCTCTGACCCATTTACCACCTGGGTTAGAGCACGCAGGATGGGTCAGCAGAAGGGGCTGTGGAAAACGGCGGAGGTTTTCATCAAGTTCATCAAGATCGTTCAGAAAGTCTGAGGCCACAGGCACATATTCCACAAACTACCGAGCTGAAGCCTGTGCCCTACTCCTTGCTGCCCAGACCCTTAACCAGGAAGACAGGCTCCCCACCAACACAGTCCTTCTGACAGACTGTGAATCCATCCTGAAGAGCCACCAGACACCAGGAGGGGAGCAGATAGTCAGAGCCATCAGAGAGGAACTGGTGTCTCCTCCAGCAGAGAACTGCTGTTGTCCTGCAGTGGATCCCTTCTCACTGTGGTATTGGAGGGAATGAGGAGGCAGACCGTCTGTACAAAATCGGCAGAAGGCACGAACAGTCAGGGCACCCGATGTCATACAGTGAAGCTAAAACCATCCTGAGGAACAACTTCAGTAGAGTGTGGCACCAACGCCTGGACATTGGGACTGAAGAGGATAGCGTCCACCAACTCTACAGAGCAGCTCACGTTACCATCTTTAGGCTGCGAACGGGACACTGCCAGCTCCTCTCCCATCTCTCACGTCTCAAACTTTCTCATACTGACCAGTGTGGCCTTGTGGCACGGGCTCCCAAACTCCAAACCACATCTTGCAGTCCTGCCCCTCTTTTGAAGCCTTGAGACGTGGCCCAGTCCGGTTGAGGTCCAGAAGAAGCTGTGGGGACCGTCCGGGTCTCTGTGGCGGACTGCTAGCATGCTAACTTCGTCTTACTAACTGGATTTAGGATCTAGCATGGCCGGGAACGCGAAAGAAAGAAAGAAATAGAAATCCCTCTCAGTGGTGTTTGCGCAGTGGAAAATGAATGCATATCTCAGGTGCTGTGCAGAAAGAAAGATAGTATCGGTGGAAGAAAACATAAATGATTATGACCCATTCAAATGAGGGACATCCGTGCTGTTTATGATGGATTCATATAATCCAGTTTATGTAATTGAGCTCAGTGTGATCAATCTGACATAGCTGTCTCTCTATGGCTTCATTGCAATAGCCATAGTCTGTAAAAAGCGCTAGCTTTGGTTCCATGAATTGTCATGGGCAAATTCCGTTCCGATTTTTAAACGGTTCCGGCCACTCCCGTATTTGACGGCACGGATCATGAAGCAGACGATCACAACTGAGCTCCTGCTGTTTAGGGATTTCCCTTTAAAAAGATTTCTGGAACAGCAAACCCATTTTGAGTCTTGTTAACACACAGTCATTCTTTATATCCTTCACAGATTGTCTGTGGTGTGTAGGTTCCTTGTATCTACAGTATGTTAGAATGTTCTCGTGGCCCATCATGTTGGTCGTTGATGTGCACATTGATCGTCCCGTGTCATTCGCATTCTTTCATCAGACAACATCAAAGATATCACCGAGCCTACCTTTGTGTTCACATGATTTGAACAGGTCTCTGGGGCAAAACAGGTCTGTTACTGTATAAGCGTTATTTATTAAGTTGGATGGCTTTTGTGTGCAAGTTACTGCGTTTGTTTTGCCTATGATTCTTTATTTAAAGATGTGTGTATGTGTATGTGTGTGTGTGCGTGTGTGTGTGTTGTGTTGTGTGTGTGTGTGTGTGTGTGTGTGTGTGTGTGTGTGTGTGTGTGTGTGTGTGTGTGTGTGTGAGGCATGGACTGTTTGAGCAAATGAAACAAGAGCACGCCAAGTATGTATATTGGCGTGCTTGATTATGAAATAAAAAGATATTCCAACAAATTCCTTGGTCCTCTCTTTGTCTATCAGTCTGTGTGTTTCTTACTGCCATTCCTTCTTTGTGCTATCAGTCTGTGTGTTTCTTACTGCATTCCTCTCTTTGTCTATCAGTTGTGTGTTTTTATGCCATTCTCTCTTTGTCTATCAGTCTGTGTGTTTCTTACTGCCATTCTCTTTTGTCTGTCAGTCTGTGTGTTTCTTACTGCCATTCCTCTCTTTGTCTATCAGTCTGTGTGTTTTTATGCCTCTCTCTTTGTCTTCAGTCTGTGTGTTTTTACTGCATTCTCTCTTTGTCTATCAGTCTGTGTGTTTTTACTGCCATTCCTCTCTTTGTCTGTCAGTCTGTGTGTTTCTTACTGCCATTCCTCTCTTTGTCTATCAGTCTGTGTGTTTCTTACTGCCATTCCTCTCTTTGTCTGTCAGTCTGTGTGTTTCTTACTGCCATTCCTCTCTTTGTCTGTCAGTCTGTGTGTTTCTTACTGCCATTCCTCTCTTTGTCTGTCAGTCTGTGTGTTTCTTACTGCCATTCCTCTCTCTGTCTGTCCGCCTCTCTGTCTGTCTGTTTCTGCTTCACATCTCTTTGTCTCTGTTTCTGTGGTGTGTGTGTGTGTGTGTGTGTGTGTGTGTTGTGTGTGTGGCCTGAATGCCTGTCTGACTGTTTCTTCCGTCTAACTCTGTCTCTCTCCGTCTGTCAGTCAGTCAGTCTGTCTGTCTGTGTGTATTCTTTATCATCTGCAAATAGATCATAAAGATAATAACTCCGACAAAATTGGCAATATTACCTCCCTAAGAAAGAGCGCAAAATCGGACCAGGTATACACAACAGTCTTTAAATAAACGGTTGTATTGAGTTGTATTGTTGGCTTTAGACAACTTATAATCTGCATGTTAAATGTACCCTAATCAGTCAGTCTGAACACAAGTAATGACAAGTGTAACCTGTTAAATGTACCCTAATCAGTCATTCTGAACACAAGTAATGACAAGCGTAACCTGTTAAATGTACCCTAATCAGTCATTCTGAACACAAGTAATGACAAGCGTAACCTGTTAAATGTACCCTAATCAGTCATTCTGAACACAAGTAATGACAAGCGTAACCTGTTAAATGTACCCTAATCAGTCATATGAACAGCAGTAATGACAAGCGTAACCTGTTAAATGTACCTGATCAGTCATTCTGAACAGAAGTAATGACAAGTGTAACCTGTTAAATGTACCCTAATCAGTCATTATGAACAGCAGTAATGACAAGCGTAACCTGTTAAATGTACCCTGATCAGTCATTCTGAACAGAAGTAATGACAAGTGTAACATGTTAATGTACCCTAATCAGTCATTATGAACAGCAGTAATGACAAGCGTAACCTGTTAAATGTACCCTGATCAGTCATTCTGAACACAAGTAATGAAATGTGTCACATTTTCTTTCAGTTTGAAGCATGGAATGATGATCGAAGTGGTAAAAAACAAACAAACAAGAACAGTCAACTGATCTTGGATCTTGACAATAATCAGAGGTGGTGGCCACATGGAGACCAATCCAAAAGGTTTCAGAAAGATATGCAAAGGTCAAGGTCACACGAAAACTTTTCAATTTGAGAGCAAAACGTTGCAAGAGGTTCCAGCTGACAAATGGACATAAAAACAAGAAAAAACAAACTGTTAACTAAAGAATGTAGGTTAAAACCTACCTCTCTCTTCTCTCTCTCTCTTCTCTCTCTCTCTCTCTCTCTCTCTCTCTCTCTTCTCTCTCTCTCTCTCTCTCTCTGTCTCCCTCCCCTCTCTCTCTCTCTCTTCTCTCTCTCTCTCTCTCTCTCTCTCTCATACATATGCTATGCTTCCATGCTCGGGTACCTCAGTGCGTGTGCGAACACACAAAGCTTATCACCGACAAAGCACGTGCCTGTGTGTGCAAACACACGACCGTACAGGTATACCACATTATATAAACGCACGCCTTTTTCCTTATTGAGTCAAAAGACGGAATAGCGTGTGTTGGGGAGGACGTCCATTGCATCACCACAATCCCATCAAAGGCTATTTTGGGGTCAGGAATAGGATGGGTCAGGACAGCCCTGAAAACAGCCGGTTTACAGCCGAAATGGTGGCCGGCCGTCCAGGAACGTGGGCACAGGGGAGAGATGGGGAGGAGGATATGAGGTCTGGAATCCAATCTCTTTTCTGTCAGTTGACAGATCAATGCAGGACCTGAGAGCCGTTCGCAGAGCTATATATAAAGGGAATCCTGACGGTTTAAAACACTGGCCACATCAAGAACGGGGCCGCTCCTAGAAGGGAAGCCGTGTTTGGCAGAAGTGTTTGCTGCCAATTAGTTGGTATAGTTCCACTGCCGGAGTTGCTGCGCTGGAAATAGCGGCTTTGAAGTGGTTGATTGGGGTAAGGAACAAGTCTTGTGTGGGGGGTTTTCAGGACATCACAAACAACAGACGCTCACTGTTGCCCACGTATGTAGCCAGCACGGTTAGGTGTGGGTGTGCATGTGGACGATCGTCTGGGTTTTCTTCATAATTCGCCTTTGGTAATGTGGGGGTGGAAAATAAAACCAAACAAGTCGGTGAATGATACTGCGATCAGTGAGAATCGATAGACGGTTCCACCATGAAATCATGACCGTTATTCTAAAGAGAACGTGTCGTCATTACAAGGAGTGTGGCTTTATCATAAACGACGGTAGAGAGTGACAACTCCAGGACAAAGTGAGGATCTGCAGCTCACACCGAAAGAACTTTTGAAAACGTTTTAGGGGGACGATGTAATGGTAATGGGAGACCGTTACCTCAAAACACATTTAGTAAATTACATGATTCAATATTTTTTTCTGCTTCATCTTCTATAACCACCCCCTCCCCATTCCTTACCTCCACACAATCACTCCCCCTCCTCCCCTCCGTCCCATGCCCTCTTCGTCATTACTTCTGCCCTGCTCATTTAGGCCACTACAGAAAACCGCACCAAACCGCCTCCATCACAGCATCAGCACTGGTACTCTACAGACAGCAATTCATACCAGTTGTTATGGGCAACCAGCAAGAAGATCTGCCTGTCCAGTCACTTCAGTGATGTCCAGTAATGGCTGTCCTTGTCCAACCTATGCAGGACACCACTCACATGCCCTCGTGTTGACGACTGTCCCTTTGTTGCAGAGCGATTAGGAGTGAGCGTCCCGTTCAGAAGGCCTCACCACCTCCATCCAAACGACAGTGCCTAGGAACATGTCGGCATCATCCAAACGACAGTGCCTAGGAACATGTCGGCATCATCCAAACGACAGTGCCTAGGAACATGTCGGCATCATCCAAACGACAGTGCATAGGAACATGTCGACAGTGCATAGGAACATGACGACATTGCCTAGGAACATGTGGGCATCATCCAAACGAGTGCATAGGAACATGTGGGCATCATCCAAACGAGTGCATAGGAATATGTCGACATCATCCAAACGACAGTGCCTAGGAACATGTCGGCATCATCCAAACGACAGTGCATAGGAACATGTCGGCATCATCCAAACGACAGTGCATAGGAACATGTCGGCATCATCCAAACGACAGTGCATAGGAACATGTCGACATCATCCAAACGACAGTGCATAGGAACATGTCGGCATCATCCAAACGACAGTGCATAGGAACATGTCGACATCATCCAAACGACAGTGCTAGGAACATGTCGGCATCATCCAAACGACAGTGCATAGGAACATGTCGGCATCATCCAAACGACAGTGCTAGGAACATGTCGCATCATCCAAACGACAGTGCATAGGAACATGTCGGCATCATCCAAACGACAGTGCATAGGAACATGTCGGCATCATCCAAACGACAGTGCCTAGGAACATGTCGGCATCATCCAAACGACAGTGCATAGGAACATGTCGACATCATCCAAACGACAGTGCCTAGGAACATGTCGGCATCATCCAAACGACAGTGCATAGGAACATGTCGGCATCATCCAAACGACAGTGCCTAGGAACATGTCGACATCATCCAAACGACAGTACATAGGAACATGTCGACAGTGCATAGGAACATGACGACATTGCCTAGGAATATGTCGGCATCATCCAAACGAGTGCATAGGAACATGTGGGCATCATCCAAACGACAGTGCCTAGGAACATGTCGACATCATCCAAACGACAGTGCATAGGAATATGTCGGCAGTGCATAGGAACATGTCGACAGTGCATAGGAACATGTCGACAGTGCATAGGAACATGTCGACAGTGCATAGGAACATGTCGACAGTGCATAGGAACATGTCGACAGTGCATAGGAACATGTCGACAGTGCATAGGAACATGTAGGCCTTGAAAACTTCAATGTGAACTGTTCACAGGCGACGAAAACGTGGCAACAGTATTGCAATGTGTGGGTCTGGAAAAAACAAAAAACAAAACGAGCCATGCCTTTTCTTTTCTTTTTCTTTTTTCCCCCTTTTTTGTGGTGGTGGTGGTGGTGGAGGGGGTCGGGAGGGCGGGGCGGGGGGCTTTTATTTGTTTGCTTTA
The DNA here is from genome assembly GCA_018398815.1 of Conus ventricosus. Lineage (NCBI taxonomy): Eukaryota > Metazoa > Mollusca > Gastropoda > Neogastropoda > Conidae > Conus > Conus ventricosus. The sequence continues at coordinate 123,260,805 of CM031597.1, read as the reverse complement.
GGTACCTCATCTCCCGAGCCCACGCAGAGGTAGTATGGATACTAGCTGTCCCTTTCATCTTGCTCTCTCATGCATTGCCCGGTCTGTACTCACTGTCTCAGACACAGTAGCCTGCAGGACATCACCAGCCTAAGGTCACCACGAAGCATTCATTGAAAGAGACTGTTCATCATGTCGGGGGTTCTCAGTTAGGCTGGTTTGGTTCAGCACAACTACACAATAGCTTAGTGCCAGACATACCCATGGAGTGGAACCCTGATATGGCCGTTGGCGGTCGGCTGGGCTATAAGCAACATTACCTTACCTTATCTATGGAGTGGAGAAGACCATTGGCATGACAAACCCGAAGGCACATTCGCGAATTAGATTATCCCAATTTTTCCTTCATGGCTCCAAGCAGTCTGTGTGAAACCAGTCTTTCTATTTGAAGTTACAGCATTACGTGCGGTCCCGGTCTTCCCATTTAAGCAAATAACGCTGTGTGGTTCCAGATTTTCCATTTTTCAGCCCCCAGCAGTCTGCATAGTGCCAGTCACCCAGCCTGAACCAATCGTACTCTGTATCGCATTTTTTCTGTGATTCCATTCGTTCATTTTGCACCCAAACCCATCTGTGAGGCCTCAATCCTTCCTTTTTAACCAGTAGTACCCTGTGGCTGTTACATGGTGTATAGTCACACTATAACTATCATGCCGTATATGGGAACTGTTTGCCATCATGGGGTGCATAGTTACCCTGCAACCATCATATGGTAGGGGACGCTCTTCAGCCATCTTGTGGTGCAAAGTTACACCATAATCATCATGTGGTACAGGCATGCTGTTTAGCCAGTTTGTGGTATGGGGACATTCTTCAGCCATTGTGTGATATGGGAACACTGATTGGCCATTACTTGGTATGGGGACACTGTTTAGGTGTTATGTGGTATAGGAACAGTCTTTCGCCACTGTGTGATACGGGAACTCTAATTGGGTATTATGGCCATTATTAGGAACATTCTTTAGCCATCATGTAATATGGGAACGATCTTTAGCCATCATGAGATATGGGGACATTCTTTAGCCATCATGTAAAATGGGGACACTCTTTAGCCATCATGTAGTATGGGGACAGTCTTTAGCCATCATGTGATATGGGGACACTCTTTAGCCATCATGTGATATGGGGACACTCTTTAGCCATCATGTGGTATGGGGACACTGTTTAGCCATCATGTGCTATGGGGACACTCTTTAGCCATCATGTGATATGGGGACACTGTTTAGCCATCATGTGGTATGGGGACACTGTTTAGCCATCATGTGGTATGGGGATACTGTTTAGCCATCATGTGATATGGGGACACTCTTTAGCCATAATGTGATATGGGGACACTCTTTAGCCATCATGTGATATAGGGACAATGATCAGCCACCACGTGATGTAGGGACACTTTTAGGTCATCATGTGATACAGGGACAATGATCAGCCACCACGTGATGTAGGGACACTTTTAGGTCATCATGTGATATAGGGACAATGATCAGCCACCACGTGATGTGGGGACACTTTTAGGTCATCATGTGATATAGGGACAATGATCAGCCACCACGTGATGTAGGGACACTTTTAGGTCATCATGTGATATAGGGACAATGATCAGCCACCACGTGATGTAGGGACACTTTTAGGTCATCATGTGATATAGGGACAATGATTAGCCAT
>CM031597.1:123249101-123251601 GCA_018398815.1 Conus ventricosus | reverse complement strand
GCGTGCGTGCGTGCGTGCGTGCGTGCGTGTTGTGTGTGTGTGTACACGCCTCTGTCCACGTGAGGGACATCTCAGGACTTGGCTGAGACAAGAGGCGGAAATGTGTGGGTTGGTGAAGCCGTCCATTGCATCACCACAGACCCATCACAGGCTATTCGGGGATCAGGACCAGTGCAGATCAGCACTCACAGCGATTGACTTCGCCGCCATTGATGTGGGCGGCACTCCAGGAAACGGGGAGATGGGGACATGAGAGGAAAGCAGCCTGGGTGAGGGAGGGACCAGGGAGGGACCAGGGAGAGGGTGAAGGAGGGTGTGTGCGTTGTAATCTGGCACAGAATCCTTTCTAGGCAGCTGAGGAAGAGTTGAACGCGTTTTTTTCTCTCTCTCTCTCCCACCCTGTAACATATACATGTGAGAGAGAAAAGTGGCCTTAAACAGCAGGCTTACCGTGTGTGATGTGTACACAATTTTTTGACTTGAGTATAACGATGTTTGAGATGTGGTCCGCTGATGATGTTCATTAGTACCTATTATTCTGTTGCCAGAGCACCCAGACTGAAAACAGAGGTGATTTAGACTGAAGCTGACTGGTGTTTGCCATGGAATCACTCGTAGACGGTGGCCACTATTCTACCTACGTATTTATTCTAACAAGTTGTATGTGCAGAGATGGCTGATTGGAACACACACACACACACACACACACACACACACACGCACACATGCACGCGCGCCCGCACGCCCGAACACACACACACACACCACACACACACACACACACACACACACACACACACACACACACACACACACACACAAGCTTTGGTCAATAATGACTATGCGATGTTCATCGACTTCGAATTGCGTCATTTGCACACAGACGTTCACATGGTAGAGAATCTTCCAACACTTCTTGTCTGCTGATTGCGTTTTGATGTTCTTCTACTTCGTACTCAACTCAGGTGTAAATACGATGACGTTTTAAAAATTGTGGTCATTTACATCAAAGGCTTTGGCAAAATCAACAAAAAGTACTCCTGCTAAAAGATCACTATGAACGCTTGAATGCCATTGTTCAACTCGACGTGTTAGAGTAGTAAGGCAGAAATGATTCTCTCTAAATCCGGTTTGGATTGAACAAATTAGATTCAATAAAATATGACTGGATATTTCGTTGAAGATGCTTTTCGGGACGTTTAGAAAAGAAAGATTCCATTGATACTGGTCGATAGTTTGGAGATCACTGGAATCACCAATTTAAGAACTGGAAGATACTTTAACTTCCTTGAAAGCGCATGGATAGAAACATATATCTATCAAAGTTTGTAAATATATTTTGGGTGCTCAGATGTAATAGGTGCTGATATTTTAAGAATTCTAATATCGATATCGTCCACACCACAAGAGTTAGATTGCTTCAATAAGCACAGTTCACTTAGTGATTACTTAGATGTGAAAACTTAATCTCGGTTGTGTTCTTCTAGATAGAAAAAAAAGACTTTTTCAACAGTGGCAAATCATTGTTTTCTGTGCGGTCAACCTTGACTTTTTTCCACTAGTACCGAAAAGTGGTTATTGAATTTCAGCCGATAAGTCTGTTCTGGAAGGAACAGCAGTTGTGCATTTGAGAGAGAGAGAGAGAGAGAGAGAGAGAGAGAGAGAGAGAGAGAGAGAGAGAGAGAGAGAGAGAGAGAGAGAGAGAGAGAGAGAGAGAGATCGAAGAAGAAGAACGACGACGACGACGACGACGAAGAAGAAGAAGAAGAAGAAGAAGAAGAAGAAGAAGAAGAAGAAGAGAAATGATCGAATGGTGTAAAAACTAGCGGTTGAGCAGAGATTTAACCTATCGGCTTTGGGTTGGTGACGAGGAAGTGAAAGGCATCACAGCTGCATTACCGTCTGTGCCATTGCCTTGGGACTTTGCATTACCGTCTGTGCCATTGCCTTTGGGACTTTGCATTACCGTCTGTGCCATTGCCTTTGGACTTTGCATTTACCGTCTGTGCCATTGCCTTTGGGACTTTGCATTACCGTCTGTGCCATTGCCTTTGGGACTTTGCATTACCGTCTGTGCCATTGCCTTTGGGACTTTGCATTACCGTCTGTGCCATTGCCTTTGGGACTTTGCATTACCGTCTGTGCCATTGCCTTTGGGACTTTGCATTACCGTCTGTGCCATTGCCTTTGGGACTTTGCATTACCGTCTGTGCCATTGCCTTTGGGACTTTGCATGACCGTCTGTGCCATTGCCTTTGGGACTTTGCATGACCGTCTGTGCCATTGCCTTTGGGACTTTGCATGACCGTCTGTGCCATTGCCTTTGGACTTTGCATTACCGTCTGTGCCATTGCCTTTGGACTTTGCATTACCGTCTGGCCATTGCCTTTGGGACTTTGCATGACCGTCCTGTGCCATTGCCTTTGGACTTTGCATGACCGTCTGTGCCATTGCCTTGGGACTTGCATTACCGTCTGTGCCATTGCCTTTGGGACTTTGC
>CM031597.1:123241863-123244363 GCA_018398815.1 Conus ventricosus | reverse complement strand
AAGGAACATAATGTGGAATGGCAATGAAATGTGAAGAACATAATGTGGAATGGCAATGAAAAATGAAGGAACATAATGTGGAATGGCAATGAAATGTGAAGAACATAAAGTGGAATGGCAATGAAATGTGAAGGAACATAATGTGGATGGCAATGAAATGTGAAGGAACATAATGTGGGAAAGGCAATGAAATGTGAAGGAACATAATGTGGAATGGCAATGAAATGTGAAGGAACATAATGTGGAATGGCAATGAAATGTTTAAGGAACATAATGTGGAATGGCAATGAAATGTGAAGGAACATAATGTGGAATGGCAATGCAATGTGAAGGAACATAATGTGGGAATGGCAATGAAATGTGAAGGAACATAATGTGGAATGGCAATGAAATGTGAAGGAACATAATGTGGAATGGCAATGAAATGTGAAGGAACATAAATGTGAATGGCAATAAATGTGAAGGAACATAACGTGGATGGCAATGAAATGTGAAGGAACATAATGTGGAATGGCAATGAAATGTGAAGGAACATAAAGTGGAATGGCAATGAAATGTGAAGGAACATAACGTGGAATGGCAATGAAATGTGAAGGAACATAATGTGGAATGGCAATGAAATGTGAAGGAACATAATGTGAATGGCAATGAAATGTGAAGGAACATAATGTGAATGGCAATGAAATGTGAAGGAACATAATGTGGAATGGCAATGAAATGTAAGGAACATAATGTGGAATGGCAATGAAATGTGAAGGAACATAATGTGGAATGGCAATGAAATGTGAAGGAACATAATGTGGAATGGCAATGAAATGTGAAGGAACATAATGTGGAATGGCAATGAAATGTTAAGGAACATAATGTGGAATGGCAATGCAATGTGAAGGAACATAATGTGGAATGGCAATGAAATGTGAAGGAACATAATGTGGAATGGCAATGACATGTGAAGGAACATAAAGTGGAATGGCAATGAAATGTGAAGGAACATAATGTGGAATGGCAATGAAATGTGAAGGAACATAAAGTGGAATGGCAATGAAATGTGAAGGAACATAAAGTGGAATGGCAATGAAATGTGGGAAGAACATAAAAGTGGAATGGCAATGCAATGTGAAGGAACATAATGTGGAATGGCAATGAATGTGAAGGAACATAATGTGGAATGGCAATGAAATGTGAAGGAACATAATGTGGAATGGCAATGAAATGTGAAGGAACATAATGTGGAATGGCAATGAAATGTGATGAAGGAACATAATGTGGAATGCAATGAAATGGAAGGAACATAATTGTGGAATGGCAATGAAATGTGAAGGAACATAAGTGGAATGGCAATGAAATGTGAAGGAACATAATGTGGAATGGCAATGAATGTGAAGGAACATAATGTGGAATGGCAATGAAATGTGAAGGAACATAATGTGGAATGGCAATGAAATGTGAAGGAACAAAATGTGGAATGGCAATGAAATGTGAAGGAACATAAAGTGGAATGGCAATGAAATTGAAGGGAAAATAAAGTGGAATGGCAATGAAATGTGAAGGAACATAATGTGGAATGGCAATGAAATGTGAAGGAACATAATGTGGAATGGCAATGAAATGTGAAGGAACATAAAGTGGAATGGCAATGAAATGTGAAGGAACATAATGTGGAATGGCAATGAAATGTGAAGGAACATAATGTGGAATGGCAATGAAATGTGAAGGAACATAATGTGGAATGGCAATGAAATGTGAAGGGAAAATAATGTGGAATGGCAATGAAATGTGAAGGAACATAATGTGGAATGGCAATGAAATGTGAAGGAACATAATGTGGAATGGCAATGCAATGTGAAGGAACATAATGTGGAATGGCAATGAAATGTGAAGGAACATAATGTGGAATGGCAATGAAATGTGAAGGAACATAAAGTGGAATGGCATTGAAACATGAAGTAATACAAAATGGGACTGCACTGAAATATAAAGAAATACATAGTGGAACGATACCCAAATATGTAGCAACACATGTTGAAATGTCACTGAAATATGTGAAAACGCATTGTTGAATGGTGCTGAAATATATAAGAACATACGCTGGAATGGCACATAGAGAGGAAGGGCACTGAAATATGAAGGAACATATAGTAGACTGGCTTGAAGTATGTAGGAATACATAGTGAAAATGGCATGGAAAATTGAAGGAACACATAGTGGATGACTGAAATATTCAGGAACTCATAATGAAACGCATTAAAACAGGAAGGAACGCATGATGAATGATGCTGAAAGAGGAAGGACATTGAGTGAAATAGCCCTGGAGTGTGCCACATAGTAATACGGCACTGAAGTATACAGGAACACAGCGGAACAACATTGAGCGCTTTTCTAGCCATGGCCACTCTCGGCTTGGGGGTGAAAAGACAGGAGCACCAACAAGTACTGAGAAGGAGGTGGTTAACGGTTAGCAGAGAGGTAGGGAACGGGGGGGGGGGGGGGGGAGGGGAGA